>OZ007577.1:32624518-32759518 GCA_963931925.1 Onchidella celtica
AAGGGTTTCATACATCAGTGGCATCAAGACTGTCTTTTGCCGCCGACACTGTTTAACATCTTCTTAGAGCGTATAATGACTGATGCCTTAGAAGAACACACTGGCACGGTCAGCACTGGAGGGCGGACAATCACCAATCTCAGGTTCGCCGACGACATCGATGGACTGGCAGGAAAGAACTAGAACTAGCCAATCTGGTGAACCACCTGGATAAAACATCCTCCAGATACGGCATGGAGATCAGTGCCGAGAAGACAAAGCTCATGACAAACAGTGCCCAGCCAATCACTACAAAAATCACAGTCAGTGGAAAAGAACGAGATTGTTGAGCACTCGGAGCCATTATTAGTGAAGAAGGTTCAAAGACCGAAATCCTCGCAAGAGCTGCACAAACAACAGCAGCATTGGCGAAGCTCAAGCCCATCTGGAGAGACCGAAACATCTCTCTCAGGTCCAAGGTCAAGTTCCTGCATGCACTGGTCATCTCCATCTTCCTGTATGCATGCGAATCCTGGACACTGAATGCAGAGCTACAAAGGAAGATCCAGGCAGTGGAAATGAGATGCCTCAGAAGACTTCTTGGCATCTCATACACGGACCACATCACCAACGAAGAAGTCCGACAAACTATAACCCGACAAATAAGGCACTATGAAGATCTGCTGACCACAGTCAAGAAAAGGAAGCTCAAATGGTATGGGCATGTGACAAGATCAGATGGGCTCTCTAAAACCATACTACAAGGAACAGTGCAGGGGAAAAGAAGACGAGGCAGACCGAGGAAGAAATGGGCAGATAACATTGCGGAATGGACCAAGATGAGCTTTCCTGCAACCCAGACACTCGCCCACAACCGCCACAAATGGAGCCAGCTGGTGCAGCGTTCATCACTGCAGCGCCCCTACGATCCCGGCGGGTTATGGGATCAGTGACCAGTGACCAGATATTTATTATATTCTATTGGGACAGCTTATGTTATCACTTCAAAAGCACAGTTGAAAATGTAGAAGGTAAAACATAAACAAACAAAAGGGGAATTGGGGGGGGGGGGTATCAGTAGGACTTGACACACACTGAAATACAGAAGAAAAGGTATCTCGCAAAGCCCCTCGTTAAAAACAAACAAACAAACAGCGTTAACAGAAAAGTAAGACAAAATTTAGGGCGTGACAGTTTGTAACAAATCGGCCTTGGGAACAAAACAGCTGATGTTATGCGAGTATTATCTACCGACCTTGCTTGACGGTGTTAAACAAACCCGTGCTTGCTGTTCTCGTAGTTGATACCTTTACATTAGTGAAGAAAAGTGATTGCAGTTTTACTTTAAATTCATTCATAAATTTGTCACTGTCCCTTTAAAAACATGTGTCAATGCTTGGTAGGAAAAAAAAAATATTGATTTTTCTCATCAGAAAGACAGACAGGTAGACTAAGATAGGTGGGCGGACAGACAGACAGATGAATGGTAGGGCGGGTGGATGGATGGATAGACAGATAGATAGGTGTAATAACTTCTGAATCAAACTTCAATATGAGTATGAGCAGAAAATTGAACAACATTAATAATAGTAGTTTAGTGCATTTTATTTTCAATTTCTACCGTCCTTTACCGTGGAATTACCCCAACAACAAAATATACATTATGGTTAAAATTAGAAAACCATAACTCATGACCTGGGATCTAAAAAAAAATAAAATTGTGTGAAGTGATTAGATAAAGTTCTGAACACGCCTTTACTGCCAGGAGCAAAACTTCGTGGCCAAGGAGTCAACATGGCTTCTCTAACTTTCATCTGCCGTGTTATTCTCATTGTTGCAGGTACGTTCAGGTGGTTGTGTATATTATATTTTAGATGAGGCTGGTAATTTGTTTGAATTACGTTGTATTCAGTTCATTTATTCACTCACTGGTCACTGATCCCATAACCCGCCGGGGTCGTAGGGGCGCTGCAGTGATGAACGCTGCACCAGCTGGCTCCATTTGTGGCGGTTGTGGGCGAGTGTCTGGGTTGCAGGAAAGCTCATCTTGGTCCATTCCGCAATGTTGTCTACCCATTTCTTCCTCGGTCTGCCTCGCCTTCTCTTCCCCTGCACTGTTCCTTGTAGTATGGTTTTAGAGAGCCCATCTGATCTTGTCACATGCCCATACCATCTGAGCTTCCTTTTCTTGACTGTGGTCAGCAGGCCATCATAGTGCCTTACTTGTCTGGTGATAGTTTGTCGGACTTCTTCGTTGGTGATGTGGTCCGTGTATGAGATGCCAAGAAGTCATCTGAGGCATCTCATCTCCACTGCCTGGATCTTCATGTTTCATGGTGTTAAAAATAAATTTAGCACCCACCACTGACAAGACTAGTGACATAGATTTTTGTTAATTCTTTTCATGAATCATTTGATACACATTGTTGTAGGCAGTCCAGATCAAACTACTGATGATTTGGTAATACTTTCATTTTGTAATGTGCAATTTATTCTGTTCGGAACTATTATTTTCAGTTCATGACATTTTTAAGTGTATGCACAGTATTATTTAGATTACACTACAGAATTACACAAGGGAATAGATATAATAAAAGCATTCATCAGCAATTGGACCTGCTTCTACAGTAAATTTACAGTACTAAAAATGCGACTTTAAATTTTCATACAAAGCCTACAGTAGCTGAAACTGTTCGTAACCGAAAACAGGTCGAGACCTGCGATGGTAAATATATGATCTTGTACATATATTTTAGATAAAGGAAAAGAAATTACCTATCACTTTTATCATTTTCGTTTTAGCATGCATGCGTATACGTGTGTGAGAGAGACCTCTGTGTTTCCTGTAAATCACCAAATTTCCATTTTCCACTTCTGCGTGAAAATAGATCTCTTTGAAATCGTTGCAAGTTTCGAAAATTTAGAACAGTCAGAAACTATTTGCTTCTAGGTAATGTGCCATACTGCCAGCGAGGACAAGTCTGACTCGTGAATGAAATAACAGGTCTAGAACAGATGAGAACCACCTTGTCATTCGGGATAAAACTGCTTCAGGGCTTAAAACCATGGAACACTTGAAAGGCTGTGAATTAGTAAAGTTTTGGCGTCTTGTGTTGAACCATACTGAAGACAAAAGCTGGTATGGCACACTCGTATTTATAATACACTGTAATTTACAATCACAAAACTCAAAGAGCATCATATTTAGACGAACAGGAATACATCCAGAACGTTTCAGCTCAGTTAGAACAATAGTTTGAATGATGTACCTGCAAAAGTTTAAACTCAATACTTCTATTGTTTGAAATACTGGCCTTAATTTATAAATTGTTACTGAACGGACAAACACTGTCAAATTTCAGTTCTGTTTCAGATCGAGGCAGCCCCAAATGCAGAGAGAAATGGGTAAGCAATTTTTTTTTTAAATATAGGCCTACATCACAAACAAACACTGGGCTCTGGCCCTAGCCTTCTGGGTCCAAAGAATGGAAAACAAAGAGTTTAAACTTTGTTGAAATATATTTGCACAAGCATTGTTATCCCTTCGTTGAACGTTTGCCACGAACTTGGTACCGTTATCAGTTGTTGTTTTTTTTTTTAAATGGTCCCTTGTTATAATAGTTATGTTTCCTGCAAATGAACTAAAGGATTTGGAGCAGTTTTAAGGGTTTTCTGTAATTTTCACTTTAGCTCTATAGATCGGTGGTGCTTAATGGAGAATCGAACTCTCAAAAATTGCTAAAGAACACCTACAGCCTCGCAACGTTTGTTTTCTGTCCACTAATATACTTTTCAGTTTCATGACTGTACATTAAACAGTTTTCTTTCAAAATAAGAGAGCATAGTCTCCAAGTTCCCACATTTATTGTTGAAGATTGCCGTTTCAACACCACAACATTATTTTCTTAATATTATTACTATTCTCATAGCACACAAGTAGAAAATCATGTACATTTTTCAAGTGACTGTGTGATCCAGCAAGGTGTTGCTTGTTGTTCTGAACTGCCATATTTCCTGTACACCTCAACACCATAATACTGTGTCGAACATGGCGCTCCTGTTTCTTAAGGGTTAAGAGATCCTGTCTTTAAAAAAAAAACGCTGGATAGTAACGCTAGCCAGCGCAGCTTTTGAAACGCGAACCACACAATGGCAGTTCTTAATCGACTGTGCCTTTACGTCCGCGGTCTTTATCCTGAAAGTCACTCTTGGCCTTAAACTGTCTCACCCACGTTCACAGCATGGTGGCTGGCTGCACCCCGATGGAAATCCATAAAGGACAGCGGCGGTGATAGTGCTGAGACTGTACTGGCAGAGGACATGTTCAGGCGTGGTATCTCTCCTACTGTTGTCCATCCCACACATCTCGGTCACAATAGGTCTCGGTTCCATTGCCACTGCTGCTGCTTTTGACGTCCTTGGAATGTATCTCTTGAGGAGGTTGGCGTGCAAGGTCTTTTGGCGTCTTCCTAGTAATTTATTGTTCACTATACAGTTATTAAACTTTAGTATTATTTAATCTATCGTCGGATCTCGTGTTTATTTATTTTACAGCTGTAATAGTTTCGGTTTCTAAAGGGTTGTAGTTAGATCAACTAACTCCCCCCTACTATAACGTGCTAGAACAACCTCAGCTGTTACATATTGGGGGCTCGTCCGGGATCCGACCATATTCGAGCGGACCAGATCAAAATTACTAGATTTATTTACATAGTTTATTGTGGAATATCATCGACAAGCTATCTACAACATGTCGGAGGTTATTGGAAGGCTTAGCCAGGAAGCGGACGCTATGGAACTCACTGGGCAGGAGAGACGGGACTACCTCCGTGAAGGCCTGGAAAGAGAAAGACAGCTGGAGGCTCAACGACAGGAGAAGGAGGCTGAACGACAGGCTCGGGAGAAGGAGGCTGAACGACAGGCTCGGGAGAAGGAGATGAACCACGAGTTGGAGATGGAGAAGATCCGCCAGCAACGTGGAGGCAACGACTCAGCGCAGAAGACCGACGACCACGCCAGTTCCAAGAGACCCAAGCTACCTGCATTTCAGGACAAGAAGGACGATCTGGATAGCTGGTTGCTGCGGTTTGAGAGGTTTGCTGAGACAGCTGAATGGCCCAGATCCACCTGGACGACATCACTGTCTGCCCTGCTGACCGGGAGAGCTTTGGAGTGCTTCTGCAGACTACCGATCGACGAAGCCAAGGACTACGACAAGGTCAAGGAAGCGTTGCAGAAGAGGTACAACCTGTCAGAGGACGGATACAGACTCATGTTCAGACAAGGTAAGCCTGAAGATGGAGAAGATGTTGGAATGTTTTTGACCAGGATCAAGACCTATCTAGAGAGGTGGATAAAGCTGTCGAAGACGGAGGAGACCTACGAAGGAGTGAGAGATCTGTTCGTCAGAGAGCAATTCATGGATGCCTGCCCACCAGACCTTGCAACCCATGTGAGGGAGAGGAAACCAAAGACGCTACAGGACATCGCAGATTCAGCGGAGGCGTACCTGGTAGCGAGGAACCGGACGCTCAGCGGGAGCGCCAGACTGCAGAGCCGGCCAGTGCGACAGAGGCCCAACGGAGACAGAAGCCCACAGGTCTGCCATAGGTGCCAGAGGCCGGGACACAAGGCGACGGAGTGTCGTGCAAAGTTAAACGACAAAGGTGAGTTGAAATGTTACCTTTGTGGAAAGCCAGGCCACGTTCGGAGGATGTGTCCAGCCCAGAAGGATATGGGACGAGGCAAGCCGAACAAGGCGGCGGCGGCCGTAGTGATAGCGGCGGACGAGTCGTCGAGACAGGATGCGACGACGGCTGACACCAGCATCAACGTTCAAGCGGTAATGAAGGACGGGAAGCTACAGTTAGCGGTGCCTGTTACTTGCGGAGGATGCAGTGACGGAAGGACCGTGGAGAAACTGAAGTTACCAGTGATGAAGGGCTTGATTGGAAATCGAGCGGTAGATGTCCTGAGAGATACCGGCTGTGAAGGTGTAGTGGTGCGGCGAGCACTGGTGGACGACGGACAGCTCACCGGTGGGAAGAAACTTATCGCGAGGATCGATAACTCCTTGCTAGCGGCGGAGGAAGCCGTTATCGACGTGAAGACGCCTTACCTGACGGGCAAAGTGACGGCGCTGTGTCTCCCGGAGACCATCTGCGACCTAGTAGTCGGGAACGTGGACGGAGCGAAGGATCCGTACGACCCTGATACTGAGGTGATGGTAGGAGCGGTGACCACGAGGGCCCAGGAGAAGAGGAAGGACCGGTCTACGTCGCTGAAGGTGCCGAGGGCAGAACGGCACGCGGGAGTGGATAGAGAGGAACTTATCCGACTCCAAGAAGAAGACGAAGTCATTAGGAAGTTAGAGCAGAAGAAGATCCCAACTAATAGAGGCAATAAATCTGTTCATTTTGAGAAACATGGAGGAGTACTGTACCGGATCCACAAGGACCTGAGACAGGCGACGGTCATAAGGCAAGTGGTACTACCCGAGAAACTGAGAGAGTATGTACTGAGTGTAGCCCACGACTCGATCGTCGGAGGACACCTCGGCGTGAAGAAAACCAAAGACAGAGTTATGAGCAATTTTTATTGGCCTGGAATTGAAGGTGACGTCGCGAGATACTGCCGCTCATGCGACATATGCCAGAGGACGGTGAACAAAGGAGCGACACCAAAGGTGCACCTGCAGAGTATGCCAGTAGTGGACGTACCATTTAGGCGAGTGGCCGTGGACTTAGTAGGACCTATCGACCCCCCAAGTGAAGGTGGACATCGGTATATCCTGGTGTATGTAGACTATGCTACTCGTTACCCCGAAGCCACACCCTTGAAGAAGATCGACGCAGAAACGGTAGCAGAAGCCTTAGTGAACATCTACAGCCGTTTGGGTGTGCCCGAAGAGATCTTGTCGGACCAAGGGACCCAGTTTATGTCAGATGTCATGAAGGAAACGAATAGACTACTGGGAATTCGACAGTCGACCACTACAGTCTACCACCCTATGTGCAACGGGTTGGTGGAGCGATTCAACGGCACGCTGAAGAAAACATTGAGACGACTGTGCGCAGAGCAACCCAAGCAGTGGCACAGATACATCAACCCGCTGCTCTTCGCATATCGTGAAGTTCCCCAAGAGTCGACCAAGTTTGCCCCATTCGAGTTGCTGTATGGGAGAACTGTGAGAGGACCAATGCACATTTTACGACAACTATGGACCAAGGATGTAGAGGAGCCGGAAACGAAGACCAGTTACCAGTACGTCATGGAACTACGTGAGAGGCTGGAGGACACATGGAAGTTAGCGACGGAAGAACTCTCCAAGGCTCAAGGTAGACAGAAGACCTACTACGACCGGAAGGCGAGAGAGAGGAAGTTCCGCCCCGGAGATGAAGTGTTGGTGTTACTGCCGACGAATACTAACAAGCTCCTAGTCCAATGGAAGGGACCATATAAGGTAGTCTCAATTGTCGGTGTCAACGACTATAGAATCAAGATGGGTGCAAAAGAAAAGACCTTGCACGCCAACCTCCTCAAGAGATACATTCCAAGGACGTCAAAAGCAGCAGCAGTGGCAATGGAACCGAGACCTATTGTGACCGAGATGTGTGGGATGGACAACAGTAGGAGAGATACCACGCCTGAACATGTCAACGCCATAAAGGACAGCGGCGGTGATAGTGCTGAGACTGTACTGGCAGAGGACGACATGATGGACAAGAGTTAACCCGTGGAGTCAGCTGGCATGACAATCATCGAAGACTGCGACCTGGAAGGCGACAACGGTGGAACGACGGAGGACCTTGCCGACCTAGGAAGCTGGGACCAGAAGGAAAGCTACAGAGATGTCCAGTATGGAACGCAACTGACATCGGAACAACGTCAAGAACTCTGCGATGTGGTGAAGGATTACCAGCACGTCTTCACCAATCTCCCTGGATGCTGTCAGTTGGGTGAACATCGCATCGACCTGACGACAGAAGTACCAGTTCGTCAACGACCATACCCGGTGCCCTACGCTATGCGCGACTCATTGAAGGAGGAGCTTAGCACCATGGAACGGCTGGGCATCATTCGAAGGAGCTCATCAGCTTATGCTTCACCTATTGTTGTCGTCAAGAAGAAGGACGGATCCAACCGAGTCTGCATCGACTACAGGAGGTTAAACAAGATCACAGTATTCGACCCTCATCCGACAGCAGCGCCATCAGAAGTGTTTCAGAGTCTCTCGAGAGGAAAATTATTCTCTCGGATTGACCTGAGCAAGGGATACTGGCAAGTGAAAGTTCGAGAGCAAGACATTCCCAAGACGGCGTTCATCACCATGGGCGAGCACTATGAATTCATTCGGATGCCTTTTGGGATGATGAACTCAGGAGCCACGCTGAACAGGATCGTAAAGCCATTGATCCGTGGAATGAACAATGTGACAGCATATGTGGACGACCTGCTGATTCATACAGAGACATTCGACGAGCATGTGAAGACTCTCAAGGACTTACTGCAGAGGATGGACCAAGCTGGATTAACTGCAAGACCATCGAAGTGTCTGATTGGAACGTCTGAAGTAGACTTTGTTGGACACTTAGTGGGAGAAGGTATGATTGGCCTGTTAGAAGAGAATGTATGTAAGGTACGAGACGCACCCAGACCCACCACTAAGAAGGAAGTGAAAGCATTCTTAGGATTAGTGGGATATTACCATGAATTTATTCCTAACTTTTCAGCGATTGCATCACCATTGTCTGATTTACTTAGAAAGGGTCAGCCCAATATAGTTCAGTGGGATGAAACGCAGGAGAAAGCGTACACCTCTTTGAAGAATGTCATTATCTCCAAACCCGTGTTATGTTTGCCAGATTTTTCCAAAGAGTTTGTCTTAGCAACTGATGCATCAGATCGCGGATTAGGCGCTAGTCTTATGCAGGAACACGAGGGAAAGTTGTACCCTGTGGCATATGCTAGTCGTAAGCTTTTGCCTCGTGAGACAAAATATTCGGTCTCAGAGCGCGAATGTTTAGCTATTGTTTGGGCTGTAAAAAAGTTTACTTTGTATTTGTATGGAAAGGAGTTTGTGCTCCAAACTGACCATCGGTCATTAGAGTTTTTGAACTCTGCCAAGTTTGACAGTCCAAAGTTATTACGATGGAGTTTATTTTTACAGTCTTATCGATTCAGGATTCACTACGTAAAAGGCAGAGAAAATGTCTGCGCCGACTTCCTGAGCAGGGTATTTTAAAGTAGTACACTATCAGTGAAATGCATTGTAACCCATACTTTTGCCTACTAGATGAATTTCTAGGACGGCAGTATTGTACTGTAATTGGGGACATAGTTCATCTGTAACTGAATATTAAATTGATGGCTGATAGAGAGTCATGATGTGTTAGTCACATTTTGATTTTATGCTATGTCATATTAGTTACCAATGGAACTTGGTGTAATTTTTGGAAAATGTAACCCAAATGGGGACTGCGAGCAAGCAGTGTTTGTGTTATGTTGCAATGTTGTAACTTGTTTTGACCTAATATGATGAAGAAAGACCCTAACCAGTGGTCGGTATGTATTGGTATTTTGCCATTGTACGTATGAGTTATACATTTTGGAGATAACCATGTTATGTACAACAAGTTATATGCTATGATTCGTGCACGAAGCATTATGTAAACGATGGGCCATCGTTTCACCTTATATGATTTGTAATAATATCATTGACCATTGTTTCACCACAGTGGTGGCGTTGTGTTATTTTGACTAGTAGGCCTACTGTTTACTATTGGGAAGCAATGACGGTATTGTATTAGTTATGGTATTAGTGATGCAAAGGATATTGCATTGTATTGTATTTGCGATGAAATTTGGGAAGGCACTGAAATTGTTAATAATTGTAATAGAATTAGCAACTACCTTTGTGAGATTGGGAGTACTGTAAGATTGTTATTTCAAGATATTGCAGACGCTGAATAATGTTTCGGAGTTGAAAATATTCAACTTAAATTGGGGAGTTGTGTAGCATCTGCAAGCTATCCCTTGCCCTCCCCCGTTTTCTTGTTACACTGGTGAGCATGGGTTCATTTCTTCTTGACAACCGCTAGAGTGTACTGTACTCCGTGACCTGACCTTCTTCTCCTAGTGAGTAGTTTTTTCCTCGCCCGCTTGTTGTCAGGTGTTTTGACTCGTTCAGTAAATATTAGTATGTTCCCGAACATTCGATAACGTTGTGGAAGCGAATGTTTACGACAGATTTGGCCTTGAGTGATGTAACCTGATAACGTATTGATGCGTGATTGGTTAGTTTGTGCGAGGGCAAAGGTAACGTTTATTTCGGGAACTTTCTGTAGGAATGTTTATATATATAGACCTGTGTGAGTGGTTGGGGGGTGAGTAAGTGAGTTTCCTTTTGTGTGGCGTAGATATTTAGTTTCGCTGGCGTCTTCCTAGTAATTTATTGTTCACTATACAGTTATTAAACTTTAGTATTATTTAATCTATCGTCGGATCTCGTGTTTATTTATTTTACAGCTGTAATAGTTTCGGTTTCTAAAGGGTTGTAGTTAGATCAACTAACTCCCCCCTACTATAACGTGCTAGAACAACCTCAGCTGTTACATTCAGAAATGAACGACTACACCCTAAACTTGTTCATATTATTAAGTTATCTACTAATGCTTTCCAGGAGCATAACAATGACTTTCTTCAATTTGTCGCATTCGTGTCACCTTCGTGTCGCATTGTCGATAAATCTGGTTTAAACTTTGTTGAAGTATATTTGAACAAGCACAGTTATCCCTTCCATGAACGTTTGCCGCCAACTTGCTGCCGATATCAGTTGTTTTTGTTTTTTTTCAAATTATCCCTTGTTATATTTATGTTTTAGAGCATGCCGATCCTGCTCATGCCAATTCTATTGTCAAACCGGTGCTAGGTAGGCCGGAACACAATCCAGCTCGACTGGGATAGGCTCAAATTGAACTGGCCAGTTCTATGACTCCGCACAGTTCCAGTGCCAATTCTTCTATCTCTCCGCTTCTTTTCAATAAAGGTAAGCAGAAGTTTGGGGGAGACAGAACACTGAGAAAAGAATTCAGAGACAATGTGATTTGGTTACAAGTGTAATAATAGTTCGTCCATCAGGTATGATGATGACCTTAACAACACCAGAGGAATAAAGAACAGAAATTGTTGAGAATTTCAACATATGGACAATAAAGAGAACTAAAGGACACAGAGGACAGAATGGAAAGCCTGTTCTTTCATGACTTATGGCTTCTCATGTGACTGATAAGTCCTATTTTTGCCCTGCAGACCCTTCCGCAGAAATGACAAGAGTGCTCCGTTGGTTCAGTACCACTGGGCCTTTTCTTGCGCCGTTCTCTTTTTTTGATAGCCTGCTGGACTCTGTCAGCTTCCCATGCTTTGCTGCCTCTGGTAAGGGCCGCCCTCCAATTTGCACGATCAAGCGAGAGCTTTTCCCACTCACTCACATCAATGGCAAAGGCCTTCAGTGATTGCTTGAGAGTGTCTTTGTAACGTCTCTTTGGGGCCCCAACATTCCTCGTTCCATTGGAGAGCTCAGAGAAGAAGATTTGCTTAGGGAGTCTGGAGTCGGGCATTCTGACAACATGTCCTGCCCAACGTAGCTGAATTTTTTTCAGGTGGCAGAAGATGCTCAATTCCTTGGCACGATTGAGGACCTCAGTGTCTGGAATTTTATCCTGCCATTTGATCCTTAGGATCTTTCTAAGGCAGGCCAGATGAAAGTGATTTAGCTTTCTGGCATGCGATTGGTACACTGGTTACAAGTGTATGTGCCTAGTTAATGTCAAGAAAAGCGAGAATGGAAGAAAGAAAAAAAAAAGTGACGAACGCTGGGGTCGAACCCGGGACCTCCATTACCGCACCGACCGCCTTTCCAAGAAGAAAACCAACTCGCCTAACAATTCGATCACTCCATCTAATTGGAGCCGAATGATGAATCGGTGTTTCTCGGTTTCTTCTGCAGGTTTCGCAGGGATGACGAACACGCTGAGCATACTAACAACGGAAACAATCGAGAACACCAAGACAATGGTCACCACGACAATGGTCACCACGACAATGGTAACCACGGCAATCATAAGCCTACGACACATGAACACACAGACGAACACCAGAACACGGGTAAGTTCGGTATCTATGTTGTTGCGCTAGTACACTGTCCAATGGACCGAGAGCCCAAACACGGTGACTTAGATTATGTTTCGTTTCGCCTTCGGCAGTTTTTGCCGAATGACGTCAGACTCATCTCGACGAAAAGCCAAGGAGCTGTCGAGAGGAAAAAATCCAGGTCGCATTTTAGAGCGTACAGCACTTCCGTTTACGTCTCATTTACGTCATTTGACAAAACTACCAAAAGCGAGCCGAAAGCGAAACGAAACCGAAGCCACCGTGTCCGAACTCTTAAGCTGTGTTTCCACGTGTACGGAAACGGAAATGTAAAACAAAATTCAAGTACATGTAGTAGAAAAGAAAGAGTGTTTACGTGTGTGCGGATCCGTTTCCGTTTCCCTACAGAAGAAAACTCAGCTTAAGCCTGTGAATTTTGTTTGACTAGCCAACACCAACAACTACTATCTTGCACTTTTTTAATCAACTCACCGATCAGCCTACTAGCTCATCCTATTCCGCAATGTAACAACCCTGCCTGAGCTTATCCATACCAACTCAGCAATTTAAAAAGGAGAAGAAAAAAAGAAAGCGGGTGAGCTAACTGTGTGCGGCGGGTGATTGTTGCAGCAGTGTGAGCACAGGCCATTTTGTTTAGGGAACACTTGTGATTCGTTCAGCACAGTTCAGCACAGTGACATGAATACAGTAATACGCTAGTCACCTAAAAAACACAATCTTTTAAGCTAGAAACACAGACAAACACACGAGCATGTCTTGCCAGTATTATGAAATGCAGCTCACAATAATGAATTCACAACTAGAAAACATATAGGCCTATTATAATCAGAGAATATGTATTTATAGAGAGATGTCACTGCCACCAAATCGCGAAACTAGGTCGCCGCGGTAAACAAGAATTGAAAGAGACCTTCTTCCCCAAAGATGGTGTGCATATCTGTTTACTGTGGTTTGTTCACATTTTTAGGCTGCTTGAAACTATTTAGAGCCGTTTGTAAACTCTTACTCCCCGTGGAAATGCACAAACGGGTATTGTTTACCGTAGCGACCCACTTTCCGCTCCACGCTAACAGTGGTTTCGCGACGCCTCCTGTGTCTCACAGTGCAAATGGACCAATAGAGAAATCTCTCTAGACATACATAGTCTCAGGTATGTTTTATTATTATTATTTCATAATAAAAAACAAATCACCAAATCACTACTATTTCTTAGAATAGACATAATTACACGCATTAATTTCATATGAATTAGTATTACTTTTATGCTTAAACTCACAGGAGAGCCAGATGACGTGGTTACTACGCCAGCATTAACAATTGGAAAACCTCTAGATACCAACGCACCGTTTACTGCTGCGCCAGCGACCACTTCCACCACTATTTTGACCACACCTACCATCGCTTCTACCACTCAAAGTCCCATCACCGCAACTCCCACAGCCACCACAACTACCACAACCACTACTACAAATCCCAGTACGACTACTGCCACCACCACTACCACGCCAATTCACACTACCACAACCGCCCCGACAACCACCACCACCTCAACTCCTACCAGTGTGACGACAGCCGCTGCATCAACCACGCCAGCCCCGGTTGTATGCAAGGTTTGCCGCGGCCCCCTCTGCCCCTTCATTCAAGACGACTTCGTGTGTGACAGCGGATTCTGTATGTCAACTATCCATGATGATATTGCGTCTACACGGATAGTTGAGA
Organism: Onchidella celtica; assembly: GCA_963931925.1. NCBI lineage: Eukaryota > Metazoa > Mollusca > Gastropoda > Systellommatophora > Onchidiidae > Onchidella > Onchidella celtica. The sequence continues at coordinate 32,638,388 of OZ007577.1, forward strand.
AAAGGTAAGCTTGGCCCGGGTGTGGAATACAGGAGAGAAAGAGAATGTGAGAAGTGTACAAACAAACTGACTGATAGACAGACAGACAGACAAACTCGACAGTATCACTATACCACTGCTTTACCTCTATCCGCCTTTGGAAGACAACAGTACTCTAACAAGAACCTTCAAAATTTATCACCAGATGCGTGACCAGGGATGTTTGCCGCACGGAATGGTGGGAACAGACATCAGACAGTACCTGTATGGATCTTTACGCTGCCCAATCAGGACCGTCGAACCGACAGCTTTCCTGTCACTTCTGCTGTACTGGTGACAGATGCAATGAGGGGATCTATCCCCCCACGGACACGCTGTTCAAGTTCAATGTAGCTTAAAGCAAAGACCCAAATTCAGATAGATAGATAGGTAGGTAGGTAGGTAGGTAGGTAGGCAGCAGGCAGGCAGGCAGGCAGGCAGACAGACAGACAGACAGACAGACAGACAGACAGACAGACAGACAGATAGATGGATAGATAGATATCAGATAGATAGATAGACATAAGATAGATAGATAGATAGATAGATAGATAGATAGATAGATAGATAGATAGATAGACAGATAGATAGATAGATAGATAGGTAGGTAGGTAGGTAGGTAGGTAGGTAGGTAAGTGGGTGGGTAGGTGGGTAGATAGGTGGGTAGATAGATAGATAGATAGATAGATAGATAGATAGATAGATAGATAGATAGATAAATAGATAGATAGATAGATAGATAGATAGATAGATAGATAGATAGATAGATAGATAGATAGATAGATAGGAGTATTAAACGCATGAAAGTATTGTAGAGAAAACCCGAATTCAGAACAAGTACACGGAGATCGAACTTAGAAGAGAACCATAGAGAACATTTTGCAAACGGAGACTCTGAGAACTAAATTTAAACAAAAAGCATGAGCACTGAATGCTGGTACGAATCAAAATTCAGTCAGGACTGATGTAGCAAGTGCAAAGAGAGCCATTTGGGAATAAAATCCACACTTTAATGATTGTGAAGTTCCACGGGTAAAAATGCAAACAATGTTCATGGGGACTAAGCATAAACTAAAGGGGGTTCTCAGTGAAAAACTAAGATCCTGGGACAAGTCAAAGATATCTCTGTAGCGACTACAGCTCTAATGGAAACTATGTGCACAAAACAGCGTAGATTAATGGTCAATCCAGACTTGCCGATCTCATGGTGTGACGTCACAAAAAGTGTCAACTCCTCCATTTTGTTTTGGCTGACGTGTTCCTTACGACCAAGAACACCAGCAAACATTCAATAAATATTAAAACACAAAAGCAGAGGCCATTTCTTTTCTTTTCATTTTTATTTCATCATGTTATTTTTCATTTATCTTATTTTATTTTAATATGGTATTTTATTTTATTCTATTCTTTTTTATTTTGTATATTATTTTCCATTTATTTTTTGTTTTATTCTAGTTTATTTTATTGCATTTTGTAGGTTTCCACAAGCGCCAGGCCTGGAAATATTACTGTTTTGACTGTTCAACATCTCGCTATCTATTTATGCCTTTGCATTCATTCATCAGTAGGTCTCGTTTCTTATATATTCACTCTTTCCTTGTGTAAACTCACTGAGAAACGTGATTTGTGTCACACAGTGATGATGTGTTTGTCCTTTCAAACACGAGCATGTTTATGGCTGCTGCTGCCTCTTCCACAATTTACTGCTACCATCACAACCGCCAACGCCATCATCATCAGTATTACCACCACCTCCACTGCTGTTGCTGCTACCTCTACAACTCCTCTTCCTTCTCCTCCTCGTATTACGTCTACTAATGTTACTACAGCTACCGTTGCTACTATTACTTCATATACTTACACTAACCACTGCTTTTAAAAAAAATTTGTTTACACTAGTGCCATTGCAGCTACGACATTGGTCACTATGACTACGTTGTAAAAGATCAACTTCCAGACCCCCCCCCCCCCCCCACCTCCTCCCCCGTTGTTCAATAATAATGATTATAATAAATCAAAAAGAATTTGGATATTATTGCTGTTTCTAAAGTTGAAGTAATGAAGTAACAAAGACGGAGCCTTGCAGGCGGTTTATCGTCTTTCTCAATAGCGTATTCTTATCACACTACACCTAGAATTTAGTAGAAACAAAGAAGCACCGAAGACATAGCATCATAAATTATGCAATTGACGATTTCCTTCGCCCAATACATGAAGTCACTGTACCAAGGGAGATAATTACTGTCTTTGCATTAACGCATTTGACAAGAGCATGAGTTATTTCCCTTGACATAAATTCGTTGATTGCTCTTCCCCTTCCCACTTCGTTCAGCTACCTGCACTTCTTCATCACCTCTACCACCACCAGCACCGCTGCCACTGCGACGACACCATAACCATCGTTATACCACCACCATCATCACTACCAAGACATCAGCACCATCTCCACCGCTATCACCACTACCACTGCGACGTAACCATAATCATCAGTAAGCCTATACCACCACCATCACCACTATCAATACTACCAAGACACGACCACCATCTCCACTACCATCACCACAATCACCAACGCCTACGTCCACGAAAACAGCAACAGCAACAACCACAACAACAAAATTATCAATTACTACAACAAAAGCCAACTCAGATGCATTCAATAATTCACTAGTAACAAACATCATCTTAAGGGACAGAGTTTATTATATTGTTTTTGTTAGTATGAGACTACCAGTGGTAGTACCACAGAAAATGAAAAGCCAAATCTAATATAGCATTAGTATTAGATAGAACCTGCAATCTCAGGTCATGAACTCTAAAAAACAAAGACCTGAATTCTCTCCGAATCTCTATAAACGTTTAAACACCAGTGGCGTAGCGTGGCAAGTATTGCACCCCCTGACCCGTGGGCACGTGGCAACGTTTATTTGGCCCATCATGTTGAAAAACTGTGTAGAATGTTCGGACATTGAGAGATTCTTTTCTTGCGACGGGTGATGTTGGTCGGGGGGGGGGGGGGGGGGGGGGAGGGGAGTATTTATTATTGCTAGTTTACTAAAAAATTTTTTGCTTTCGGAATTTTGCACGCCTAGGAATTTTGCGCCCGAGGCCACCACCCCATGTGACACCGCCAACGCTACGCCACTAATTAACTCCAAGATTCAGTGCTGTCGGTAGTTTAAAGACCGCTGATGCAAATACACAGGGCATAACACATTGTTACTAATATTATACGATTTATTTCAATTTCTTGCGATAACATCGTTCAGAGATTTGCTTTAAGATTTATTAAGCCAGCGATTATAAATACATGTACATGTACAGACGCAGGAGGTAAGCTTGGAATTGGTGGATGGGTTCAGTGGCGGATTTGCTATGAAACTGATGAAGCTTAAGCTTCAAGGCCCCTGATCGCGGAGGGGCCATGAAGAAACTATTTTTAAAGAGGGAATTTTGGATGCTGCCCAGTTGTTGCTGGTTGCGAAGGGACCCCTAACATTCAAGCTCCAGGGTCCCAAAATGTAGGTCCGCCACTGGATGGGGTCTCGTAATGATAATTGTATTATTATAGGGTATACTGACAATGAATGAAAATCAAATATAATTTGCTGCCACAACCACCATCAATTCTGCTGGCCACTACTGATTATTAAGGGTTTCAACTGCTGTTGCTGTTGTTATTATTATTATTATTGTTACTACTACAACTACTACCATAACCACCAACCACCACTAGTACTATTACTAAGCTTATTACCTCGACTAAGTGCTAGCACTATTATTATTACTGTTACCACTACCAATACTATTACTATTGACATACTACCACCGAAACAACAATGACAACAGACTATTGCTACTACTACCACCAATAGCGCTACACTATTGTTACTACTGCTGCTACCATCATTACTACTACTACTACCACAGCTATTACATCTACCACTACTACTTCTAGTATTCTACCACTGCCAACTACTATTACTACAGTAACTAAAATTACTACTCACCGTTGACGATTTAAGTCTTATAAAACATTATCTTGGTCTTTGAAAAACACGTTGGTGAGTAGAAAAGTTAAACTTTACCTGTAAAATCTTTTACTCTAAAATGCACCCTGCATCAGAACCAAAACGGCCAAAGAGATGTTAATGAGCAGACCTCCGAAAAACATGAGTGCCCGAGCTGGCTGGGGAACAGAAAACACATAAACAAAAGTATGCATGAATCGACAAATCGTAAATACTCGACAGAACTGGGTTGCTGCCCACAATGACGGCCCTGAAGTGACGTACAGCAAGCCAAGCAAGATGAAAGGTATGATGTTTTCAAGGTCGTTCAGATGGGCCCTGAAATAAATAAATAAAATTAATAAATTAAACAAATAAATAAATAAATAAAATATGCAGGCATCCGAAAGTAACTTGTCACTGGGGTGGGAAGACGTGACCTTAGTTGTTGTTCGTACCAGCTGCACTTTTTGCACAACTGAGAAATTCGACGTTGAACGTTTTGCAGCTTTAGCACTGTAATAAATCGGAACTGTGAAATAGCTTGGAGAGTGCCACAAAGCATTTAAGCAAGTGTCAAAGTGTGCATTTGTTATATCTTTTATACATACTAAAAGATCTCCAGCTTTTCAGAAAATGGAGATGGAATGAACAAGAACTAAGGTTGCGAAATACTTTTTTAGCCAGACGATCAAGCAACTAGGCCGTCATTTAGCCCAGGAATCCACAAACTATGCAGTGCAGCAATCAATCAACCAGTCGACCAATTCAAAAATCAACCAACCAACTCACCAGCCAAAGACCAAAGAACCAACCACCAAGCAACTGACTGAAAAGTTTATTTCATTATCGTTTATAATTATTTTTATCTCTAGAAATCATTTTAGATACGATACTGAAATAGGGTGAGATATCCGCTTCTCTCCCTCTCTTTCTCTCTCTGTCTCTCTCTCCCTCTGTCTGTGTGTCTGTCTCTGTCTCGCTTTCTTTCTCTCTTATACAACGCGATTCAAAATAAAATTTTGATTCGGTAATTAAATTATATATCATAAACATGAACCAAACAAACAACAACATGATATAATGATACATAGAACACACGTATGTGACATAGTAAATTCCGACACTAGGTTTCACAAATTTTTAATATGGTCAATTTTAAAATGAATTTTTTTTTTTTTCAAAACGACTATATCATCACTGACATGAACAATTTTAACACATTCATCACTCACTAATAGGCTGTAAATAAAATGAATTCTTATTCCATAATTTGGTGCTTACTAACTGTGCGCATTTGTACTGGAACTTAAAACAAAATCAATTGTTTCTGGAACACCACTCTATAATATTGGTAGAAAATCAAGAACGTAGCGAATATTTTCATACACTACTATATCCCCGTTAAAATTGAGCCATATTATCTAAGCAAAATTGGGGAGGAAATCGCGTCTACCTACTTAACGCCACCCTCTAGCCAATTATATCGGGCAGTCTCTTAGGCCCAGGTGGTCACCTTAAATGAAAATACAACAAACAAGAGTACTTGTACATTTTTCAACGCAGCTGCAAGATTCAATGCTTATTTGAAGAGATAGAGCAAGTTGCCCCCCCCCCCCCCCCCGACTCTAAATTATGGACTGAAAACACAAGCGCGATCTACTACCTTCTCACTCTCTCCACCACAGGGTCGTCCCGCTTGACCTTTGTGGTTCGATCTCCAAATGCCACGCAATCCTCTTCACTCGTGAACGTCTAGAGATAAAAAAATTACATATACATATGTATATATTTGTACTGTGGAGAAGCATATGCGAATATTAACACTGTATATTTAATTCCAGATAACTGTCTATGAGTAACAAGATAGTGAAGCATTGTTGTGGTGTTATAATTATACATGTATTTGTAGAAGAAGAGATGTTTTCTTGTTGATTGTTTTCATTGGATGGATGGATGGATGGATGGGTAGGTGGATGAGTGGATGGATGGACAGATGGAATAGATGAATGGGTGGTTAGATGTGTGTATGAATGGGTGGGTAGGTGGATGGATGGGTGAATGGATGGATGGGTGGACAGATGGATGGATGGATGGATGCATGGATGGACGGACGGACGGATGGATGGATACAAGTGTGGGTGGATGAGTACACTAACTGTATCACAACTAAAATTGATATACCACAGACCTTTCTAGATGTTCTTAATAAAGCCACCACGAAACTCATCAAAACCATCTTCAGCAACACCAGAGTGGCGTGGCCCAAAAACAGCTTGAAGACCGGATTTTTCAAAGAAAGAGCACTGTTTTCTTCCATGGCTTGTTAAAGTCTTCCTTCCTTTCCGGTCAGTCAGTGTCTATAGCCTGTGTTCTTGTGATTTGACTGCTTCTTCTGAAATTAAAATAATTACCAGAAGGCACAAGTAGCTGATTATCAAATTCTGAGGACAATGGCAGTATAACATCAATAAGAGAGAGAGAGCAGGGGGAAGGGAGAGAGAGACAGACAGACAGGCTGATAGATACACAGCAGGGAGAGCGAGAGGAAATTAAAATAAAATGGTTACACGCAGCCACAAGTACTCGATTACCCAGTTCTGGGGACACCGGCAATACATGTAATAATATAGCAGGTTTAACATCAGCACGAGAGAATACGAAAGAGCACGTTCAACTTCATTACGAGAGAACATGAGAGAGAGAGAAAGGCGAGTGTGAGAGAGAACATAACGAGAGAGAACGAAATAGAGTGGAGAGAGAGGAGAGAGATATAGAGAAAAAGAGAAAAAGCGAGACAAAGATAGGAATAAAAGAGAGAGAGAGAGAGAGAGAGAGAACTAGAGAGGAGAGAGTGAGAGGAAAAAAAAGTGAGAGAGAGAAACAGAGACAGGGATAGACAGTGTGAGAAGGAAAAAGACAAAAGCGTGGGGAGAGCGGAAGCAGGTAACTAACTGATGATTATCTTTAAGACCCGTTCGTACTAAATCCATCCATGTCTGAGAAATAAAAAGTGTTATTTCTATGTGTACCATGCCTAAATTCATGTGGACTTCAGTACCAACAGTAGGCTATACGGTCAAGCATCAACATTAGCGAGTATACTGTCTTTTTGTACACAGGACATTAAACCAGGATTATATCATTAGAGTGAAGATGCTGAAATTTTCAGAATCACATCATGCACAATGAGATTTTTTGCCTATTATAATTATGTATACATATATATTGTCTTAGTTTATGAATGAGGAAACACGCTAAACTATCCCTTTCAGTTGTTAGCTTAGGCGCGCAACAGCCGATTCTGATCGGCCGACAGATTGGACAGTGACGTCACGACAATTGGATGGTGATGTCACGACATTTGGATGGTGACATCACGACAATGTGTGTGCGTCTAGGTAAAATGGCACAGTGCATCAGCGATTTGGCTCTTTCATTAAAGTCATGATTTTTATAATCTAACAACTTAATTTACTGATCAAAATAAAATGCACAAAAACAAATTACAAACCAATTTTTTTTATTACATTTACTGAAAAACATCTACACGTTCATTAGACACCCCCCCCCCCCCAAACTCCCCCATGTACCCTTGTAGTCATCTGAAGGCACCCCCCATCCCCTTTCCATCTCGAAGAAAACATATTTAAATGGGCGACCCCTGAAGCCATGAAATACGAGGGAGGGAGGGGGCTAGGTTTTAAAATATTGAGAACCACTGAGGTAGCATGGGATGATTGTAGTGCGGAATGGGAAATGTTAGCGTGACTGATTGGTTAAACAAGTTCAAACAGCTTTCGTAAGTCACTCTCAGTCTCACGCGGGCGTAGGCAGAGTTTGATACTATATAGAATTGAAACACAGCATGTATATATCGCCTTCAGATCTGAGAAATAGGAAACATTCCAGCCAACAGGCAAGGAGAAAAGGAAATCTAAACTGTCAGAATTTTTTTTTTTTTCTTGTGCAAGTAAACAAACCAACAGGATTGGCCCTGCCAGTTTTCTTTTTTTGATTTGTGTAAGCAACGTCCAACAAGTCGCTTCCGTCTTTTTCATTTTTGAACAAAAGTGCACTCTGTGAACCCGGTCTTGAATTTCTCTAGGTTTGGCGTTCTCCCCGCCCCCCCGTTTTCCCTTTTTCGCGCCGCCTTTGTGTCCTTCCTGGGCATGAGAAAGGAATCGCCCACGCCTCAACATTACACATGTACACGCACATACATAATGAGAAAGTACTCATGCGATAATTTTTGTTTGGAAATACGCCGGTGACGCAATGGAAACATTTTTGTCTCGGCTTTAGTGTGACATACTGTCTTAACTCGTTTTTTTACACATTTTGCAGGAGATGCTAAACACTAAATAACTTTCTTTATCAGACTAAATTTAATAGTCACGATACTTTGAAAACATGTTATTTTATCCTTAGTTTTCAGAATGTAACCCCCTAACTTACGACACAAGCATGAGGGAATTTTTTTCCTTTGAGATTGAGATTTGCTTATAAAATGAAAGATTAGCCATTTTTCTGCATTCTGTTACAATGTTTTGCTTGAAATCGTCTTAGAGGATTTCATTTTGATTTTTTTAAAGAGGTACATGTAAAACAATTTCACCTTAAGCCCGATTTCGCCAGATCCACTGATATGACTTGTGGTATGTGAAACTTTTACGCTCATCACGTGTGAACAGTGTCGCCTCCCATGGTTCGCTGTGGCTGACCCGGTTAGAATCTCATAATGAGTAACGGAGACGCCAATGATGACTCCAAAGTACTTAAATGTTTGAATGTGTGTATTTAGGTCAGATGTTGTCTGAGTGAGCGACTGAGTAACAGAATGAGTAGGAGAGTGAGTGAGCGATCTGCTATTGAGTTAGTGAGTCAGTGAATGCATGAATGGATAGGTGAATAATATTATGTTTGCGGACGACGCGGTAAGCGAATTAATGAGTGAGTGAGTGGGTGAGAGTGAGTGAGTGAGTGAGTGAGTGAGTGGTTGAGTGAGTGAGTTAGTCAGTCAGTGAGTGAATCAATGAGTGAATGAGAAAGTGTGTGAGTGAGTGGGTGAGTAAGTGAATGAGTGAATGAGTGAGTGAGCGAGTGTATGAGTCAAGGAGTGAGTTTTTTGAGTGAGTGAGTGAGTGAGCGAGTGAATGAGTCAATGAGTGAATGAGTGAGCTTTTTCAGTGAGTGAGCGAGTCAGTGAGTAAGTGAATGAGTGAACAAATGACTGAGGTGAAAGAATGACTAAATGAGTGGTGTGCAAGTACATGAGTCCTCGGAGATGCTAACGATAGATATAGAACATGAAAATTGTACACAGGCGGAAAGAGAAAGATAAGTTTAAACATTTGACAGAAGGTACAAGCTTGATAGATTCAGGAAAATACAGAAAGGCTGCACCGCTCCCCGCAAAGAATTTCGTTATAAGGTATTCTATCTATCTATCTATCTGTCTGTTTGTCTGTCTGTCTGTCTATCTATCTATCTGCATGTACATGTATATGTCTCTCTGTGTCTGTGTGTGTCTCTCTCTCTGTCTCTTTCTCTTTCTGACTGTCTGTCTCTCTCCCTGCATCAGTCTCTGTATGTCTCTCTGTCTTTCTTTCTTTCTCTCTCTCTCTCTCTCTCACTCTCTGTGGTCCCTATCTGCCTCTCTAGCTCTTTCGCTCTCTCTCTCTCTCTCTTGTTCTCTCTCTTTCTCTCTCCCAGTCCCGCCCCCAGCCTTTGATAATGTATTTACCAGCTGACAGATCCGAGTCAAACTGTGATGGGTTCACTGCACTAAATTTCAAACGTCAGCGTTTACATCTTGAATGAGGAGTTTCCTTTCTATAGCATGTAAGGTGCGAAACCTGGTGTATTATCATTTATGGGTCGTGATAATTGAACCCAGATAATGAATTAATGATTGTAAGACAGGCACTGTTTGTATAGAACAATTATGTGGGAGTTTGAATTTCTTGGAAAAACTAGACTTGATAAGCAATGAGATGCAGAGGTCCGGTCTACAGCGCATTGAGTCAAGCTTGTTTTGAATGAGGTATTCTATCTATCTATCTATCTATCTATCTATCTATCTATCTATCTATCTATCTATCTATCTATCTATCTATCTCTATGTCTCTCTGTGTTTGTGTGTGAGTCTCTCTCTGTCTCTTTCTCTCTCTCTCACTGTCAGTCTCTCTCCCTGCATCAGTCTCTGTATGTCTCCCTGTCATTCTTTCTTTCCCTCTCTCTCTGTTTCTCTCTCTCTCTCTCTCTCTCTCTCTCTCTGTGGTCCCTATCTGCCTCTCTCCTCTAGCTCTTTCGCTCTCTCTCTCTTTCTTGTTTTCTCTCTCTCTCTCTCTCCCAGTCGCGCCCCCAGCCTTTGAATCGTTTGATAATGTATTTACCAGCTGACAGACCCCAGTCGAACTGTGATGAGTTCACTGCACTGAAGTTTAAAAATTTCAGACGTCACCGTTTTCAACTTGAATGGAGAGTTTTCTTTCTACAGCATGTAATGTGCGGAACCCTGGTCTTTTGAGGCGTGAAAATTGAACCCGGATAATGAATTAATGATTGAAAGACATGCAGAGTAAGTCAAGGACAATACGTGGGAGTTTGAATTTCTTGGAAAAACTAGACTTGATAAGCAAGGAGATGCAGAGATCCGGCCCACAGCGCATTGATCCAAGATTGTTTTGTCGCGATTTCCTGAATGACGGGAATGGGACTTAGCCCATTCAGGAGAGTGAAACAAGTATGTCTCGATAACTGATTCAAAGCGATTTCAAAAACCAATACAAAGCTGACTTGATTCACCGACCTCTTAGCTTTGTTTAAGGTCTTTATTTTAGGAGGTTCGCCGCCATTGGCATAAATTTTTACACCTCATTAAAAAAAAAAAATTCTTGTTGTGGTAGGGATTTTTTCTTTCTTTTTTTTTTTTTTTTTAGAATTTTACCCGGGAAGGCCTTAGTCGGCATGTTCTTTTCGTTTCCAACTGCCAAGGTATCTTTAACGCGCGCAACGTGCACACGGTCCCTCCAGGTTTTTCGTTCTTATCCGAGAAGATTAGGTGTTCGATCCTACCTACATAGGATCAGGGACAGGAAAATATGAGAAAAATCCGAAAATTCCAACATGCCTGCACCGACCGGGATTCGAACCCGGTACCCTCGCCATGAAAGGCCAGCACCTTGCCTCTAGACCGTCTTGTCACTCGCTCTTAGCCTTGCGGGAGAACGAAGTTTTTTTGTTTGTGTTACTTGATGACATAAAAATTAAGCCATTTTCATCTTTTGGAAGCCACAGGAAAACAAAAATCTATTCTGATAACTTTGCAATGTATAACAGTATTTCTATCTTCTCGTGGCACAATAGGCTTCTCTGAACAATCATTGTTAAAATTATTGTCTTAACGAAGTGGTTCTCAAGTCTCAAGGTGGCCGTCGTCGCCCCACCCCCACCGATTTTGATATATATCCAACGGGTTCGGGTGAGGGAGGGACAGAAACGCAGAAAAGGGCGACAAGGGATCGAAAACGATGAAAGTTGAAAGTGGGCGAAAACATGAATGGAGGACGATTTGGGGGGGGGGGGCAAATACAGAGTAGCCACGGACTTATTCAACAGCACATGTAGCAAAGGCCTAGATCTATTTCTTTGCGTACATTTAATACAGAATGCTTTTTGTTTTATTATGAATTATGAACAGGCCTATTTGTCACGAGCAGAGTTAGGGTCTTGGGGATGTTACGACTGCACGAGAGGCAGCTAACTCACACTCGGACACAACCACACAAGAAAAGTATTAAATAACTAGAGCGTATATATGTCAGGCCGGTCAGGCCTTAGTTTACATCAATATTAATAACAAAACAAAAGACAATAGGGGTATATATTCAAACCAAAAAACTCTAATTAATAACTTAACCAATGATATTCATGTAACTATGGAGGTACTGCAATCAATAGCAAATAGGTATATTATACGAAACTAGATATCAATTTAAAGTGACAGTTGAGTCGCCACTGGCCAGTCGCCAGGCAAACTCTCCCTAAATCATATGGGCTTGAGTGTTAGGAGAGCCCAGTATGTTCAAAGCCTACAGAAGCACTCTTCGGCTTGTAGGTAATTTAAGCAGTTGCCAAAAGACTATATTTTATGCACAATCACTATTCAATTCATCAACAATGTGCTACATTATTCCAATCATACTATGGCAATAGATCTATGATACAGGACACTCGTGGTCGAGTGCCAGCTGGGGTTTTCCTTAGTCTTCCTATGAGGCTGCAGTTCTCTCTCTATCTCCGATCTCTATTATGCTTGAATAAATAAGATATATTACCATTGCTCACGCCTACTGGTAGGCGCGAACATCAATATAGCGCAGCGTGAGCTTTCAAAGGTCAGCCCACTCAGACCTTTCTTTCTAGAGCTCAGTCAGTCCGTTAGCAAGGACTTCTTGTCTTCAAAGCACACAGTTCAGGTACTGGTCAACCGGAGATACTTCACGACACGATGCTTCTGCTCGTCTGTATTCACTAAATCTGAACGTTACACGATGTCTTATACTATCTAACTACCCAGCGTGCTAGTCCGCTGGCCCAATTAGTTCAGCTATCTCATAGGTCGAAACCTCCCACCATTTTAATTGTAGTAATACGTCTGCACTATTCTATCAGCCAGTTAACGTGCAAAAACTTGTCTAGTCATACTTAACAATGTCAACTAGCCCCACCTTGTTTCACCCCTACTCCATTACTTATTAATCACGAACATTAAAACCCACAAGCGTGAATCTAACAGTTTAACTTTACATTTATTTACTCACCAACTATAATTTGGCGAGGACCGTTCAAGGCCACCAGCCAATTTCTCATGGCCCTGGTAAACAACAACAACTCACTCTCTGCGTGAGTTTTAACAACATCTGAATCATGACACATCCCCCACCCCAGTTAAAATTTGCAATTTTAACGATATAAATGATTATCGTAAGGGGAAGGCATGAGTCGAGAAATTGCTCGAAAGGTTAACTTAACTAAGAATACTAGGTAATAACTAAGACTAGTACTAAAGTTGAAAAAAACCTACAGGACGGGTATCATTGATGGACAAAACTTCATGAAAATCTTAAGGCTCCGTCCAAAAGTATATATCTCTCTGAGGATTAAATCTTACCTCTAAATACGTAGACATTAACAATCATAACTCTAAAATTTTAGAGTACAACACTGATCCTGTGCGAATGTCATCAGGAATGCATACATACAATGAATAATACTCAAGAAAAGATAACTATAGTAGCATCGATGGCATTAGTGGATCTGGACTCCTGGTCTGCCATGACTTCTCGTCCTCGACCCTGGGCAACAACGTCTGGTGTGGCCAAAATACGGGTCGACGTCAGTAAAATAGCTGTTGGATCAAAGGAAAGCAAAGGGGTAGGTGAAAAGTGTTCACAATGGGTGAACAATATGTGATACCATCCCTCGGTCTCTGAATGAGGTGCTAATCCGTATCCAACGCCAATACATATGACAGACTAAAATACAACAAGATTAAGGTAACCGTGATAATAGGTCGGCATGGACATTATCTCCACCAGGAATGGCCTTTATAATGAAGCGGTATTCCTGAAGGGCCAGACTCCATCTGGTCAAACGAGCGTTCTTGGCTCGGTTCGATTTTAAAAATAACAACGGTTTATGGTCTGTCTCGATGACGAATTCCGTCATAAGTAGGTAGCGGGAAAACGCGTCTACGGCGTATACAATCGCCAGGCATTCTCGCTCTATAATAGCGTATCTCTGCTCTCTCGGAAGTAATTTCCGGCTAGCGTACATACAAGGGCGCAATAAGCCATCTCTTTCCTGAAGCAAAACAGCTCCAATTCCTTGGTCCGACGCGTCAGTTCGGACGGTGAAGGTGCGTCTAATATTCGGTAGGATAAGCAGCGGCGAACTGGAGAACAGTTGCTGCACTGTCGCGAGCGCGGTGGCGCACTGCGTATTCCAGGTAATTTTGTTGGGTCTGTCTTTTCTTGTAAGATCGGATAACGGGGCCGTAAGGGCCGAAAAATTAGGAACGAATTTCCGATAATAGCTTAAGAAGCCTAACAGGCTACGAACCTGCTTCTTAGTATGAGGAGCCTGGAGTTTTAAAATCTTACTTATCTTACTGTCGTCCGGTGTTTGGACGCCTTTGGCGATAGTATGTCCCAGAAAGTTAATCTGCGTATAACCCAGGAAGACTTTGCTAGGCTTAGCTGTAAGCCCGGCATCTCGAAGTTTACTAAGCACTTGACGAAGTGCTTCTAAGTGGCCTTTCCAATCCGTATGGAAAGCGCAAATGTCGTCAAAGTAGCTTAGGACGCCTGGTGTCTGCTGCAATAGGATGTTCATCATCCTCGCAAATGTCGCTGGTGCCGTTACGAGACCGAATGGCATGAATCTCCATTGCATGAGACCCATAGTGGTCTGAAACGCTGTGTACTGTTTACTGGCCTCTTCCATTGGGATTTTCCAGTAGCCTTTAGCCAAATCTATTTTCGAAAACACGGACGACTCGGCCAATCGCGCAAATAGATCTTCCTGATTCGGGATAGGTTCAGCATCGTAAATGGTTAGAGCGTTAAGCTTCCTGTAATCGATACAAAATCTAACGGAACCGTCTGTTTTCTTTACTAGTACAATCGGCGAGCAGTAAGGGCTCGTCGAGCGCTCAATGACTCCTAAGCTGAGCATCTTTTCCACCTCGGACTGTATGGTGTCGTGCGCTTGCAGCGGGCGCGGGTAGGGTTTGACAAACACGGGTACGTCCGAGTGCAACCGGATGACGTGTTGAACTAAGGATGTTTTACCCGGCAAATCAGTGAATACTGGCGAAAACTCCCGAACAAGATTCATGATGTCCTGTGTCTTACTTTGATCCAGCTCTGGATTGATATTAACGGAAGTCGCGTCCTCTGTGGCTTGCAAGGATAGGAGCGATCTAGTCATAGATAATGGCTCCCGGTCGTTGTCATCGATAGTGACCATCGCTGCGTTTGCTTGGGCCACAACATGGCATGAATGATCGTGATGAGTTTGATCATCGGTAAGATACTTTTTCAACATATTAATATGGTACACCTTATCGTTACCACGTATGGTAATGAGATAATTAACTCTCGAGAGTCGCTTTTTAACTAGAAAGGGGCCTTTCCAAGTGAGGAGTAGCTTGTTATTCGTTTCTGGTAGCAGCACCAATGCCCGATCTCCGACTGACAGGGTTCTTAACCGACTACCCCGATCGCGATATCCTATAAATGACCTGGTCCGTACGCATGCAAATTGTCGAGCCAGGTCGCATGCATTAACTATTCTATGTCGGAGATCGACTATGTACTGATACGCGGATCGCGTATCAGGAACGTCGGTATCAGAACCGGCGTATAAATCGCGTAAAATGGCCATCGGGCCACGTGGTTTTCGACCGTATAAAAGTTCAAACGGGGAAAAACCCGTTGTCGCATTTGGGAGTTCCCTATATGCGAACAAGATGGCCGGAAGTCGACGGTCCCAGTCACCAGGTCTATCGGCGGAAACGCGTGCCAGCATAGTTTTCATGGTGGCATTCCAGCGCTCGCAACAGCCATTGGACTGTGAATGGTATGGCGACGTAAGTTTCTGCCTAATGCCCGTGAGTTCCAATACTTTCCTGAAAAGGTCAGAGGTGAATTGCGGACCTCTATCGGACAATAATTCGGACGGGAATCCGACACGTGTGAATATGGTCACCAATGCCTCGGCGACGTGATCGGCCGATATTTCCTTTAAAGGGACAGCCTCAGGCCAACGGGTGGCATAATCGATTACTGATAGAATAAACCGATGGCCTCTATCCGACTTCGGTAATGGCCCGACGATGTCGACGGCAACTCGCTGAAATGGAGTGGAAACCGGCGGCATCTCTTGTATAGGTACCCGCGAAGTTTTTCCTTTGGGGGTTCTTTTCTGGCATGTATCGCAACGCGACACATAGCTATTTATGTCCCCGTAAACCCCGGGCCAAAAAAACTGAGACAGGACTCTCGATTTTGTTCTCGCTTTGCCTTGGTGGCCCGCCAATGGCGTGTCGTGCGCGAGGCGGGTGATGTCTCGGCGAAATGATCTCGGTATGACCAATTGCAAAATAGTTTCGCGCTTTCCCCGAAAAATGCGATATAGGAGGTCGTCTTTAAGGCAGAACCTGGATGTATCCGGGTTGTCCGGATCAATCTTAGCAAAGAGGGGCTTTAGTGATGGATCTGTGCGCTGTTGGTTACGAAAAATCTCGGGGGTTACATCCAAATCGACGACAGGCGATCGTAATGTGTCGTCACTCTGGCGACGCGATTGTTGTCTTGTCGTGACACACGCAATGTCGTTATCATCCCAAATCCCGAGTTCGCAATCGGAGACGTCCTTTAAGTGGGGAATATTCCCAATGATTAGGTCGGCGACCGGATTTGGTAGCACGCAGGCCGTGACAACACCAGTTATAAACGGTGTGTCAACATATATTTCCGCCAAACGAAAATGTTCAACTGAACCACCAAAAGTAATGCATGTCGCATCGCGATCCAGGAGTTGTGCAGGACGGACCAGCGATTCACGTACACCGACGGTCGTACAGCCTGAATCTCGCAATACGGATGCTCGTATGGCGTTTACTCGTCCCTCATACAATGTCAGCGCGCCTCGCTCGTGGAGGGCGGACATAACTGGAATAACTTTATCTACGGTTTCGGCATTCCTAGTTCTGTAACCGCGGTTTTCGGTGAATGCTACAGAGCATGCATTTGCCGCATCTAATCTAACTCTGCATTGTCGCGCAATGTGGCCTCCGGCGCCACATCTATAACAGTAGACTGGATTATCATCCCTTCGAGGTGTACCTCGATAAGAAGGAAATGTGGGCGCTTGATAGTAGTTGTTACGCGGTCCTCCGGTAGGGAAAGGACGTGTATATCGGGGTTCCCAGTCCCGAGAAAATTTATGGGGATTCGGTTGCCTCCTGCTAACCGGCGGCTCGGACCGTGGACGAACCTGCGGCGACTGTCGAAAGGGCTGTCTTGATTGTCTCGACGGTACCGGTGTCTTAGTAGCAGCGCCGGCGTAACACGGTTCGCTTAATTTAGCTTTAGCTAACGATCGATTAGGGTGAGCCGCAGCATACCGTTCCGCTATCGATGTTATCTCGACGGTAGTTTTGGGGGCTTGTTCCTTAAAATGCGCCACCAGGTCCGTGTGGCAGGACATATATATTTGGTCTTTAATTATCAAATCATATAGTTTCTTGTAGTTTCCCTCTTCTACACCGGCCAACTCAGTCCAACGGCTGAGTAGGTGGCGGAGGCGGTCCACGTAAGTAGAGAAATTCTCAGATGCCTCCGGCTTGCAATCGCGGAAACGCTTATGAAATCCATCTTCCGTATGTTGGAAACGCTTTAATAGCGCGGTCTTTAGAATGTCATAGTCTCTAGCGTCATCAATAGTGAGGCTATGGAAAACTTCCAACGCTCTCCCTGTCAAAAGATTGGCGAGGCATGACGTGTACTCACTACGCTGCCATCCCGCGCAAACGGCATGGAGTTCGAAGCGGTGTAGGTAGGAATCAATACGATCAACCTTATCATTAAAGGTTGGCAATTTAGGCTTCGTTTTATTATTGGAAGTAACTTCCGGAGCCCCGGTAGGTTGGGCTTGCTTCGCTTCTAACTGTTTCAAAGCAAGCTCATACTCTCTTTGAGCCTGTTTTTCCGCGCGTTCCGCGGCTCTATCGTCTCGTTCCGCAGCTTTTTCTTGGCGTAATATCTCCGCGGCCTTTTCTTGGCGTAATATCTCCGCGGCCTTTTCTTGGCGTAATATCTCCGCGGCCTTTTCTTCTCGTAATCTCTCCGCGGCCTTTTCTTCTCGTAATCTCTCCGCGGCCTTTTCTTCTCGTTCTTCTTTCAGTTTCTGGTCTACCCAAGAAGCACGCTGAGCTTCCGGTATTCCAAATGATTGGGCAAGTTCCAAATATTTCTGTAGTTCGGCCATGATATCGGTCGATAATGCGATATAATAATGTCCTAATCGAGGACAGCTTCTGAAAAATCTCTAACTTTATTCTCCCTTGAAGCAATTTATCAATTGCACTCTGCGGGTGTTCGTTCCTGCAGTATGAACGAAATTAACAAAATCAACAACAAACTGTACGTCTTAGTCAACCAAGTAGTGGTTGAGCTATCTCAGTGATCACTTAACTCCACGTATTTCTCCTAATCCTCAAGCAGTCAGTCTACTGCTTCCGTGATTGGTCGTTAACTAACGATACCAATGTAATATTCCCAGTGTATTTTCCGTACGCTCCTAGCAGCGTTCCCTCTGCTATAAATCGGAATAAATCAATATTCACGATATTAACTTCCTTGGCTATACAAGCCTAACAACTCTAATATCCAGATTATCTCTCAACGTGCCCTAGACACGTGATTTATCCCAGGCAATAATATAGCAAGTATGAATACAAAATATAATAATGCAACACTATAATGGAAAAGAATTACATGGAGAGTAAGACGAGACTAACAAAGAACAAACGGCAACAGACCTGACTAACCTGAAACTATCTACAAAAAGGTAAGAAAAAGAACAGGAGAGACATCTTCCTAAAATACGAGGAAGATAGAACGCTAACAATCTATACGAATAACAGGTCCCTACAGGCAAAGCGTATCTCCCATCCGTTTTAAACGCCATCTAGATCTGCTAGTCTGGCAAAAAGAAGTATGCTGAGTCTCGATCCCTTCCAACCTCCCGCGTATCTAATCTAACACAAAAGAAAAATAATGCCTGTCAAAAGTAGGGGAGCTGGAACGACGAACCCCTCAAACGAAGACAAATACAGATGGTTCACTTAACTGGGTAAAATGGACTGGCTCTTTCCTTTGGTCCACAGCGCTGGTCTTGTCTTTTCCTGGTGCTAGCTGTCAGTCCCTCGTAGTGGTCCCAGGATCAATGACGAGAGGACATGCCAGACATGTGGGGGAGAAACAAAAAAAAAATTAGCAGTATACAAAACTATAAACTACAAAAATGACATAAATAACAGTGGAGACTAGAGTGGTAGACCTGCAGCTGTTGACGGGGTCGTCTTCAGATGATAGTAGTGTTCTCTAGATGTCAGAGGGTGACGGGTCCTCTTCAGATGTCAGTGGGGTCCCCTCCAGATGTCACGAGCAGAGTTAGGGTCTTGGGGATGTTACGACTGCACGAGAGGCAGCTAACTCACACTCGGACACAACCACACAAGAAAAGTATTAAATAACTAGAGCGTATATATGTCAGGCCGGTCAGGCCTTAGTTTACATCAATATTAATAACAAAACAAAAGACAATAGGGGTATATATTCAAACCAAAAAAACTCTAATTAATAACTTAACCAATGATAGTCATGTAACTATGGAGGTACTGCAATCAATAGCAAATAGGTATATTATACGAAACTAGATATCAATTTAAAGTGACAGTTGAGTCGCCACTGGCCAGTCGCCAGGCAAACTCTCCCTAAATCATATGGGCTTGAGTGTTAGGAGAGCCCAGTATGTTCAAAGCCTACAGAAGCACTCTTCGGCTTGTAGGTAATTTAAGCAGTTGCCAAAAGACTATATTTTATGCACAATCACTATTCAATTCATCAACAATGTGCTACATTATTCCAATCATACTATGGCAATAGATCTATGATACAGGACACTCGTGGTCGAGTGCCAGCTGGGGTTTTCCTTAGTCTTCCTATGAGGCTGTAGTTCTCACTCTATCTCCGATCTCTATTATGCTTGAATAAATAAGATATATTACCATTGCTCACGCCTACTGGTAGGCGCGAACATCAATATAGCGCAGCGTGAGCTTTCAAAGGTCAGCCCACTCAGACCTTTCTTTCTAGAGCTCAGTCAGTCCGTTAGCAAGGACTTCTTGTCTTCAAAGCACACAGTTCAGGTACTGGTCAACCGGAGATACTTCACGACACGATGCTTCTGCTCGTCTGTATTCACTAAATCTGAACGTTACACGATGTCTTATACTATCTAACTACCCAGCGTGCTAGTCCGCTGGCCCAATTAGTTCAGCTATCTCATAGGTCGAAACCTCCCACCATTTTAATTGTAGTAATACGTCTGCACTATTCTACCAGCCAGTTAACGTGCAAAAACTTGTCTAGTCATACTTAACAATGTCAACTAGCCCCACCTTGTTTCACCCCTACTCCATTACTTATTAATCACGAACATTAAAACCCACAAGCGTGAATCTAACAGTTTAACTTTACATTTATTTACTCACCAACTATAATTTGGCGAGGACCGTTCAAGGCCACCAGCCAATTTCTCATGGCCCTGGTAAACAACAACAACTCACTCTCTGCGTGAGTTTTAACAACATCTGAATCATGACACTATTGTCATTAACAAGGCTTTGAAAAACCTAACAGCATAATTTGTGTATAGCCTGTCTACTTGGGGACCGTTCACATATTATGTCATCAAAAATTGACTAATTTTGACCCCCCTCACCCCCCCCCCCCTTATCATCACATGTCATCAAATGGCTATTCCCCCATCCCCCCCGTTTGATGACGTAATCAAAACTTGACAAATAACGACTAAAAATACCTGTATAATGCAGTTTGCTATTTATTTTAATCAAACTAACAGATTATACATGTATATATAATATATATAATATCAAATCCATAAGAGCTTTTATTTATAGCGCTTAATAATAATATCCACTAATGCACTAAGCGCTTTAAATATGAATTTGATCTACATGTATATATATATCTTTGTTCTTCTTTTTCAATTTTACCAAACCACTTTGATGACATCATCTTTGGACTCAACACCCCCCCCCCCCCCATGTCATCATTCAAGAGACCTCCTCCCCCACCCCCCCTTATGTGATGACATAACATGTGAACGGTCCCTTGTGCAATGTATCTGGTTGGTTTGAGGAGAGATTTTAGGGAGGGGGTTGTAAGCAAAGGGGGGGGGGGTGGAGCGGGCGGGGGAGGAGAAAGGGGGCGATTGAAGAAAATTTGGAGCCTAAGGGAGCCATCAGCTGGAAAAAAAGTTCAGAACCACTGTCGTAAAGGATCGTGCTACATTAATAATTCTCTGGTGGCCTTGCCCGAGTCCAAAACCTCTTTCTAAAACTATATATACATGTAGCTTCATTGGGCTTAAAGACTGGTACCAAGTGCTCAATTCTTGAAACAGTTTATCTGGTTCTCAACGTTCCATATTCGGAAACACTAACATTTTTCTCGATAAATAGTTGTGTTATTTTTGCCTTTATATGACCATTTTAAATCAGGTTAGAGAGATTCAACATTTTTAGCAAAATGACTTTATGTCCGGACACTGAAGGTCCCAACAACCCCCTTCCCCCTTCCCCACCCCCACCCCTTTTTCTTCTTCTTTTTTTTTCAAACAGGAGGCGTTTTTTTTTTTTTCCCATTTTTGAAATCCGGTTTATATGTGAATCAACTTGTAAACAACTTAATCTTAACCCAACCAGATATGTATCTGGGGCATGATAAAAGTTAACATCCCTGAAACAGCTTTGTAAGCTAAAACACACAGCCCTGGGCTGGACGCTGAATGATAATTCACGCGGAAGCACAACGGATTAAACGAATGCAATTAGTATGCAAAAGAAGATCATGCACAGCTGTGTTTAATGAAGGAATGTCGCATTTCATTGGCTTTAAACTGGAGAATATAATATGTACTGCGAGAAACACACGGAATTAATCTGCTTCTTGTTTTACTTGACTTTATAAAAGTTACGTCCATGGCGTATTTGTTTGTTTGTTTGTTTTTATTTTGAAAAGATTCAATGTCATAATCTTTTATAATATCATCTGATATCGTTGCAAATTTATTACAGAAATTTGTATGGTCTCCAGGCACTAGGTTTTCTTACAAGTCTTCATAACCAACAAAATTCATTATAAAAAAGAAAATAATCTGCGAAGAAGGTAGTATTAGTAAAATAAAAAAGAAAGGACAGTGATTTTCATTCGATCTCACAGAATCTTCACTTATCCGAGTTTTTAAATTACTGGTACTTTGACTAAAAATGGCCTCGGGGCAATGCATGACGGTTTACAACTCAATTTTGACATAACAACAACAAAAATAACAACAACAACACATAACATACGTAAACATTAATAGGAACTGCTAACAGTATTGACATCAACATCAGCACTAACAACGTGCGTGTCCACGGTTCAGTATCAAAGTAGAAATCAGAATGCCTTTTCTCAGAAAGTCCCCGTTCTGTTATTCTGTTCTGATTTTCTCCCGGAAATGGTCCCGTGTTTGCACGATTCTGAATCATCCCCGCCAAATTCAAATTGTCTGCAGTCTACTGTAGCAGCGATGAAGACGATCTAGATCTAGTTGTTACATTGCTGGCCTTGCAATATCAAAAATCACACCGAGAAAAAAGGTGGAAAAAAACGAAGTACAGGTACATGGGTTCGTCCATGGATTTAAGCGTCGGGGTGACAATGGGGCTTATACAAATCTTTTGAAGGAGTTGTGGCTGCTGAGGATACGCCGCGACCTACAATTCTTTTTTAAGGATGGATTTATGCCACTTTGAAGAGCTATTGCGTTTGGTAACAGTAACACCTATCATCCAACACCAGATACAAACATGAGGAAGGCAAGACATACATGTACCTCCTGGAGAGCGACTGGCTGTGAACTCTCCGTTTCTTGGCCCCAGGTATTAATTACAGATTAATGATTATGTCATATTGATTGCCAGTGACGTACATCAGGTGGTGTTCAATGTACAAAGGGGGGAGGGGGGGGGAAACTATTTGCACATGTATGCTGGTAGAAAACATTTGCCATATCAAACTTGTACATTATGGTATTGTGACAATCAAGTTTCAAGTTGATAGTTAAAAGAGTATCATTATGCAGGGTTCATACAAAGTCTTGAAAACTAATTTTAAGGACTTTCTACGGACTCACAGTAAACAAATTAAGGATCTGTGTGCCTGTGACCAAGAAATATTACAACTATACTAAGTCAAAGTGGTGTGCAGCACCCATCGAAACGGGATGTTTCTGCATCCCGAGTTCAAACATTATAAATTCACTCTGAAAGTTTCAGTTATTTCAAAGTACCAATTATCCAGTGTGCAATTGGAAGATTTGAATCTCAAATGTTTCAGCTGAAACAAAAATTTTAAGGACTTTTTAAGGACTTGGCATCATTTTCAGAATTTAACTTTAAGGACTTTTTGAGTACTGTACTTCTTTGTGAAAATTAAGGACTTTAAGGACTTTTAAGGACCTGTGTGAACCCTGATTATGGCTATAGCACCGTCTGGGGTGCACAATATAGGCCTACACCGAGTCCACCTCATTTAAAACTCTTGATATTGAGTGGTCCACTGGTAATTCAAAATCGTGTTGCACATGATATTATGTCACTGGCAGGGGAGATGTCATGAAAAGCGAGGTCTGAAAAAATGTTTGGAGATATATTAATTCGTTTTAGGCTTACATGATACTAAATGTGATTTGTTGTCGAGGCCGAAAAAAAAAAGGAACTTTCACACACAGTGGGACCCAAGAAATCTTATTTTTAACAAAAGAGAGGGCCAGTCGTATCAGATCACGTCACTTGCATTTATTCATTAGCTAATTTTCGATTCGGTCACCAGTACAAATATAATAATGATAAATTTCATCAGAGGATTCATTTTATCAGTGAATGTTGTTGGACCCATTGCTGTCACAACACTAATTACTAAATTAGAACTGATTGCTACGATATCTATCAAATTCACACCTCGCCATTCTGGTATGTTAAGTGATCTCGCTATTCAGGTAGGCCTTATATGAGTTTTCAGGCCTCACTATTTGTACATAAAGCTCACTGGCAGTATGTAGAGAGCAATTTGTTGTAATGTAATTTCTGATACAAGTCCAAGTGTGTTTTCTGTTGCAGGTGACAAATTTCGAAATCTGCAATACTTGTACAGGATTCCTCCATGTACAATTTCTAGAATTGTTCATGAAACATGCCGTGTCATCTATGAAGTCCTGAAACAAAATTATCTTCAGGTTTGTTTTACATCTTTGATGTGCTATTGTGTGTTTGAAATCTTTGTCCAAAGGTATCTCAAAATAAGCATTATCACAGAAATCATGCCGTTTGCAAAATTTATATATTTTTCTGCCATGTTGTAATGTAACATGTTCCTGTTCTAAATGTCATTCAGATATGAGAGTATTAATCCTTTCACACTTTTTAATACTGTTTTGAACCATAGTTTCATTTTGCAAAATGTATGACAAAAGTGCGCTGTTTGTGTCATGAAAACATACAAATGTTTGTCTTCAAATACCTTTATGTAAATTGAGTCCAATCAAATTGACGAGGAAAGTAAAATATTTAATTTAAAAGAGGAAAAGAGTAGAAGAAGCAAGAGGGACTGTCACTGGACAGATGTAATAAAAATGAAAGAACGTGAAAGTTTTTCACAGCTTGACATGCATAGTCCTCAAAAAGAATTAACAGTAGTCATGTTATCTAATAAGGAAACTTAATTTATTTTAATTTTTCGCGCCAGATCCTCCAGCATCACCAATGCCAGCTTGCGTTGAAGAGCCACTGCCTTCTCTGCATCTATTCTAAGGCATCCAGCTGCTGACAGAGATCTGTGCATAAATGATAATGTCTACTGGACCCTTGCCTCTGTGACCTTATGTCATTGTGGGGAGATGACGATTTTCCTTTGAAAAACTGCCTTCTGAAGCCCTATCAGCAAAGACATGACCTGCCAGGGGATGAAACGGACAAAAGGAGGATTTTTGATTACATGCTTTCCAGGGCAAGACGCTGTGCTGAAAATGCCTTCGGAATTTTGACACAAAGGTTTGCTAATATATTTCAAACTACGATGTCACTGTCACCTGAGAGGGCAACTGATGTAACACTGGCAGCTTTAGCATTGCACAATTTCTTGACGAAAGAAATGGACATGGCCTACTCAGCTGGTCTGGATCAGCTACCTCACAATTTGAGAGGCTTACAAAACCAGGGAGGCAACAGAAACTAAGTGCAAATGATGCTAGGGCTGTGAGAGACATCTTTAACAACTACTTCAACAACATTGGCAGTGTACTTTGGCTATTTAACCTGCCCCAAAAGAAATGAATTAACTTTTTCAGCTGTAAGCTAATTCTGAAAGAGATAGATCTAGTGCCTGCATATATGATTAAAAGCTTGAATTCTCTTCACTGCACCTGGTGCACAAGCTACATGTACTACTTTAAGAACATGATGCATTTCGTTTGTGTACTTTGTAAACTAACAATGCAGCCCTACCATTCTAGTAAAATTCTACTTTCTACCTTGTCCTGTGACTTTTGAGCAACATTTGAGATGATTCTTTTCCTCACATGACGAAATTCAGTCACAGAATTAAAAAAAAAATTAAAAAATAAATCTTTAAGTGTGAACTACTTATGTCATTACCATCGTAGAAGATGAGTCCATGATCAGGTTCAGGTTTGTCACGAGTGGAGTGAGCGATAGTTAATAATTACGGGGGGAAAGGAGGAGAGTAAAATTAACCCACGTAGACAGGTGGGGAAAAGCGTGCCTGTTATGAGTAGTGGGGGGGGGGGGGGTCTGAATGAGGCGAAAGCGCTGTATTACTATCACTGCAAGTTAGAACGTCCTAAAGAGCGGACGCAAGAGAAAGCCCAGTGGGCGAACATAAGGGGAGCAGTCAGAAGACTAGTGAGAGAGTCTTTCCAGTGATGACTGGTAGGTGAAACGATGATTGATAATTATGATTGATGTATTATATTATATTCGTCTATTACCATGATGTAAATAAGTATATGTGAGGAACGTGGAAGTCCTTGATATTGGATATAGCAATGTGCGCCATGAGCGATAGATGAAAGTTGAGTTCATGGATTTGTAGCGCGAGTGAGTAGTGTGTACTACGGTGGAGGTGTGTTACCGTAAGATGTGGTGAGTGAAATGTGAACTATTGTGTGTACGCTTCATGAGATGTAAAGAGGGGTGAAGTGAATAGAAGTGGTATGGCATTATTATACCAATGTAATGTTATTCTTGTAGGTGTCGGGGACGGGCCGAAGAGCCGCGTCGTGAGCACGTGGGGATAGGCCAGCATAGGGCCGAAGGCCACACATAGGCCGAGAGTGAGCTGTCGGTGCAGGACAGTAGAGGCACATGAGTCGTGGCAGTCTGGCCACAGACAGGGATCTTTCTTTGATGTTAATGTACTAATTGAAATGAGAGTGTGCTATTACCATGTTGAGGTGTTGTTGGAATGTTAAGACGGCGGTGCCAGTGAATTATTAATGTGCTATTAAGACCCTGGGGGGAGAGGCTGAGGCCGAAGTGCCTTTAGGACGTAACTACCGGGTTGTGGACCCGAGGAAGTGTGCATGTGGGAATAAGGCCGTTGTACGGCAGTGAAGTGAATAATATAATGTATGTACTTGCGCTATTATCTGTATAATTATGTTTAATAAATGTGTGAGTCTGATGGGTTGTTCTGTTAAGTGTTAGACTTGTTCGTTCGTGATTGTTGTCTTGTTATAATCATTATTACATCTCCCAGTCTGGGATTTGTGACATTGGGGGCTCGTCCGTTGTGACTCGTCCATTTTCGTAATATTTAGTTGTAGTTAGTTAGTAGGTATTTTTCAGTGGGCATTTGTTACTTTAGTTTTTGTCCACGTAATACTTATCTTGTGGTAGGAATTTGTGCTGTCTTTGTTCGTGGGATGAATGGAAATTTCATGATGGTATGATTTATGTATATTTATGAATATGTATTGATGCATGTACTGTTATGAATATGTACTAATGTGTATTTGAACTTTCCAGAGTGTGTGTGCCAGCCTGAGGAGTCAAGCGGCCAGAGCTCCGATTAAGGGGAGGAGTTAAACTCAAAATTCGAAGTTAAGTGAAACTGAAATTTTGTACCCTGGATTGGGGGCTGTTCCTTTAATCTGTCTTTTTCTCTGTTTTTGCTGTTTTCGTTTGCTGTGTTGAACCTAGTTTATCCTTTAAAAAAAAGGTGTGATAAACTTGGAACTTCGTTCATCACGGTGAACAGTCTGTAGGGCTTTGTTAGTGTTTAGTTGTAGCGTCGATATCTTCTCTGTTCTGCAGGAAGACGTATTCTCTTGTCCCTCTTTCTACCTATCTGTAGATACGTTCTTTTTTTCAGACTCTGTTCTTGTTCGTACCTTGTAGTGTAATCGGCGTAGTTAGGTTGCATTTTTTTTCCCATTATAGTTTTTTTTTTAGGTCTTTGTCCTAGTCTGGTTCGTTGTCCTTGACGTACTTGTGGTCCTTCTACTGAATTTCCTTATTCTTGTCTTTTCTACTCTTTTTTATTATTAATAGGGCTATACATTTAATGAATATAGAATTAGTTAGGAAGTAGGTAAATTTCTGAATTGTATTTGAGACAATTGGGTATTGTTATATCTGGTGTGATCTCAGGTCTCTGGTCGTGTCGTTAGTGATCATACCGACAGGTTAGCCGTTTTTATAATACATACCATAACCATAAATCTGTGAAATGGCGGAACTCCAACAACTAATGAAGTTGGGTAAGGAACTTGGCCTGGAGGGAGAGGAGCTACGCGGCTGGATTAAAGAACAGCAGGCGGATTTGGCGATGAGCGTGCTAAAGATAGAGAGAGAGAAAAAGAGGCTCAAGAGCGTCAACAAGAGAGAGAGGCTAAGGATAAGGAACAGGAAAGGGAGTTTAAGTTAAAGGAGTTGCATCAGCAACAGGAGAGACAGGGTCAGGAGAGGGAGTTAAAGTTAAAGGAGATAGAGGCGCAAGTAAAGATTGCGGAATTAGAAAGCAGAAAGAATACGCCAACGGAAACAGTTGAGCGGCAGGTACACAATAAAGGTGGCGTTAGGATTAAGCTCCCTACGTTCGACGACCGGAAGGACGACATAGACGCCTTCCTTTACAGGTTCGAACTGAACGCACAATTGCAATGGGGGGAAAATAAGGAATTATGGTCCACGTACCTGGCGTCTCTATTGCAGGGGCGAGCGTTAACCTACTTTAAAGAGCTACAGCGCGAAGACGTGCAAGATTACGATAAGCTAAAGGCTTTGCTGCTTCGCCTATTTGCGCGTACCGAGGAATATTTCCGGGAGCAGTTTAGGCGAGCACGAGCGGATACCAGGGAGGACTTTGCTGCCTTCGTCGCGAGACTAACGGAATATTTCGCGAACTGGGTAGACTTGGCGCATGTTGGCGCGGATTTTACTAAATTAAAAGACCTAATGATCCGTGACCAGCTGTACGCGTCGTGCCATAAAGATCTGGTGGCTTTCCTGAAAGAAAACGAACCCGCGACGGTGCAGGAGGCGTCTAAGTTGGCGGAAGCATACCGTACGGCACATCCGTCCAAACCAGTGGCGAGGGCGTACGTCCAAGATGCTGGGTACGTCGCCGTGGTCGAGGGGTCGCCGACAGGACATAAAGACAGGTCGCGTCAGCGTGGTGCCTATAGTGGGCAAGCCCAGGGGCAGCCTAGGGGCTATCACCAATCACCTGCATATGGATCCGGTAAGTTTGACCGAGCAGGAGGGCTAGGTCGCGGTAATGGCCGGGGGCGATTGGTGACCTTTGCCGATGACCGACGGCATAGGGACTTTAGCTCCGGTCGCGATGGGTCACGGGGACCCAGGCCTAGTGCAGCACAGGGAGCGGAGTGTTGGACTTGCGGACGCGTGGGTCACTTTTCACGCGAGTGTAGGGCCGCGAAGTTTTGGAACTGCGGAAGAGCAGATCACATCAGCGTGAATTGCCCTGCAGGTAGGATAGCGGCGAACGTGGACAGTAGCTCCAGTCCATGTTCCCCTAATAAATTTCAGCATGCGGCTGCGTGTGTTACATCGGACAACGGAGGCGGACAGTATTCTAAGTGTCCCAGTTGTGAGAAGTTACTATCTTCCGGTGTTTTACCTTGTGGGAGAAAGATCCCCGTTATAAATTCATGTCATACAGGAGGTGGTCTTAGGGTTTATCCGGGGTTTGTTGGGGACGAACCGGTCTCGGTTTTACGAGATATAGGATCTACCGTTGTGGGAGTGCATAGGGACTGCATTCGGGATTCACAGCTTACAGGTGAGACTGTCCCGTGCATCCAATTTTCAGGGGCCATAGAGAAATTACCCATGGCAAACATAGTGATAGATACGTCTTTTCTTAGCGGGGAAGTCGAAGCAGTCGTTGGTTGCTTTCCGGGCGCCCAGCTCATCATTGGTAATGTATCTCGGGTAGTTTCCCCTTCCGAGGAGAATGTGCGGGCATGGTCACAATCAAAAGGTATTGACTTTTGTGCCGCAGTCGAGACACGTCGACAGGTAGGTGATAAGGATAAGATTAGACCTTTGGCGACGCCAGCGGTCAACCTAGATATCACGCCAGAGCGCTTGGCGAGATTACAAAAGGAGGACCCATCATTGAGTCCATGTTTTGAGGAGGCGCGAACCGAGAACACGAGGAAATATAAAAACGGGTCATCTTCCTTTTTTGTCCAGGGGGGCATTCTGTTCCGTATGTACGTCACAGTGGCTTCCGTTCAAAAGCAGGTCGTCGTGCCACTGTCGTTAATTGCTACAGTATTGCGTCTGGCCCATGATGTTCCATTAGCGGGTCATATGGGAAGTGCTAGAACCAAGGAGAGAGTTCTGAAAGATTTTTATTGGCCATCGATACATAGAGATATACGGCTGTATTGTAAGACGTGCAGTGCGTGCCAAAAGACGATAGGACAGAGAGTATCTTCAGCGCGCACTATTATGGAAGAAGCTTCTAGTAGCGCTTCAAAAAGAGAGAAAAACTATAAAGATAGAGGGTCCAAACTTCCAAGTTTTAAGCCAGGAGAGAAGGTTCTGTTGTTGCTACCTACGGATCATAATAAGTTATTAATGACATGGAAAGGTCCGTATACGATTGAGCGAGTCGTTTCGAAGGTAGATTATGCTATTCAGATTGATGGAGTAGTTAAGGTTTTCCATGTTAATATGCTGCAGAGATTTTATGAGAGACCAGAGTATCTGTGTGCTCAGACGAAACCAGAGGAGAGTGTCTTCTCTGTTGCTTGTACGGGGGGTCTTAGACTGGTCAGACAGAGACAGGGGCGACACCGATGCACAGGAAGAGGAAGAAATCCAATTGCCGGAGTTAACTCCGACACAAGGTTACAGGGACGTAAAAATTAACCCGGACCTTACGAGTTCAAGGAGTAGGGAACTTAAGACCCTGTTAGCGTCATTCCCGGATGTTATTACGGATTTGCCGGGTCGCACTACCGTGATCCAGCACCAAATAAAGTTGACTTCGGATAAGCCAGTATTTCTTAGACCTTATCCGCTGCCTTTTTCTTCGAGAGATAGAGTCATAAAGGAAGTTGAGTCAATGTTGAAGTTAGATGTGATAGAACCATCAACATCGCCGTATTCATCACCCATCGTCCTCGTGAAAAAACTTGATGGATCGGTGCGGTTCTGTATCGATTTTCGAAAATTGAACACTATTACGGTAGGCGATAGGGAGCCTATTCCGTTTCAGGAGGAACTAATAGCTTCATTGGCCGGGTCCATGTGGTTTTCCAAGATAGATTTAATGAAGGGTTATTGGGAAATCCCTCTTGCTGAGCAGTCTAAGCAATACACGGCGTTCCAAACGCCCATTGGATTATTCCAATTTAAGGTCATGCCATTTGGGTTGGTAAACGCGCCAGCGACGTTTGCACGATTAATGAGACTAGTGTTGAAGGACATACCTAATGTCGTGTCATTCTTTGACGATATAGCATGTCATACGTCGACATGGTCTGATCATATTCAGACACTAACAGTAATTTTTAAACGATTACGTCATTTTGGGTTAACTGCTAAACCCGCAAAGATGGATTTGGCATGTCCAGAGATAGTGTTCTTAGGACATATCGTGGGTAGAGGTGTTCAGAGACCTGAAGTAACAAAAATTGACAAATTAGTAGGGTTGCGAATCCCAAAAACAAAGAAACAAGTCAGAAGCTTAGTGGGAATTTTAAATTATTACAGAAAGTTCATTCCAAATTTTCCTCCTTGTCATCTTCTCTTACTGACCTTACTAAGAAGGGACAACCCGATAAGGTCCAGTGGACGTCTGAGTGTCAGACAGCATTTGATAATTTGGTGACAGCATTATCATCGTCACCCATTCTGATATTACCCGATTTTCGATCTAATTTTATCCTCAGAACGGATGCGTCGGACTCTGGTGTCGGCGCTTGTCTTCTACAGGAGAAGAACGAATGTCTCCATCCTGTATGTTATGTCAGTAGGAAGTTATTGCAGAGAGAAAGAAAATATTCTGTGATAGAGCGGGAGTGTCTTGCCATTGTGTGGTCCGTCCAGAAATTAGGACGTTATCTCATGGGACGAGAATTCTGTATCCAGACAGACCACAAGCCACTAACGTTTTTGTCAAAGAATCGTTCGTCCAGCCCACGCTTGTCGAGATGGGCATTGGCTTTGCAGCCGTATACCTTCGTTATTCAACCAATTCCAGGAACCAGCAATCATATCGCCGACTACCTTAGTCGAGCCTAGGGGAAGACTTCAGGAGCTTATACATCGGAGGACAGGAACATTGACAGGATCTGTCTGAATGAATCGTCAACTTTAAAATATTGACATTATAAATATGATATGAAGAATGGTTGATAGGTTGATTGGTTTTTGATTCTGTGTTGGGTATTGTGTTTAGTTAGCTATTGATGATGTGATACATATATGCATAGTGCAGGGCATATTGATCCCCATATTTTCCCCTGATTCCGGTATTTTATGTGCTAGGGGCATTGGTAGGTCATTTTTATGTGAGTATTGCTCACGCTCACTCGTTGACAGTCATCTTGATGCGATTTGAAATGAATTGCATTAATTTTTTTGGGGTGGGGGATGATGTCACGAGTGGAGTGAGCGATAGTTAATAATTACGGGGGGAAAGGAGGAGAGTAAAATTAACCCACGTAGACAGGTGGGGAAAAGCGTGCCTGTTATGAGTAGTGGGGGGGGGGGGTCTGAATGAGGCGAAAGCGCTGTATTACTATCACTGCAAGTTAGAACGTCCTAAAGAGCGGACGCAAGAGAAAGCCCAGTGGGCGAACATAAGGGGAGCAGTCAGAAGACTAGTGAGAGAGTCTTTCCAGTGATGACTGGTAGGTGAAACGATGATTGATAATTATGATTGATGTATTATATTATATTCGTCTATTACCATGATGTAAATAAGTATATGTGAGGAACGTGGAAGTCCTTGATATTGGATATAGCAATGTGCGCCATGAGCGATAGATGAAAGTTGAGTTCATGGATTTGTAGCGCGAGTGAGTAGTGTGTACTACGGTGGAGGTGTGTTACCGTAAGATGTGGTGAGTGAAATGTGAACTATTGTGTGTACGCTTCATGAGATGTAAAGAGGGGTGAAGTGAATAGAAGTGGTATGGCATTATTATACCAATGTAATGTTATTCTTGTAGGTGTCGGGGACGGGCCGAAGAGCCGCGTCGTGAGCACGTGGGGATAGGCCAGCATAGGGCCGAAGGCCACACATAGGCCGAGAGTGAGCTGTCGGTGCAGGACAGTAGAGGCACATGTGTCGTGGCAGTCTGGCCACAGACAGGGATCTTTCTTTGATGTTAATGTACTAATTGAAATGAGAGTGTGCTATTACCATGTTGAGGTGTTGTTGGAATGTTAAGACGGCGGTGCCAGTGAATTATTAATGTGCTATTAAGACCCTGAGGGGAGAGGCTGAGGCCAAAGTGCCTTTAGGACGTAACTACCGGGTTGTGGACCCGAGGAAGTGTGCATGTGGGAATAAGGCCGTTGTACGGCAGTGAAGTGAATAATATAATGTATGTACTTGCGCTATTATCTGTATAATTATGTTTAATAAATGTGTGAATCTGATGGGTTGTTCTGTTAAGTGTTAGACTTGTTCGTTCGTGATTGTTGTCTTGTTATAATCATTATTACATCTCCCAGTCTGGGATTTGTGACAAGGTTCAGGTCTGCTAAATGTGCTACAGAGCTGCTTAATCCTCTCCTTGATGGACTTCAAGGCATCTCCTGGAGAAACAATGGTCAAGAATATAGAATAACTTTCTTCTGAGGCAGCAATGTGCAATTGAAACAATTCAATGAGGGAAAAACAAACAGACATAAAGATTAGAGGGAATGTCATTCATTTCAGGAAATAAAGTATTCAGCTGTATATAATTTCCCTTTTTGTAATCCTACCTCATTCCCATGAATAAAATTGTTCAGATAATTTTGTAATATAATGTGTTGGCCACTACTGCACTCTATTTTAATATAATATTTTTGTGCCTTTCCTTGATAATTAGATCTATTTCCAACACCATGCTGTCTCAACAGCATGGTGTTGGGTTTGCAATTAAAAATGACCTTGTCAGAAACTTGCAGTCCATGCCAATTGAAATAAATGACAGGCTAATGACACTCAGGATCCCAGTTGGGAAAAGCCAGTCAGCCACCCTCATTAGCGCATATGCGCCCACCATGACAAACCCAGATGAAGCCAAAGACAAGTTCTATTCTGATCTAGAATCTGTCATATGCTCTGTCCCGGCAGCTGATAAGCTGATTCTCTTGGGGGACTTCAATGCTAGGGTTGGCTCCGAAATCTCAGCGTGGCCAAATGTTTTGGGCCCTCATGGAGTTGGTTCATGCAATAACAATGGGTTGCGCTTACTTACTTTGTGCGCTGAATTTGGCCTGTTCATTACCAACACAAATTTTAGTCTCCCCGTGAGAAACAGAACGTCATGGATGCATCCCCGCTCAAAGCATTGGCATCTCATAGACTATGTCATTGTGAGGAAGACTGACAGAAAGGATGTCCTTGTAACAAAGGCGATGTGTGGTGCCGAGTGTGGAACTGACCACAGACTCATTGTTTGCAAGCTCAGACTAACATTGAGGCGCAATAGACGCCCTCAAGGGAAAGCGCAACCTAAACGCCTAAATGTTTCAAAACTCTGCTCAGCTGAGAAACAGAGCGAGCTCTCATCAGAACTCTCCTCAAAATTGGATTGCGTGACTTTTGACCCTGAGAACATCGAACAGAGCTGGACTGACCTAAATACGACTGTACACTCTTGCGCCAGCAGCACAGTTGGTTTTCCTGTCCGCAAGCACCAGGACTGGTTCAATGATAATGATAATGAAATCAAAGTGCTCATCAAAGAAAAAAATAGTCTCATCCAAGCTCACTGCAGTGACCCCTCTTCCACAGCAAAAGCTGATGCACTGCGTGCATGTAAGGGTGTACTCCAGAAGAAGCTGAGGAAAATGAAAAATGACTGGCTAGAAGAGCGAGTAAGAGAAACTCAGAAATATGCCGACACAAACAACACTAGAAAGTTCTTTGAGAGCCTCCGAGCTGTGTTTGGACCATCCCGCTCTGGCACTACGCCACTTCTTGCGTCAGATGGTTCAACACGCATTGTTGAATTGAATGCCATAATTCAGCGTTGGGCAGAACATTTCGGAGGTGTGCTAAATCGGCCATCAAATATAAATACTGAGTCCATTGACCGCCTCCCTCAGACTCCTATTAATGCAGCTCTTGCCAAGCCATTCACAGCAAATGAGACCCGAACTGCCACAAATCAGATGTCCTTTAACAAATCACCAGGCGTGGATCCAATTCCTGCTGAGGTGTATGCCTTCGGTGGAGAAAAGCTTATTGAAAGGTTGACCGAGTTGTTCAATCATATGTTGAAAGCAGGGAAGCTGCCACAGGACTTCAAAGATGCTTCAATCATCCATCTGTACAAAAACAAAGGGGACAGCCAAGTCTGTGACAACCATCGGGGAATCTCTCTACTTTCAATTGCTGGCAAAATATTGGCAAGAATGCTTCTGAATCGCCTTCTTGATCACCTCTCGTCAAATGACTTGCTTCCCGAGAGCCAATGTGGCTTTCGTAAAGAGAGGGGAACGGCGGATATGATTTTTGCTGCCAGACAGATTCAGGAAAAATGCATGGAACAAAATAAAGCGCTGTATATCACATTTGTTGACCTCACAAAAGCATTTGACACAGTGTGTCGTGAAGGCCTCTGGAAAATCTTGGCGAAGTTTGGGTGTCCACCCGAATTCATCACAATAGTGCGCCAGTTTCATGATGGCATGCAAGCTGCAGTCAAAAGCAACGGCAGTGTTTCAGAGCCCTTTGCTGTCACAAATGGGGTAAAACAGGGTTGTGTCTTAGCCCCAACTCTGTTCAGCATCATGTTCTCTGCAATGCTACAAGAAGCCTTTAGCTCTCCTCCTCAAGGGGTAAGCATCAAGTACCGAACTGATGGCAGTCTATTCAACCTCAGGAGACTTCAGGCAAAAACCAAAACCAAAAGTACTCAAGTCTGTGACCTACTATTTGCTGATGATTGTGCACTTCTGGCACATGATAAGGATAGCATGCAAAACTGTGTTGATAAGTTCTCTAGTGCCTGTGACAACTTTGGCCTCACAATAAGCACAAAGAAGACGGAAGTGCTCCATCAGCCTACCCCAGACGACAAGTATCCTGTGACCCCAAACATCAAAGTCCATGACAGTCTTCTGAAGGTGTCGGAGAACTTCACCTATCTTGGCAATACACTGTCTTCCGCGGCTCGTGTTGATACTGAAATTCTCTCAAGAATCAGCAAAGCCAGCTCTGCATTTGGCAGGCTTCGAAAGAGAGTATGGGATGTTGCCGGCATTCGCACAGACACTAAGCTGAAAGTGTACAATGCTGTGGTCCTTCCCACCCTACTCTATGGGGCTGAAACCTGGACAGTGTACCAATCGCATGCCAGAAAGCTAAATCACTTTCATCTGGCCTGCCTTAGAAAGATCCTAAGGATCAAATGGCAGGATAAAATTCCAGACACTGAGGTCCTCAATCGTGCCAAGGAATTGAGCATCTTCTGCCACTTGAAAAAAATTCAGCTACGTTGGGCAGGACATGTTGTCAGAATGCCCGACTCCAGACTCCCTAAGCAAATCTTCTTCTCTGAGCTCTCCAATGGAACGAGGAATGTTGGGGCCCCAAAGAGACGTTACAAAGACACTCTCAAGCAATCACTGAAGGCCTTTGCCATTGATGTGAGTGGGTGGGAAAAGCTCTCGCTTGATCGTGCAAATTGGAGGGCGGCCCTTACCAGAGGCAGCAAAGCATGGGAAGCTGACAGAGTCCAGCAGGCTATCAAAAAAAGAGAACGGCGCAAGAAAAGGCCCAGTGGTACTGAACCAACGGAGCACTCTTGTCATTTCTGCGGAAGGGTCTGCAGGGCAAAAATAGGACTTATCAGTCACATGAGAAGCCATAAGTCATGAAAGAACAGTCTTTCCATTCTGTCCTCTGTGTCCTTTAGTTCTCTTTATTGTCCATGTGTTGAAATTCTCAACAATTTCTGTTCTTTATTCCTCTGGTGTTGTTAAGGTCATCATCATACCTGATGGACGAACTATTATAGATCTATTTCAAAACATGTATGGTGTATGGTGGAAACTCAATCCCAAACTACTCTCTGCAATATATGAAACTAGACATTTAAATAATTGTCCTTTCTGGTATTATCCCTGTGTAGTGTTTGTTTTCCTAATTTCAGGCATAGAATATAAAAATCAAACTAAAATACTCTCATATTGCTGCCAACAATTGATTTTAAAAATTTAAAGGCTTGTTTCATCAGAGCATTTCTACACTACAATACTGTATCACATTTGCAAGCAAAAACACCCAATAAACTCAGTCTTGCTACAAGAACTGGGATCTCCAATCAAGCAACCCCTGTGTAGCTATCAATAGTATCATGCTATGTCAACTGTACTTCAGCCAAGAATACAGTACTTTAGGCCTAATTACGGAAATATGCGCCATCTGGCGCAGGGGTATTCAGGGGGAATGCTGTCTGCGCATCGCCCTTTGTTTACATTGACAATCGAAGGTGGGTCAACTTTCAAATTCAATTAATTTGACTAACTGTCGATTAATCGATTGATTTATTTGTTTATTAATACTAATACTAGTAATTTTAATTATTAACGACTAGAAGATCAAACAATTGTTCGAATAATCGATTAGTCTATGTCGATCGATGTCACAGTTACTACGTTCAATGCTTGTCTTGTCGATCGCCGCTATTCCTGTTGTTGTTATTTTTCTATTAAGAACTCAGACAATTAAGTAAGAGTCTAGACATAGATCTAGACAGATGCTCTTCTTTTTGTAGTTATCTAAAACAGTTGATGATTGTAGATCTTGGATCTAGTACTACTAGTAGGCCTTACACATATTCTAGTTGATAGACTAAGTAGGCTTAGTAGGCACGTGTTAAAGTCTAATGGATTGTCGGGCTAAATAGGCACGTGTTCAAGTTAAACAGCTCAACATGGCAGAAAATAAAGATAACGAAGCTGATGATTCAGGAATGCAACAGTTTCTTCAGATGACTAAGCCTGAACTAGTAGATTATCTGGCAGCCCGTGGGATGACTACGAATGGAAACAAGCTGGCTCTGGTGGCCAGGGCTTTTGTTGCATGGGAAAATGCTATACCAGTTCATTCAAACACGAAGGAGCATCAAAAGCAGCTTCAACAACACTACAAAAAGGTTCTTGAGAAATTCAACATTCCGGACCCTCTTACTTTGTCGCCTTCTTCTTGGTCTGATGATGTCAGCAAGTGGCCTCCAGTTGATATGGGGAAAATATTTAAATTTCTCCTCTCCACCAAAGAGTATAACACTGACTATATAGGGAAATATAAATCTGAAAAAGCTTACTCATACTTCACAAGCAAGTTTGTGGACACTTTATTTTGGGCACAGGCTCCAGGCAACTCTGACTACTGCCTGATAAAGTGTCAGGTAAAACCCTCCCAAAGTGTACGAGGAGAATGCCACAAACTTTGGGTACTGATGGACAATGGGGGAAATGTGCACACAAGTTGGTGCAGCTGCATTGGTGGTTTTTCGAGCACCTGCAACCATGTGATAGCCACGTTGTACAAGATTGAATATGCCATAAGCCATCACCTCAATTCTCCCTCTACCACAGAGACAAGCTGCAAGTGGAACAGGGGCACGATGAAGGATATTCAACCTTGTAAAGTAGTAAACATGGACTTTCGATCGGATGATTGTAGAAAAGGTGACTCTGACACTTCTGGGCCAAGAAAGCGCAGACGGCTTGAGAAACAAAACGTTGATCCTCGCCGTGAACACGAGAAGCAGAAAAGCAATGAAGAAGTTGGCAGCACTTTTGAAGCATTACGACTTATTGCTCCACAATGTGTATTTTTTACTGGTCTCTCTGCACAGCTACAAACAAAACCAGCAATAGGATTGCCCTCAACACTTCAGGAAATTGGCAGACAGCTTGCTTGCCACATCCAACAGCAAAACAGAGTGTGATGTCAGTCAGAAGTTTGGCGAGCTGCTGCAATTTTCTCCCGGGGAATGCAAGACTTTAGAGGAGGCCACCCGCGACCAAAGCAAAGCTGATTTGTGGCATGAGCACCGAAAGGGCAGAATAACTGGCAGCAATGTGCACCGCGTTAGCCACAAGGTGGATGAGCTTGTCCGAAACAAAAATGCGACAACAACATCGCTTGTCAACACCATAATGTCTGGCGGAGATGACCTTACCTACATCCCAGCGGTTCAATGGGGCATCAACAGTGAAAAGCAGGCTTTACATGAGTTTGAAGCAACCATGAAAACTTGTCACACAAACTTCAGAGTGAGAGCTTCAGGGTTATATGTAAAGCCCACCTTGCCTTTTATAGGGGCAAGCCCTGATGGCATTTCCAACTGTGACTGTTGTGGCACTGCCACTGTAGAAGTGAAGTGCCCTTTCCGGCTGAAGGACAAGGATGCATTACAAAATTTTAATGAAACTGACTTTTTGTTTGAGGAAAACAATGAAGTAAAACTGAAGAGAGATCACAAATATTTTTATCAGGTTCAAAGCCAGATGGCTGTTTCAGGAATTGACAAAAGCTATTTTTGTGTATCCACTCTTAATGGTAAACCACTGATCATATTAATTCCAAAGGATGAAGAATTTTGGCATCAAACAGAACAAAAACTTGTGCTTTTTTTTGAAAGCTATGTGTCAAAATGTCTTCTTGGCTATAAAGTATTGACTTATTGCATAACATGTGGAAAATTGTGCCTGGAAGAGAATGAATGCAAACAAAAAGGAGACAACAGTGTATGCTGTGATAAATGCCACCTGTGGTTCCACTGGAAGTGCCAGGAGTATGATGGCGCTGAGAACTATATTTGTTCGTTCTGCACATCAAACTAATATTGTGGTTAATGAATCTCGAGACAAGACAGTCACTCTATGGTGAGTAGCCGGACGTTACTACTACTATATTCTCCCAACAATTATTGTAAATCATTAAAATATTTCCCCCTACCATTAAACCTACCCATCCTCACCTCACCACATTATCACATCATTAACTTTAATAACATAAAGATCTAGTAAAGTACAACAAAAATAATGAGTGATAGATTACTCACCGAGATCATTCCTCTATACTGTAAGTGGGCTGAGCAAATTACAAAATGCACACCACGTGATGATAATGTCGTCGATCAGGGGCATCAATTGCACTTCCATTTCTCCAGACAAAATCCTGTACCATTTGATACGGTTAATCGCTTGTTCAACGTAGATTCTGACGTTTGCAATTCTGCTTGTTGACTTAACATCTTCATGGCTGAACATTAGCCAACAAATCAGAAATTTTGAAGCCTCTATCTGCCATAACCTGATCGTATCGTATGGTTCAATCATGTTAAGAAAGCCACTGTCCTGAACAATAAATTTGTCCGAAGCTCTTCCGCCATACGCCTGAGAGACATAGGTTATTAGTCCCGTTGGTGAAATTCCAACCAGAATTTTTATAGTCGTGTGATGTTTGTAGTCACTCCAGCACATCGCCTGCACATCCAGACTTGATGGCTTTTCAATAAATATCTCAGTGCAATCTATAATCACTCTAGTTTTAGGATACCACTTTTTAAAGCTGTCTGGAAGGGAGTGTCGAATGTCCGCTCTACTAGGCCACACAATTAAAATTTTGAACTCTCTCGACAGAAGCTTTATCCAGGTGGTGAAAATATGGCTCACAAGCGTTGTTGAAACATTTAAAACGAAATGCCAGATCCTGAAGAAGCAATCCCATTCGCAGACGGGGCATTACAAGGAAAAACTCTTGCTCCAGAGAGAGTTTCTTGCTTGGCCCTGGTCTGTGATAGGTTCCAGGTCTGGTGAAGAAGTCTTCTGATGGTTTTTCAAATTTGTCTGCTTTGACCCTTTCCAGTACAGCATATGGGATGCTTTTAACGCTACCTGGTTAAACGCAAATTTAAATAGGTCTGTACTGGCAAAGCCAGTAAAACACCTGACATCACTCTCTCTTGTCAGTTGACCAAATTTCAGAGGAACCGGTAGCTCTGATACAGGTGCATCATGTCCATCTAGTTCTACTTCTACCTTTCTTTTTTTCTGGCTTGCTGGTGCATCAGATCTTGATGGTAATCTTCTCTTACGTGGCGATTGTTTTTTCGCGTCACTCGATGTGAGAAACAGGATTGGAATTGGGTTTGATGGAGTTGGCCGGCCTGCTGCAAAGTGATTTGAGCAAACTTTCATGCTGAAACTCATGTTAAAGTCGGCCCTGCCCTTTCGTATTTGCCTTTCCCACAATTTCCTCTTTTCTTCGTCGTTGTTCACACCAAACCACTGCATGTCCCCAACATGTGAGCGTTTGACGATCTTGTCATGGACACTTCTTGTATTGCTACATCCTCCTACATAGCAGTGATCATATTTACCCATTGTAGGCAACTTTGATGAGATATTAAGACTCTTTAAAAGCTTGGCTAGTCTAGATCTATATCTAGTCAGCAAGTGAAGAACTATGTTACAACGTTAGGCTAGCCTAGTCAAGGCACGAAGCGTGGCTGAACGCAAAATAGAAAGAACACAAAGACGGAATAGGCAGTCGATTAATACTAATATTTTCATCGTAACAATCGTTGATTAATTGAATACACTAAACAAGCATAAGTATTATTTAGTCGGTTGTTCGGAGTTTTAGTTAATCTAGTCGAAATCGGTCGAATAAAAAACCGACCCATTTTAAATCCGGATGTAAACAACCCGTTGCCGCTCTCGTATGCGCAGTCAGCTCCTGCTTCCTTATACCCCTGCGCAAGATGGCGGATTTTTCCGTAAAGTTGTCTATTAAGTTCCACAAGACAATCTACAAGTAAGACAGCAAAGACAAAAACTTTACTCCAATACATAATAATAATACCTTTTCATACATTAAAGTGGTTCACAAACACAGTTCTAAGTCAACGTTTCCTTGTTCTTGACTACACTATTCCAGACTGTTTGTCCTTAGTTAACTTTACACTTACAGTACATGATGGCATTTTCCTCTTTAAATCGATCTAGATTCTAGATCTAGACCTCATGTGCAATGTAGATCTAATAATGACAATGTGCACTTTATACATTCATTTAATATTTCAAATGCCAACATTCAAACATTCTCCTGTATCTCCAAAAAGGACGAAAACTGATACTGTACGAAAACAGGTGCCGGAAGACGCTTTGCCTCGTATGGCGAACTCAACATAAAACTGTAAACCTACCGTTGACTGCAAGGCCCGGGGCATTTGCCATTCTTTCTAAAGTCTTTGTTCTCGCCTCCTTGTTGTGGTACAGGTCCGATTTTGTGTCCCACGACACTGCTTCTGCTTCAAAATGCTCGGCAAACTTGTCTGTGACTGTCAATTTCAGCGCCATTTTGAGTCAGAAATCAGAACGGAAATTAGGCCTAGAAACGTTTCTATTTTTGCATTCCGGGGGTAAATCAGAAACGAAATCAGAAATTGAACCGTCTAGTTCTGATTTTGTAACCGTGTAAACGCAACAGACTTTCTGCAAAGTTTTAAGGGGAAATTAGAATTCTGATATCGTAATAGTGGACACAGGCAGGAGCCACACCAGAGCAGCTTGTTGTACCAACAAATTAATAATAATTTATTTCTTCCGCCGCCAACAAAAAATGGACAACATGCCTGCAACATGCCTCTTTTCTCACCGCGCCTTTTACACAGCAAACAAACACAGAAGCAAAACATGTGGGCCAATAGGATGTCACCTCCCTAAATCTAACTCGCTGGAACAACAACAACAGCGGACCACGGCCTTCTCCTGAAATATCGTTACATATCGTGACAGGCAGTCTTAGAACATGCCAGTGCAGCAAATCCGGAGTCACTGTGACCCGGAGTTGGAGCTTTGGATGTATCCGGTGGGAACTTCATTTTGTGTGCAAATTAACCCTCGCCCCAGAGAAGTTGTAGGGTTGCAGAAAGGCTTGGCAGAAGGTTAAAAATTAATGTGGTTAAAAGAAAAAAAAAAGCGTTGTATTTCGCAAAGCCCAGTTAACAAGGAATTTGTAGAGAATGTACAACAAATCCTGTAACGATGGTGACAAAATGAACTGCTCGACAGGATTGTACGAAACGTGGTGATACAAGGCTAAAAACTGACGAAACTGGTCCCTTGAATCAAACAAATGTCCAGTGGGCTCCCACTGAAGTAAGAAGAAATAAGGGAATAAAACTTGAAATAAAGTTTTAATGAAAACTTCTCTTGAATATACACATACTGAAAACATAAATATTTTTAAAATCTCTTTGTACATAATAAATTCTACAAGCCTGAAAACGAAATAAACTGCTCAAGGTCTCAGTCACTAAGGATCTCCGCGAAAGTACTGACATACAAATCAGCGCAGCAGGGCCAGGGGTTTAGCTGATCCACGCCATGACATGAAAACTGCACAAAAACACTCTTGAATTCCAGGTTTGACAGAACAAAATATCATGAGAACTCACAAAAAATTTGCGGGTCGCAGCAATTGTGTCAAAAAAGAAAAAGAAAAAGTTGATGAAGGTCAATCGATCGAAAGCTTGATTTGTCTTCACTTTTCCTTTGAACTTTATTGTATCGTTTCTGTATTGTTTCATACGCGAGGCTAACTACATCCAGCGGTTTGTTGTTTTTTTGCCATATTTTGACTTGACACAACAGAGCGACCAGGTGTCAAATTCTGAAATATTCGCCAAATATTTTCCCTCACATTAATATCGTGTTTTGGCGAGGAAACTACATATTTACATCCAATCCTTTTAAAACAGCAGTAAAACTTTCCCTACTGAATTTCATAGCTTAGATTTAAGTTTTTCTTTTAAACCCAGTCATAAATTGGCAAAAAGAAAAAGTTGCAAGCCTCGCCTAAGAAATAATACCCAAACGACACAATAAAACACAAAGAAAATGGGGAAGACCAAACAAAAACAAAAACAAAAAATCAATATTTCGGAGAAATACCTTCTTCAAGAAAGAAAACAAAACAAAAAAACAAAAAACAAAAAAAAAAACATTATTCGTAACACCGATAAATTCTTATTTTTTAAAACCATCAAGATAAAATGTAAAAACATCTGCCATGCGGGAAAAGCTCATAACTATTCAAGTACTTTTTGATTGTCCATTATTTTGGGTCAGTGTAAACTCGTATCCTAAGATTCGTAATGACCTCATTATCCAAACTCCGTTGAAAAACATCCTTGATAACTAATTATAATCGTGAACGGGCCACGAGAGCCGGATAGATACAAGTCGCCAAGTCCGGTTTCTTGCAAATCCGGTTACACACAATGATTACCCAACTTTCTATGTCAAGGTCGTTTTTATTTGACTGTCTGCAGTTTTAAGTGGTATCGTCCACTTCACTT
This sequence comes from Onchidella celtica, assembly GCA_963931925.1. Classification (NCBI taxonomy): domain Eukaryota; kingdom Metazoa; phylum Mollusca; class Gastropoda; order Systellommatophora; family Onchidiidae; genus Onchidella; species Onchidella celtica. Next base: position 32,682,451 of record OZ007577.1, read on the forward strand.
GAAATCACACGTCATGAAAAGATGAACAATAAATTCAGCTTAGTCACTAAGAGGCCATCAAGTTTAACTCTGTAAATGAGGTAATTATATGACATCACCCACTCGGCTTATTCATCATAAACGTCACAGGTATATCAAATTCCGATGTGCCAGAGGCTTGGGTCACTCAGTGGAAGATAACTGCAGTACCAACTATATGTACTTCATAAGTTATTACAGTGGCAAAAGTGACAGAATATGGCAAAGACAAAAAGTTGTACATGTATATTGCAAAACCTTGCCCTAGAAATTGTAGTAACGGAACAATAAAATCCCATGGAAAAGGGATGAAAACGTGTCGTTTCTGTATTATTTCTTACGCAAGGTTTGGCTACATACAACTTTTTCTTTTTGCTACATTCTTCTCTTTGCTTCAACGTTCAAGCCTTGCTGCGAGCCCACAGATTTTCTGTATTTTCTATAATATTTCATCAAGTGACAGCCGTGACTATAACATAACCAGAATGTATTACTATTAGTAGATCCAGGTAACTGCATTTCTCTCTGGTAGAACTCAGCATGAGAGAAGTAATAACATTCTCGATAGGTATGGACAGAAAGGTCCCGGATGAAAATAAGTTAGAATTTACTAAAGAACAACAAACAAGAAAAGATGTCGATGGTGCATTGTTTTCAAAGATAACAAATCAAGGACTTTGTCTCCGGGATTAATCAATTATTTTTTTATTTTTTTATTTATTTATTTACTATTATTTTGTTAATATTACCGTTATCATCATTACTATTATGTTATTTCAAGCCGAATGCAGGTGTATGTTCATTCATCAGAGCTCTCCTTTCTCGTTCATTTTCAAAATATATACATGCCGGCCGCATAATCAATCACAGAATCTCCCTTCCATCCATCCCCTGCTTGGCTATTGACATGCCGGCGGCATAATCAGTCACAGAATCTCCCTTCCATCCTTCCCCTGCTTGGCTATTGACATGCCGGCCGCATAATCAATCACAGACTCTCCCTTCCATCCTTCCCCTGCTTGGCTATTGACATGCCGGCCGCATAATCAATCACAGACTCTCCCTTCCATCCTTCCCCTGCTTGGCTATTGACATGCCGGCCGCATAATCAATCACAGACTCTCCCTTCCATCCTTCCCCTGCTTGGCTATTGACATGCCGGCCGCATTATCACAGAATCATAACAAACAAAGAAAAGAGCCTATCAAACAAGAACAAAAACAGTAGGGACCGAGAACCGGAATCAAGGAAGCATGAAATCTTACGCTATGAACGCACAGGCGACAAATCTGTCGTAACGCACGGGCATACTGGGCAGTTACCTAGGGGCCCCAGAGTGTTCATGGGGCCCCATGAAGCACCGGATTTACCATTAGGCTAGATAGGCCGAAGCTTAAGGGCCTCATAATCTAGGGGTGCCTGGCCGCCACAGGAAAGTCTGCGTAGTTTTGTAGCACGTGTTGTCTTTTCTTATTTATGTTACCATGCACAGTAGTTTCTGGACAAATTTTTTGTAATTTTCCTGGCTTATGTCCTTTAGAGAAGGAATTGCGAAGTGTTGAATTTTAAACACCTATCATCATCATTGTCATTTACTCAAATTATTTTAAAACATTTTCTTCTTCCTGTAGGGGTAAAGGTGGGAGGGGCCTCACAGCTAGGATAGCCCAGGGCCTCTCTTCATCTAAATCCGGTCCTGGCCCCATGCATGCCAATTTGCATTGGTTTTTGAAATGGGGAAGAAAATCCTATATCTTAGCCCAGGGACCCATTATGATGTTAGGACGGCCCTAATAGGTGACTCAGCTGCGCTGCAATCACGTCACATCTTTCTAAATCTAGGCGAGTAAAGGAGATACACACATGCGAGTCCCGGGTACACTGCACTGTCGATAGGAACTGTAGACTAGATCTAGGTCAAGTCCGCCCACCATAGCAAAGTCACATGTGCACGCCTTGACTTAAAGTCGACACAATCACAATACCTCAGATCTAAACCACAAACGAAAATGCAGTTCTTGAACAACAATTTTAAATTTTGTCAACACTTTAATTTACGAATGCAAGGGGAGGAGTTCCATTTGCGTCACACAATGGGAATATTTACAAGAACGCGCCTTTAGTAGCGTCCGTGTGCGGGGGTCGAAGGGGGGGGGGAGGCAGCACCCCCTGGCAAGTTAATCCCCTATATGGATGTTATTATAGTAAATGCGCATCTCGGCGATGAACACACAGAACATGAAACAGATGCCAGACTAAAGTTGTGTAATTCATAATCGTATTCCTTCCAAGCAAACAAATGACAATCAAACTTAATAATAATTAGATCTAGATTAAAAACCACGAAAGAAAACAAAAACAGCAACGGAATCTACCTACCTACCAAAAAGAACGCCACTGCAGGTTTGTGAATGGCGGAGAAATTGAGAACAACAGAGCAACACACAAGGGAAACTATTTAGTGCATGACACCAAAGTTCAGAACAACACATTAGGTTAACTCTATAGTGTGTGTCACTGACGTATCAGTCAGCCGTGCATAAATTCATGAACCAAAGGCTCTTGTAAATTTACAGTAATGTAAAGCTCTTTTTAATTCGACAGAGTTTTCCGCTTCGCAAGTTTCCCCAGAGTTGATGTAAGGAGATCATGGGGATGTAAGTGTCATGTAAACGTAGAGTTTAAGATACAGAGGGAAAGAGAGGGAGGGAGAGAGGGATCGAGGAGTTGGAGAGAGAGAGAGAAGGAGGGAGGGGGAGAGGGATAGATGAGTTGAAGAGAGAAGGAGGGAGAGAGAGAGAGAGGATGGGACTGGAAAGAACGGGAAGGATAGGTAGACGGAACGAAAGGCAAAGAGGAACGACGGCGAAAAAGGTTAAAACAGGAAAGAGGCCGGAAAATCTCTCTTTTAACACTGTACATGGACACAAACACAGTGAAATAGAACGAATGTTAGGATGGTTTACAGTAACCAGAAATTATATTGAATTAATGAACGTAACGTGAGGGTCACAATGGCCGTTGAAGGAATAATTAAATTTGGTTTATTCTTTCAGATGATACTATACCTCTCATAATAGGGCATAGGGAATGTACATGGTTAATGAAGAATATGCATACATTTGTTATAACCAAGTGGCGATTCGTTGTAATGTTATCTGTCGATTCATTTTACAGCTTGTATGATATGCCATAATCATTCAGGTGCAAAACTCACTGTATCCTCGGTCAATGAAGCTGCTGTTCCACGGCGACTGAGTTCTAAATTGATATGTTTCACTTACTTCACTAAATTTGAGATGTAGACGGTCATGCAATGCACGTCTGCCATGTGAGTAAAAGTAGTTTTAAAAAAGGAAGTGCATAGGGAGGGGAGATATTCCCTCCCTATGCACTTTGCATAGGTAGGGAAGATAGTGTACAACGTCATTACTAAACGTGTGGAATTATTATTGGTCTAAATTTAGTGCATTTGATTTGAATCGCGAATTCGCGATATTAAATAGAATTAGTTGTCGGCGAGCAGGAGCTAATCGCGATTCGAGTCAGTCGACGACAGGAGGTTATATGAATCAAAATCATTCGAATCAGTCGGCGAGTCAGCAAAGACAAGAGACAGAGGAACGGCCTAGACCGAGCTCAAAGCAAAACGTTGTGACAAAGGCTCGTTGCTCCATCGCCCACTCCGAGCAGAGGTCAAGATGGAAGCCCTCGTGGTGTGGCAGCATGGACTATAACGTAACCATGCGCTTACTGAACTTGTGGGGGGGGGGGGGTGTAATCGGTCGATTTCTTTATTCACCAAAATTGAAAAACAAAACAAAATAAATCTGCGTGGACAATACTGAACTGGCAAGAAGCAAATATTAGCTTGAAATAGTTTCAAAAATTTTTGTTTCTCCTCTCTTGTGTAATTTGTGGAGAATGAACTGCGTAGTCGAAGTTTCATCACTCCAGCCAGCAACTCTAACGTAATCCTCTGTGTAGGATGTTTGCATAAAGCAATGGCATCGTTCCCTCGTAGACCCGCTGTTGACAGCACTGACCGACGTTTGATGTAGGGAACCCACCCCTACGGTAATCCTACCTACTCTACGAGGATACCTTACACAAATACGTCGGATTGGCGTAGGGGTCCTGGCTGGGAAATTCCCTGGAATGCTTGACCTACAAGTGCCTCAACAAATTAAATACCTGTGTATCCTTCGTGTAGATGTGCTTTACTGTAGGCCTATTATGTTTTCCCAAGTAGGCAGGAAACAGCAGCTTGTTCCCCTTTCTCCTCTCCCAATAGATCCACTCTGGACTTTTCATAGGTGCCATGCTCAATTACAATAATACATGTAATTACATTCTACCTCTATGGGCTTAAAATTAAAGCCTATCAAATTCATTGTCCCCTCATACATGCACGTAAATTGAAGAAGCGTAAGAACAACAGAAAATCTATAGGGTCGCCTTTCTTCTTTCAGCTTTTTCTTTTTGCCATATTTTGACAGATGTAGGTTAGTTTTACTGTCGCCAATAGGTCGTAATGGGGATAGGCGCTGATTTGGCTTCCTACCGCCGGATGATGAGTGTGATACATGATCATTACCTATAATTATAATGTTTCATAGCTATCGCAAACAGAGCAGGCAAAGCACAGAAAGAAAGGAATATTTTCCTTGCCTAAGCAAAGTAGACTTATTACACAAGAAATATCTTCCCGACCTAAAAAATATGCAGAGACTAAAATATTTTCCTTGCCTAAGTTAAGTGAAGAGTCAAGAAATATCTTCTCTGCATGCACTTTGCACATAGGGATTGCATAGGCTGGGGATATCTTCCTTACCTCTGCAAAGTGAATAGGCAGGGGATATCTTCCCTACCTATGCAAGGTGAATAGGTAGGGGAATGTCTTCCCTACCTATGCAAAGTGTATAGGTGGGGGATATCTTCCCTACCTATGCACTTCCTTTAAAAAATGCTCAGAAAAACCCAAGCACTGCGAAATACAGTGTCGAAACCAACCCATTGAATTGCCTTTTTCGTTGTTGTTGTTGTTGCTCACAATATCCACCTTCCACAGAAGAAGGAGGGGAGGTTATTAACTAAAGTTATTTTTACTTAGCGTAGTACATTTTTGACGTAAAGAAAAGAACAAATTCAATTTGAGGGGTGCACTGTTTGGGACTTCAGGTGGAACAAAACAATTGGTCCGTTACCATCTACATGTATGTCGGTACAAATTAGGCCCAGAGCAGCCTTGCGAACAGCCCCCATACCCGGCCGCGGGCCAATTCGGCCTAATGACAACCCACTTATAGTGGAAGAATAGCAGTGTTGTGGGTTCTGCTTCACGGGGTCTTGAATTTCTGTCTTTGTAAATGAACCTCACTATAGTAACATTTGAAACTGGTTTACATTGTAATGTAAGATGTTTCGACAACGTTGAAGTAGTTGAATTGTCGGTGAATACGAAACCGTGAGTCGGTGGTTTAGATGAATTTGAGAACACACACACAAAAAAAAAAAAACTAGATAAGTGAGACATGGCACATATTAGAAAATAATCATGTATACCAACATCTGCACTGCAGCGGGTGACTATCGTAAAAAATCGCTTACTTCTCCCCCCACCCCCCCCCTCCTTTTGTGTGTGTGTGTGTGTATCCGAAGTAAATACAGCTATCAGAGTGTTTTCTCTGCTTTTTTTTTAATTCGACAGAGGGAAAAACGAAATGGCTTTTTAAAAATCCTACATGCATGCTTACAGACAAACACACACCCACACACACACCCACACGCACACACACACACATACACACACAGGCATGGTGATCAGTCGGGTAACCTCAAGGAAAAAGTCGCACATGCAAGAACAGTATCCTTCCCTTCAAAACATGGTCTGACTAACAAACACTATCATGATACGGCAAAAGACAGTATACGCCAAAAACCGGCTTTTGCATGAGACGCAAGGAAACATTTTTTTGCTGCCCTCAGTTTTATTCCTAGTTCAATTTATTATCTTTTGTGATGGCCAAAAGGAAGTATTAGACAAAGAAAATTATATATCAGACAGCACGAAAGAGCACATTTCATTCTCTCTAAAGTAATGTCAAAAAGTGATCTTGACGGCCGTATAATTATCATCAACTTGTAAATACATTTTAACACACTCAGGACTGGCAGACAGATAGACAGACAGGTAGGCAGAGACAGAGAGAGAGAGAGAGAGAGAGAGAGAGAGAAAGAGAGAGAGAGAAAGAGAGCGAGAGAGAGAGAGAAAGAGAGAGAGAGAAAGAGAGAGAGAGAGAGAGAGAGAGAGAGAGAGAGAGATACTTCCTCTCACTCTTTCACAATCAAAATACTTTTTGACGCAAAATGTAATTCTTTCTGGTGATCTGTTAATCATGAATTCGCTGAGTCAGCACTTATTGAGGGTAACTTCTCGTGACAATTTCTATTTTTGGAAATCAGCATGATTATACAAGGGCTAGGAAATCCTTGATCTGCCATTGAAAGTCTCGTATTTTTCTAATTCTGTAGAGTACGCTCGTGCGTCATGGCCTTAATGCCAACACGAGACAATTTATTGGTTCCAAGAATGAGAAAAAAAGGGGGGGGGGGCATCATGGAACGCTTATATTAAGCACGCACGCGGTGGGGAAAACCCCGCCCGATCAGGTGAACTTTCTCATTGATGATGTTATGTGGCGGAGGCTTAGCCAAACAATGGAATTCGTGATGCTTTCCGCCCACCAGTCTCCTCCCAGCTTATAGCTAATGGCCCGATCTAAACCAACAGCTGGAAATAATCGAATACCTTATTTTATTCATGTACTGTAGTATTCACGCACCGAAAACAAACATGAGATATAATAATGTGTTAATTTGATTCCATGAAACATATAAATAGTTGGAGTCATTATCTTCAATCGTATCTATATTGAAATACAAATAGAAGCTAATGCAGAAACAGCCTGCCATGGAGCACGGCCGTCTTAACATCATATTTGGGCCCCTGGACAGATTCTTCTGTAATGTGCGGGATTTTCTTCCCTGTTTCAAAAACCAATGTAAATTTGCATGCATGGGGCCCCCCTAAACGATTGGGGCCGCAGGGCAGTTGCCCAGTGTGCCCATGCATTAAGATGGCTCTACATTACAGCCTAAAACACAACAAAACAAAACAAGTATATCGATACCCATTCTGAACTCGGTACGAGACCCTGCCCCCCAATTCGCCAACTGCCCATCCTTTCACGACTTTCAGCTCCACTGGCTCGTTACCGCTACACCTTTCATTCTGCAAGTCCGTGTTTACTAAGTTCTTACGCCAAATTTCTCACGACTTTCCCCAGAGGTTCCGTGTGGAAACACATTATATAAATAGCGGAAGAGGAAGGAACAGGAACAGAAAATTTGTACAAATAAAGAAAAAATACGTTAAAAGTTGCAAGATTCAGTTTGCTTTGAATATAGAGGATAAAAATTCAAGAGAGGATTGTTAAGGTAGGTAAAACTAATAAAAATTACAGCATGTCCAGCAAAATTTTTGTTTCATGACATTTAGACATTTGTAGAAACTGTGCAAAAAGTTGTTTTCCGAAGAAATTAAAAGATAATTGTTATTTAGAATCCATGTCTGCTTTTAATGTCTATCAATATTAATCCCAGTCCCCCCCCCCCCCCAACCCCCCTCCTCCCGGTTTGCCTATCAAATTTTTTGTCGGTTTGTTTCACTTGCCGTAACAAAAGTTCTGTTTTTCATGTTTTACTTGCATTTGGACTTTTATTGTGGCAACTTACCAAAAAAATAATAAAAATATCCTGATAATGACCAAGATTTATTACAAACGATTTCTATCGCCACCAGCAACCAGGTATTCATAATTTTACACTATTCATAGTTAGTCATAATTATTCTAATAACTCATTGTGTCTTTGTAGATAATTCTCTCCCAGGTTGTTGTTGTTGTTGTTGTTGTTGTTGTTGTTGTTGTTGTTGAGCTAAAAAAAAAAAAAGAAACCAAGGGTTAATTTCATTTGACCGCCCAGAACTTTCCGTTTCTACTAATTTTTTTCTTCCTCAATTACTTTTACTCACAATTGCGGCGAAGCATTGCATGCCGGTGCACATCTCACGTTTGGTGACGTAACTGAAACATACCAACGCAATCTCCGAAAACGCACTCGAGGGCAAAGAACGCCACTAAACATCCGCCACATTATCTGTCTGATCTGACGGGAACTTAGCTCGGTGTAATCCTTGTCAGTCCCCTCGCCTTCAAGTCCTTTACAATGTCCTTAGTTAAAATTAGATGGATTCTTGCTTTCCGTGGGAATAATTTACATGGTTTTACAACAGTGACGTTTTGAGTTTTGAGGTTGGTCAGTACGTACGTTCACACTGTGGTTTGTGGCGTCAGACGTAAGGTACGTTTTCTTAATCTTCTTTGTCCTCTCTAAACCACCTAACCGAACTACTCAAGTGGTTGGTGGACGCTCCCGGTAGGGTGTCCTCTTGTGCCATTGTTCCCATCGTTCATACTCTGTCTTTCGTCCTGCTGTCAGAACTCAAAACTTAAAATTGCAAACCAGTCTGCAGACGGTACCACACGAACAGGAAGCTGATTCAAAACATTGACATGAATCTTCGTCAATTTAGTTGGCGTGTCGCCGAGAGTCAGCCTTGTAACATTGTGAAACCTTATATTTTCTTTATTTGGCTCCAGTTTTTTTTCAGGTCACAATGCAAAACAACTTTCTTTTTTGTGACGGCTTGAGTACTTTACGCTGCCGTGATATAGGCAAAGATCATATTGAATCGTATTTGCCATCTTGTTGCATGCTACGTTTGCCGATTTTGAAGTTTTGTCATGAGATGAAAGTGGCTCTCTCATTCCTAATTTCATAACGTATAAGTGTCATTCCAGTCGGTTAAAAACTTTTCGAGCGTATGTGTTTTTGACATAATGTTTTATGCGTTTTAGCCCTTTTGCTGACCAAACATATCCTAATTATCTCGAAAAGGCAAAAATGCCCATACCTAACGATACACCTGACGAAATACCCGATTATGTACCTGACGATGTATCTGACGAAATACCTGACGAAATACCTGACCATATACCTGACAGTACACCTGACGATATACCTAACTATATACCTGGCTATATATCTGACCATATACCTGACAATACAACTGACGATAGGCCTATATACGCCAGAGACACAATTTCACAGGAGATGTAAAAAAAACATTTCCAGCCTGCAACCCTACGAAAGTCCGTCGTGTAGGACTGACATCAAGTTTGCACACAGGAATGACATCGTTCCTACGTGGATCCGCTGGTTACGACATCACCCCGACGTCGCTTTAATATAGGGAAACCACCCCTAAGGCGATCTTGCCAATGTAATGGAAATCTACGTCGGACTGACGTAGGATGGCTGGCTGGGTTTCGTGCTGGGCTCAGCTTCCCTCTTTGCTCATTTTCCATTTTCAACCAACCAGCAAAAAGAAACAACGACCCAACAAAACAAAGGATAACCTAGATAGAAACACGGGGCCTATCTTACTGAGTAACACGAGATTAAGTAATGTCAGCTTGACCCACAGACTAATAAATAACCAGACTGGAAACACAAGCTTCGGGCTGTGTCGTTTTTTACGGAAGTTAATGAGATGCGGCCGCATAACCAACGTGGCCGCCGCTCGGGAAATTCCGATTTTAGTTCTATCTGCATTAGAAATTTCTTTTTATTTGTCAAGATTGGTTGTACATGTATTGATAATGCATTGTCTTGCCTATCCTTTCATTTTATTGTCTACAGCTGCCTTTTTTTAAATTGTTATAAATTATGACCGTCTGGACTTTTAACGGCCGCTGCATTGTAACTGTGCTGAAGCGTCGGTCGCAACCGTAAATCTAATGTGGCGAATGGTTCATGACCTTTCGCTGTTTTGTGACGTCACACAATGGGATCATCCAGTCTGTTTAATTTATTAGTCTGTGGCTTGACCTGGGTTTGCTTCTACGGCATTTATCTAGTAAAACAGCAGTGTGGATGTCCCCTCAAGGCAAACTGAACGGGACAGATGACTCACAGCGAAAAACTCTCCCCTAATACGGTCATTACAAACCAATTCCGCCTCTAGCTCATTTGTCCGAAAACGGAGGGTCCATCAAAAGCAAATAATTTCCCAGTCAGCGGCGCAGTGGGCACTCTAGCCTAATTTATTTGGAGAGACTGATGGACATTACCGCCATGCAAAGGAAGAGAGACGTAAGTGACAGCATGGCCATTTCCTACTTTATGGTCTCTATGAACTTATCTCAAAAACAAATCTTAACATCAAAGACAGGCCGACGTTTCAGCTACCGAAATAGTCATTTCTGGTGTGGCAAACTCACAAAATTAATAAAAGCATTTACATTGGTTATGAAATGAGTACATACGTCGCTCTGCTTTTGCAGGGGACATTACCCAAGACGACTATTAATTTCGTTCACTGGAGTGCAGAAAGTAAAATTACGATTGAATCTTGAGGTAGTTCACTGATCCTGCAGATAACGGGGACTTCACATCAAGGGTTCTTGACATAACATTGCTTGGTAGTTCCTCGGTAGTCTTCAGTATCTTCTTGCCAATCAAGCGTGTGTTCTTTTCTTGGTGTTGTTTCAAAACAGGAGTGAGATGAGGATTTGAATGGAGTGACTCATAAGAAAAGGGCTATATAGATAGATAGATAGATAGATAGATAGATAGATAGATAGATAGATAGATAGATAGATAGATGATAGATAGATAGATAGATAGATAGATAGATAGACAGATAGATAGAGGATAGATAGACAGACAGACAGATAGGCAGATAGACAGACAGACAGACCGGCAGATAGATAGATAGAGAGATAGATAGATAGGCAGACAGACAGACAGACAGACCGGCAGATTGATAGATAGATAGATAGACAGACGGACGGAAAGACAGACAGACAGACAGACAGACAGACAGACAGACAGACAGATAGATAGATAGATAGATAGATAGATAGATAGATAGATAGATAGATAGATAGATAGATAGATAGATAGATAGATAGATGGATAGATAGATAGATAGATAGATAGAATGTCCAGAGAAACGGATAGATGAATCCAATATAAATACACTGATTGGTACTTGATAATAGAAAGATAGATAGATAATGGGATGGATGCAAAGGAATCTGTGTTTACATAATCTCCCGGCCCGCGTTCTATATTGACCGAACCTCATCAACTGGTGCGTGCGCCGCGATGACACCGGCTGCAGGACGCTACCACATCCCATATTTTCAACAACAGAGCTGAAAGACGAGCTCAGAAACTGCCATCATTAAACCTAATTTTATAAACCAAATCTCATGGTAGGCCTTAGCTACATCTGGTGAGGAAACAGGTGAAAGATAAATGATATCAGCTGTTTAAAAGCGGGGCAGGTTGTACGTAGAAACTTGAAGCATGGCAAGCTGCCGTGGAGACTCTTTTTTTAAAAATCCATTTTAACATTAATCTTCAGTGACCTTCACTGTCACATATTTATTGCTTTGTCAGCCGGCACCTTGGCCAAGTAGTTAGAGCGATTGGCTTGGGTGCGAGAGCTCTTCGGTTCGAATCCAGGTCGGCGTGGGGCCCAACCTAATTAATCTAATGCACTTTGGGGTGTGTTTACGGCATACGCTCTTCGGCGGCTAATGTCATTGTGATGAAAATTGAAAGACCATCCTACCCCCACCGCCTCCCAAACCGAAAATAATCACATGTGCATTCAAAGGGTTAATTAAGAGTAATGGGTGAATGAAAAATGAAGCACATGGCAATCTAACGGATGTATTTTGTTTATCACATTGATTTTAGACGGTTTCATGAACCATAACCCCATACATGAGATTTCTCTCTCTCTCTCTCTCTCTCTCTCTCTCTCTCTCCCCCCCTCTCTCTCTCTCTCTGTCTCTCTCTCTCTCTTCTCTTCAATTCGTTGCAGTCTGTCTGTCGTCTTGCTTTTTTTTGAGTTTAATGTAACTCTCGGAACTCAAAACCCAAAGTCTCCCACTCTCTCTTTCCCTCTCTGCCCCTCTCTTCCCCTGTCCCTGACTATCTCCTCCTTCCCCCCCTCTCTCTCCCTCTTTTATCCTCCACGATGAGCAGAATCAAGAGCGTTTATTCCAATAGCCAGTATAAATTTACTCCAACAGGTCATGCTAACCTTTACAAACGGGGAAAACTGGTTAACATCGTACCAATTGTCTCTCTAACCTTTGATATTGAATACCTGAACCCTCGGTGAACGATTTACATCCTGAATGCTCCAGACCTTCCACCGTGCTCACAGCAAACTGCGCCCGTTGGACGCTACCGCGTTTACATTAAAACGTTAGTCGTGTAAATAAAGGCATCCCATCTCGTCGTACGACAGTCGTGCAAACAGGCGTTGGAAATTGCTCCCTGCATGTACGAACGAACAGAGCCGTGTGTTTTGCATTCCAGGAGTTTTCTGTCTATATCAAGTCCACATGTTCCTTTTCTTTGATTTCCTTGAAACTTCTCGTTTTTTTAAAACCTGGTTCATTGTACGTAATTTGTATTTTGTCTCTGGTTTTCTTTCTATCTATCTATCTATCTATCTATCTATCTATCTATCTATCTATCTATCTATCTATCTATCTATCTATCTATCTATCTATCTATCTATCTATCTATCTATCTATCTATCTATCTATCTATCTATCTATCTATCTATCTATCTATCTATCTATCTATCTATCTATCTATCTATCTATCTATCTATCTATCTATCTATCTATCTATTCGTCTGTCCAACCATCTGTAGATCTCATCGTACACCTACAACGAACTCTAACCCCAAACCACTTTCAGCCATTGTGTCTTCCGCTCCACACCTTTCCTTAACTCAGAACACCTATATGTACCCAGACTTTCAACCTACCCGGTTTCTCCACAGATGGAGTATTAGAAGGTCACCGTGTTCCTCTCTTTTTCCCACCTCAGTATAAACGGTTTTTTCCCCCCACCTCAGTATAAACGTGCTAATTTAGCTGTTTGACAATCCCCCCGACGAACACCATCTGGAGCACAAATTGCTTACTTAGGGTAAAAATTTTCCCTAGTGGATGCCGCCTTGACTCAACACTCTGGATCAGCGGTTCTCAGCACGGGCGATTTTGATATCCACGGGGGCGAAAACAAAGAAAAGTGCAATGGGTCAGTGGGGGTTGGGGGGGGGGGGGCGAAAACGATGGAAGGGGGCGTTTTTGGGGAGGGGGGATGGGGGAGAAAACGTGAATGTGCGGTGATTTGGGGGGCAAACACAGGACAGCCATTGACTCGCTCAACCGCACTCGTAGATAGGTTTATGAATAGAGAAATGGCTTTTTTTTTCTTTTGATAGTGACTTTGATTAAGATGGCTTTCCGTTTTATAATGAATAATCAACATACCTGCTAAACAGGCTTTGAAAAAACTTTACATCATGATTTGTATTTAGTCTGTCTCCTTTGGGGGGGGGGGGGGGTGAAAGAAAATTTGGCGCTCAGGGGAGGGAGTGGTGATTGCCAGGAAAAGGTTGAGAGCCATTGCTCTGGATGGACTCTGGATTTTTCTCTAGTGTAAACAACTTAAAAAAGTCTTCATGCCAATTTCAATTTTTCTATGAAATCTCAGGAAAGCTTCATTCTTATTCTGAAATGTCAAGTTATGTTAACTTTGTGCTCTGCATAAAATTAGCATATTGATTAAACATTTCAGTGAATGAGTTGTTAATCCGCAGGAAATTCGGGAATTTAGAATCCTGTCTATTTTATCGTTCTGTTTTCTCTCTTTTTATCTCTCTCTCTCTTTACTGCGTTTCTCTCTCTCATACCTTCTCTCTCTCCCTCTTCACTCTCTCTCTCTCACCTTCTCTCTCTTTAACACTCTCGCACCTTCTCTCTGTTTCTCTTTACCCTATTTCACTATTGGTCTGTAGGCCTATTTGCTTGCCTGTCTGCCAGTCTACTTTGACCCCCTCTCCCTCTTTCTCTCTCTCTCTGGGGCTCTGTTTACCTGTATGTCTGTTTGTCCCTTTCTACATGAGCTTTCTCTCCCCGTTCCCCCATGGCTGTCTGTGCCCCCTCTCCCTCTTTCTCTCTTCCTTCCCCTCCCCCTCCCCCCCCCCCCCCAATTCTCTATATTATCTACCTTCCCGTCTATCTGCCCAGACTTCCTCCTGTCAAATCATTTGGGTTTATTTTAATTTTTTTAACATTTCGATGTTAATTAAGACAAATGTGCTTGGATTTATTCACGCCCCCTTTTAAAGTAAACACTCCAGTCCAAATGAGACAAGAAAAAAAGGGAAATCGTTGCCTGTACAGCGCATCCTAATTTAAAAGCAGTTTTAGTCACTCTGTGTTTTGTACTGTAATATTACACTGCCCACAAAAAGCAAATAAGAAACTTTGCGCGATTTTAATACAAATAAGTTTTGGATAAGATTTATCTCCATACATTTCGTCTTGTCGAAATATCATAAAAACCACAGAAAAACTGTGGGGTCGCAGCAGGGCTATAAGCAAAGTCAAAATTGGGCAAAAAGAAAAGGTTGTATGTTGCTTTCTGTCTTCTCTTTAGTTTGCTTTGTATTGTTTGGGTTTTATTTCTCACGCGGGGCTTTGCAACATACAGCCTTTTCTTTTTGCCCAATTTTGATTTCGTCTTGTCTTACGACCTGGAACCAGCACCTATTTTGATTTAAGATAAGATGAGAATCACATGATGATCCCCTGAAGGGAATTCTCTTTCACAGACACTAAAAGCACATACGTGATACACATCGAACGCATCATTAGATAAACATAAATATCTTAACTCAGTAACAGGCTTATTACTTGGAGTGGTATGGCTTGGAAACTTGGTAAAATATTTTGACTTCCACGCTTCTTTTTATCTGCTACACAAACTGTTTAGTGCAATAGTAATAATGACATAAGGTAGGCCGAATCAATTTTGGTGCAAAGCCGTTTCACAAAGCTCGATTCCTGTATACTGAAAGACAATAGTAAAACGAATACTCAGATGATTTCAAAATTTGAAACTATTACATGGCAAGTTTTTTTATAACTGAATTATAGCTTGATGTGCTTAGTAATGGACTTTTATTGTGTGTGTGTGTGGCGGGGGGGGGGAGGAGAGAAAGAAAGTAAAAATTATTAATTTTTGGTACCCCCACGATGTTACAAGTGTCTACCCCTCTGCACAATAAAATTCTCCGATATATAGGTAAGATGAAAGTGAAGTAAGATAAGAATCATTTTACCATACCATAAGGGAAATTCTTTTTGACAGAGCGTTTAATGTTACACTTATCTTACGCATCATTACGTAAGCAAGACATACTCAATAAACTCGGTGACGGGAGTACATGAAGTGGCATGGAAAGGAACCTCAGTGAAATATGGCACACATCTAGCTAAAGACACTTAGTGTCTTGTTGAGGCGAACTACGGATAGCAATTATATTTATTATATGATCTATTACTTTGGTAAGAACGTGAAATTTACGACACTTGTTTTCCATTCATGTAAACGGCCGTATATGCTATGATTTATCACAACTACTGTAAACTACATCAAAGAGAATCACGGGCGTCAGACCCTTCAGGTCCAGGCAGTGGAGACAAAATAAAAATAATGTAAACTGTCTCAGCTACATATATGCTGTCAAGTCAAATACATGTCACCATTCTTTTGCATAATTAAATTAAGATGGTGGATAATTGGACATGTAGTCAAACTGGGCCACTTACGGTAGGCAATAAAGGCAATAATGGTAAGCAGAAGCGAGGGGGAGGGGGAACACTTAGAAGACAGAGCACTAAGCGTGGTGGTGGTGGTGGGGGGGGGGGGGAGAAGACAGAGCACTAAGCCGGGGTGGGGGAGACAGAGCACTAAATGTGGGGGGAGACAGAGCACTAAACGTGGGGGGGAGACAGAGCACTAAATGTGGGGGGAGACAGAGCACTAAATGTGGGGGGAGACAGCACTAAACGTGGGGGGAGACAGAGCACTAAACGTGGGGGGAGACAGAGCAATAAACGAGGGGGGAGACAGAGCACTAAAAGTGGGGGGAGACAGAGCACTAAATGTGGGGGGAGACAGAGCACTAAATGTGGGGGGAGACAGAGCACTAAATGTGGGGGGAGACAGAGCACTAAATGTGGGGGTGAGACAGAGCACTAAACGTGGGGGGAGACAGAGCACTAAACGTGGGGGGAGACAGAGCACTAAACGTGGGGGGAGACAGAGCACTAAATGTTGGGGGAGACAGAGCACTAAATGTGGGGGGAGACAGAGCACTAAATGTGGGGGGAGACAGAGCACTAAATGTGGGGGGGAGACAGAGCACTAAACGTGGGGGGGGGGACAGAGCACTAAACGTGGGGTGAGACAGAGCACTAAATGTGGGGGGAGACAGAGCACTAAATGTGGAGAGAGACAGAGCACTAAATGTGGGGGGAGACAGAGCAATAAACGTGGGGGGAGACAGAGCACTAAATGTGGGGGGAGACAGAGCACTGAATGTGGGGGGAGACAGAGCACTGAATGTGGGGGGAGACAGAGCACTGAATGTGGGGGGAGACAAAGCACTAAATGTGGGGGGAGACAGAGCACTAAATGTGGGGGGAGACAGAGCACTAAATGTGGGGGGAGACGGAGCACTAAATGTGGGGGGAGACAGAGCACTAAATGTGGGGGGAGACAGACCACTAAATGTGGGGGGAAACAGAGCACTAAATGTGGGGGGAGACAGAGCACTAAATGTGGGGGGGGAGACAGAGCACTAAATGTGGGGGGGGGAGACAGAGCACTAAATGTGGGGGGAGACAGAGCACTAAATGTGCGGGGAGACAGAGCACTAAACGCTGGGGGAGACAGAGCACTAAACGTGGGGGGAGACAGAGCACTAAACGTGTTGGGGGGGGGGGGAGACAGAGCACTAAACGTGGGGGGAGACAGAGCACTAAACGTGGGGGGAGACAGAGCACTAAACGTGGGGGGAGACAGAGCACTAAACGTGGGGGGAGACAGAGCACTAAACGTGGGGGGGGAGACAGAGCACTAAACGTGGGGGGAGACAGAGCACTAAACGTGGGGGGAGACAGAGCACTAAACGTGGGGGGAGACAGATCACTAAACGTGGGGGGAGACAGAGCACTAAACGTGGGGGAGACAGAGCACTAAACGTGGGGGGAGACAGAGCACTAAACGTGGGGGGAGACAGAGCACTAAATGTGGGGGGAGACAGAGCACTAAATGTGGGGGGAGACAGAGCACTAAATGTGGGGGGAGACAGAGCACTAAATGTGGGGGGAGACAGAGCACTAAATTGGGGGGAGACAGAGCACTAAATGTGGGGGGAGACAGAGCACTAAATGTGGGGGGAGACAGAGCACTAAATGTGGGGGGAGACAGAGCACTAAACGTGGGGGGGAGACAGAACACTAAACGTGGGAGGAGACAGAGCACTAAACGTGGGGGGAGACAGAGCACTAAACGTGGGGGGAGACAGAGCACTAAACGTGGGGGGAGACAGAGCACCAAGCATGGGGGGAGTCGGAGCACTTATCGTGTTGGGAGACAGAGCACTACGCGTGGGGAGGGGGTGGGGGAGACAGAGCACTGAGTGTTGGGGGAGAGACAGAGCACTAAACCTGGGGGGAGACAGAGTACTAAAAGTGGGGGGAGGCGGAGCACCAAGCATGGGGGGAGGCGGAGCACCAAGCATGGGGGGAGACAGAGCACCAAGCATGGGGGGAGACGGAGCACCAAGCATGGGGGGAGACGGAGCACCAAGCATGGGGGGAGGCGTAGCACCAAGCATGGAGGGAGGCGGAGCACCAAGAATGGGGGGAGGCGGAGCACCAAGCATGGAGGGAGGCGGAGCACCAAGCATGGGGGGAGACAGAGCACCAAGCATGGGGGGAGACAGAGCACCAAGCATGGGGGGAGGCGGAGCACTAAGCATGGGGGGAGGCGGAGCACCAAGCATGGGGGGAGGCGGAGCACCAAGCATGGGGGGAGGCGGAGCACCAAGCATGGGGGGAGACAGAGCACCAAGCATGGGTGGAGGCGGAGCACCAAGCATGGGGGGAGGCGGAGCACTAAGCATGGGGGGAGGCGGAGCACTAAGCATGGGGGGAGGCGGAGCACCAAGCATGGGGGGAGACAGAGCACCAAGCATGGGGGGAGACAGAGCACCAAGCATGGGGGGAGGCAGAGCACCAAGCATGGGGGGAGACAGAGCACCAAGCATGGGGGGAGACAGAGCACCAAGCATGGGGGGAGGCAGAGCACCAAGCATGGGGGGAGACAGAGCACCAAGCATGGGGGGAGACAGAGCACCAAGCATGGGGGGAGACAGAGCACCAAGCATGGGGGGAGACAGAGCACCAAGCATGGGGGGAGGCAGAGCACCAGGCATGGGGGGAGACAGAGCACCAAGCATGGGGGGAGACAGAGCACCAAGCATGGGGGGAGAGAGAGCACCAGGCATGGGGGGAGGCAGAGCACCAAGCATGGGGGGAGGCAGAGCACCAAGTATGGGGGGAGGCAGAGCACCAAGCATGGGGGGAGGCAGAGCACCAAGCATGGGGGGAGACAGAGCACCAAGCATGGGGGGAGACAGAGCACCAAGCATGGGGGGAGACAGAGCACCAAGCATGGGGGGAGACAGAGCACCAAGCATGGGGGGAGGCGGAGCACCAAGCATGGGGGGAGACAGAGCACCAAGCATGGGGGGAGACAGAGCACCAAGCATGGGGGGAGGCGGAGCACCAAGCATGGGCTGAGACAGAGCACCAAGCATGGGGGGAGGCGGAGCACCAAGCATGGGGGGAGGCGGAGCACCAAGCATGGGAGGAGACAGAGCACCAAGCATGGGGGGAGACAGAGCACCAAGCATGGGGGGAGGCGGAGCACCAAGCATGGGGGGAGACGGAGCACCAAGCATGGGGGGAGACAGAGCACCAAGCATGGGGGGAGGCGGAGCACCAAGCATGGGGGGAGACAGAGCACCAAGCATGGGGGGAGGCGGAGCACCAAGCATGGGGGGAGACAGAGCTTCAAGCATGGGGGGAGGCAGAGCACCAAGCATGGGGGAGGGGAGGCAGAGCACCAAGCATGGGGGGAGACACAGCACCAAGCATGGGGGGAGACAGAGCACCAAGCATGGGGGGAGACAGAGCACCAAGCATGGGGGGAGACACAGCACCAAGCATGGGGGGAGACACAGCACCAACCATGGGGGGAGACAGAGCACTAAGCATGGGGGGAGACAGAGCACCAAGCATGGGGGGAGACAGAGCACCAACCATGGTGGGAGACAGAGCACCAAGCATGGGGGGAGACAGAGCACCAAGCATGGGGGGAGACAGAGCACCAAGCATGGGGGGGGGGGCGGAGCACCAAGCATGGGGGGAGGCGGAGCACCAAGCATGGGGGGAGGCGGAGCACCAAGCATGGGGGGTAGGCGGAGCACCAAGCATGGGGGGAGGCGGAGCACCAAGCATGGCTGGAGACAGAGCACCAAGCATGGGGAGAGACAGAGCACAAAGCATGGGGGGAGGCGGAGCACCAAGCATGGGGGGAGACAGAGCACCAAGCATGGGGGGAGACAGAGCACCAAGCATGGGGGGAGACAGAGCACCAAGCATAGGGGGAGACAGAGCACCAAGCATGGGGGGAGGCGGAGCACCAAGCATGGGGGGAGACAGAGCACCAAGCATGGGGGGAGACTGAGCACCAAGCATGGGGGGAGACAGAGCACCAAGCATGGGGGGAGACAGAGCACCAAGCATGTGGGGAGGCAGAGCACCAAGCATGGGGGGAGGCGGAGCACCAAGCATGGGGGGAGACAGAGCACCAAGCATGGGGGGAGGCGGAGCACCAAGCATGGGGGGGAGGCGGAGCACCAAGCATGGAGGGAGGTGGAGCACCAAGCATGGGGGGAGGCGGAGCACCAAGCATGGGGGGAGGCGGAGCACCAAGCATGGGGGGAGGCGGAGCACCAAGCATGGGGGGAGGCAGAGCACCAAGCATGGGGGGAGGCGGAGCACCAAGCGTGGGGGGAGACAGAGCACCAAGCATGGGGGGAGGCGGAGCACCAAGCATGGGGGGAGGCGGACCACTTATCGTGTTGGGAGATAGAACACTACGCGTGGGGAGGGGGTGGGGGAGACAGAGCACTGAGTGTGGGGGGAGAGACAGAGGACTAAGCATTGAGGGGACATATTCAATTAGTAAGTAAAAGGCACAACTTGATAGTTCGGCTGCATTTTATTTTGGAGAGATTTAGTGGTCGAGCGGTTAAGCGAGTTGTTCTCTGCTTCCAAAGCGGCTGGTAAGGCCGCGGGTTCAATCCCCATCTTGATCACTTGTTTTTCTGAGCACTAACTAGGCTCATACACTTCTAACCTTCTCAAATATTCTCTGAATTACTTACAATTTACGGCATTCTTGGTCAGTACATTGTGGTTTTTCGAAAACTTCACTGTAGTTATTTGGCTAAGGAAAAAGTTACGGTTATTGATAACCTAGAATAATCCTTACTCCAGCCTTAGTCCTAATCCTATTTTTTTGTTTTTGTTTTGCCAAATTCACTGTGCAAATAAAACCCAATATCGCCATAATAATAAATATGGCTTAGCTGTTTATCAAATACTTTCCTCAAATTTACATCAAGATAGAAAGGAAAATTGATGATTAGCCAACCAAAATGTGATTAGCTCCTTGTTTTAAAGACACATAATTATATTAATCTATCCGAAAAATGTTTGTGTAAAAATAGTAAGTCTTGCTGTAGAAGGTTAATCAAAACAAACATGATATGTACAAGAAAGAACAGCAATTTTTTAGAGCCAATTATATCTATAAATATGGCTTGTGTTCAGCCAAACTGGTAGGATCGAGTACCTAATCTTCTCGGATAAGGACGAAAAAATTCGGAGGGCCCGTGTGCACGTTGCGCACGTTAAAGATACCTTGGCAGTTGGAAATCGTAAAGAGCAGGCCGAAAGGCCGCTGCCCGGGCAAAATTGAAATTAATAGATTAAAATTTATCCATATCATCTCCCCCCCCCCCCCCCCCCCCGCCAGAACAAGAAATAATAAAACAAGTAAAGTGAGGTGTAAATGCCAAGGGCAGCGAACCTCCTAAAATAAAGACCTCAAATCACCAAACTGGCAGCGAGAACGAAACAGTATAAGGGGGCTATCATACTAAGCCTGGTCAGATACAGTCAGCTGCTGGCATACAAGAAGTGCACACCATAATTGTCGCGATGTGGGTTACATGGGGATATTTCGACTGACACTCTTTCGAGGTCCGCTCCCACAATCGACGAACACACAAAAATAAATACTTGCACTCTAAAAACTAAATAAATCAATTGCTTTCAATTTTAGCAGAACCGTAGGGCAGTTTAATTACAGGAATTAATGTAACAAATATAATTATAAATATAAATATCAATTCAAAGGCAACTGAATCTAACTAATGGAACTACAGCTTTTATAAAGACTAACGAATTCAATCTAACTACTTGCAGGTCATATGAGTTATATGGCAAATAGAATCCGCGCACGTGGCGACGGATCTAACAGTTTAAATTCTATTACTTCAATGAGACATGTTAGGATATGGACATTTCCTCTAGACACGCCATGGAGAATGCTTGTACAACCATGCGTTGTCTGGCGGTAGCTCTGAAACTGTCTTCAAAAGTAAGTAGAACGGTTCACTTTCATCATTACAAATTAGTATGGACTCTCACCATGAGGCCCTCACTGGGAGTGAGAGCGCTGGATGTAAACGCTGTGGGTTTATATCAAACCAAGTAGCTTAGGCTCTGGAGCTTTAAATCAGGCCCCTCACAATGGACTGCTCAACTGCGTCTCTATGTCTCTCATCTGGCTGAGGACTATCGCCGTCCACCTCGTAAATGGATTTTCTACATGTGGCCCAGAACTAAGTTCTGTATGGCCTTAAATACTGGTCTGCATCTGCAGCTTACCGTCTAATTCCTGGATTGTGATTGGTGCAACCACTTCTAGCTCAGCTGCCGAACTGAGTTATTTTAAGTAACAGCCCTACGCAACTACCTTGGGTCGACATCAAAGGTCGAATTACTTCATACAATATAATGTAATTTTATAGCAATAAATTCTTAACATGGTCAAAACCCCGAGCTTTTACTCTGGATCACGGTATTTTCTGTACGTCAACAGACGTCTCAATAACATTTAATTCCTACTCACCCCTTCCCTCTTTACTAAACCTAGTTCAAAACACGAGATACAACAAGTGCTCAGTCATGCACACCTACGCTGTCCGTCTATCCTTCCCCACATCTTCTGTCTATCTATTATAAAAAAAACTGTTCAAAACAACTTGTTTACGAGACCAAGTTATGCTGGCTCGCACAATAATTACGTTTGTAAAAATTACTCACTGCTCTCTCACAAAGATTTAGTCAGTGGAAACATTTATGAATTAAATCTGTTCTTGACACATCCCCCACCCCAGTGAAAACTTAGGGTTTGAACGACATAACTGTCTACTAACGTTGCTATGTAATAGTACTTTGGAAAGGGCTATATAGTAAAAAATATATCGTTACTGAAAGTCAAAAAAAATAATTCTAAGAACGTGCATTATCGATGGACAATAGCATATGTATATTTATATGCGACGTTCTGTGATAATATATAATTATTGTAGCACTTAAGAATTAAAGTGATAAACTTCTCTCACCCAGACATACTGTAAAGACTGAAATATTGAGCAACTAGCTCATCGCTTCACTGAGCGTAATTAATACATTCATAGAACATGAACGAACAATAGTTAATTAAAGTAATGGTATCCTGGCAGCAGTAGGTCTGGTCGCTCGGTTTGCCATTTCCTCATCTCATTGACCCGCAGACAAAGGCGTCAAGGTTGTCTGAAACTCAGGTCATGGTCATGATGGACGCTAATGGAAAAAGGAATCACATGGAAATTTTGAGAAAGAATGTCCATAATTGGTAGGACAATATAATGTGAAACCATCCACGGTCTCCGAAAAAGGTGCAAAATGCTCAACCTCAATGTTCGACAGACTATTTTAGAATACTAAATCAAACGGGACAATACATCAGCTTGTAAATTATCCTCCCCAGGTATAGCCCGAATAGTAAATTTGTATTCCTGGAGCGCAAGGCTCCATCTGGTTAGTCGAGCATTCTTGGCTCTGTTCGACTTAAGAAACAGTAATGGTCGATGATCCGTTTCAATTATAAATTCGCACATTAATAAGTATCGAGAAAATGCATCTACCGCGTAAACAATTGCGAGGCACTCTCGTTCGACAATCGCATAGCGCGTCTCTCGATCAAGTAATTTCCGGCTTGCATATAAGCACGGTCGCAAGAAACCGTCACGCTGTTGGAGTAACACGGCGCCTATTCCTTTATCTGATGCATCCGTTCGGACAATGAATGTCTGGCGTATATCGGGTAAAACAAGCAGGGGGAAAGTAGAAAATAAATTCTGAATAGTCTGAAGGGCATCAGCGCACTGAGGCGTCCAGACGACTCTATTTGGAACATTTTTCCTCGTTAGATCAGATAACGGGGCTGAGAGAGAGGAAAAGTTTGGTATAAATTTCCTGTAATAATTCAAAAGTCCCAACAAGCTGCGGACTTGCTTTTTAGTTTTAGGAGGTTGCAGTTTCAAAATACTGGATATCTTGCGATCGTCTGGAGTCTGAACCCCGTGGGTTATGGTATGACCCAAAAAGTTTATATGGTGATATCCTAGGAACACTTTACTGGGTCGCGCGGTAAGGCCAGCTCGGCGAAGAGCGGCAAAAACTTCACGAAGGGCCATCAAGTGGCCAGCCCAATCAGCCTGAAAAATACATATATCATCGAAATATGATAGAACGCAGCGCAATTCATTTAGTAAGATGTTCATCATGCGCGCGAACGTGGCTGGTGCAGTAACCAGTCCAAAAGGCATATATTTCCATTGCATTAAACCCAAAGGGGTTTGAAAAGCTGTATATTGTCTACTTCCTTCTTCGAGAGGAATCTGCCAATATCCTTTGGATAAGTCTATTTTCGAGAAGATACTTGCATTGGATAACCGCGCGAATAAGTCTTCCTGATTGGGAATGGGTTCCGCATCATAGATGGTTATAGCATTGAGCTTTCTATAGTCAATACAAAAACGCACGGTATCGTCTTTCTTCTTGACCAAGACAATCGGCGAGCAATACGGACTTGTTGATCGCTCTATGACGCCTAGCCGTAGCATGGCACGTACTTCTGTAATTATCGTTTCGTGAGCGTGCAGCGGGCGCGGGTACGGTTTAACAAACACTGGTACGTCTGTCTGAAGTCGTATTACATGTTGGACTAAAGACGTACAACCCGGCAAATCAGTGAACACCGTGGCAAATTCTTGGAGCAGGTGTGTAAGATCCTGTTTCTGCGACGGCGCAAGCTCATCATTGATATTAACATCGTTTATACTCTCGGTGGCCTGTAATATGGGCAACGATTTGTCGATACTCAAAGGGTCCTCGTCGTCGACAGTAACTAAAGCCGCGTTGGCCCTTGGGACGACATGAACGGAGTTGTTACGACGATCATCGCTAGGCAGGTACTTTTTCAGCATATTAATATGAAATATTTTTCTCTGCCCACGAATATCTATCAAATAATTCACTCTGGAGAGTCTCTTAAGGACTCTGTATGGTCCCTTCCAAGTTAGAAGGAGTTTGTTTTGCGTTTGCGGCAAAAGAACAAGTGTCAGATCTCCGACGGACAAGGCGCGCATTTGGGCGCCCTGATCGCGATAAAATTTTGAAGAACTCGCTCTAGCGCATGCAAATTGCAGAGCGGTTTTGCATGCATTAATAATTCGTTGTCGGAGATCGACAACATATTGATACGCGCATCGCGTATCATAATCGTCGGTTTCAGAACCGGCGAACAATTGACTAAGTATGGCCATCGGGCCACGTGGTTTACGTCCGTATAATAACTCAAATGGGGAGAAACCCGTGGACGCGTTCGGGAGTTCCCTATAGGCGAAGAGAATAGCGGGGAGCTGACGGTCCCAGTCTCCAGGTTTGTCGGCGGATACGCGTGCTAGCATAGACTTCATGCTCGCATTCCACCGCTCGCAACAACCATTTGACTGCGGATGATAGGGGGACGTTAATTTCTGTTTAATTCCCGCTAATTCTAGTACCTTTTTGTATAGATCAGAGGTGAATTGTGGTCCTCTGTCTGAAAGAATCTCGGTCGGAAATCCGACTCGCGAGAAAATAGTAACAAGCGCCTCAGCGACATGGTCAGCCGTAATGTCTCTCAAAGGAATAGCCTCAGGCCAGCGCGTCGCGTAGTCGATTACCGAAAGGATGAATCGATGGCCTCTGTCTGATTTACTAAGAGGACCTACTATGTCAACCGCGACACGCTCGAATGGTGTTGAGACTGGTGGCATCTCCTGAAGGGGTGCGCGTGATGCTTTACCTTTAGGTGTACGTTTTTGACATACATCGCAGCGCGCCACAAAACGGTTCACGTCTGCGTATACACCAGGCCAGAAAAAATGAGCCAATATCCGTGATTTGGTTCTGGCTGAACCTTGATGGCCTGAAAATGATGTATCATGCGCGAGACGCAGAATGTCGCGACGGAACGACTTAGGCACCACGAGCTGTTCAATGGTCTCACGTGTATTTCGGAAATTTCTGTATAATAATTCATTTTTAATGATAAACGGAGAGGCATTTCGGTTCTGAGGCTGAACTTTCGCAAACAGCGGTTTTAGTGATGGATCGCTTTGTTGTTCCTTATAGAAAACTGTAGGCGTGACATTAAAATCAAACGCAGGGGTTTGTAAAGTACCATCCGGTGGACGTTTTGACTGTTGTCGTGTGGTGACACACGCAACGTTTTCGTTCCAAACTTTTAACTGGCCGTCAGGTGTATCATTAACCTGTGGTAAATTACCAATAATTAGATCGGCGACCGGATTTGGTAATACGCATGCCGTTACGACACCTGTAATGAATGGCGTGTCGATGTATATCTCCGCGAGACGGAATCGCTCGACGGAGCCCCCGAAAGTAATGCAGGTTGCCTGTTGTTCAATCAGCTGGGTCGGTCTGACCAGTGATTCCCTAACACCGATAGTGGTGCAACCTGAATCGCGTAAGACAGACGCGGGTATGGCGTTAACATGACCCTCATATAAGGTCAATGACCCGTGTTGATGGAGGGCCGACATAACCGGAACGGTGCCCGTCATGGGCGACGTAATTTCAACGGTACGGCTACTCTGTGCAGCCGGAACAATGACGGTGCAAGCATTTGCAGCTTCAAACTGAACCCTACAATATTTTGACGTATGACCTGGTTTATTGCACCGATAACACCTAATGCTGTCATATATATTACGTCTGGGTTGCATTGGAGGTGCATTATATGGATTATTATAATATGCCCAAGGAGGTGGACATGGTGGGCTCTGATAATGGTAGCCCTCGTTAACGTCACGACGGGGTGGACCTGAATAGCGAATAAAATGTCCCCGAGTGGGAGGTCCAGCACGGCTTGGCAAACCGCGAGCTTTATTGGGCGGCGGTTCGGAATATGCACGCGGAGGCGGCGTCTGGCGATGAACTGGTCGAGAATTTCTTGTACCCATTGGCGCAGTTCCACCGACTCCGGCATAAAACGGTTCGCTAGTTTTGGCTTTAGCCAGCGAACGATTAGGGTGTGCGGACGCGTACTGTTCCACTAAGGACGTGATTTCCGCTAACGTCTTAGGTGCCCACTCTTTAATGTGGGAGACTAGTTCTGAATGGCACGCGTTAAATATTTGGTCCTTCAGAACGAGCTCATAAAGCCCTTTAAAATTACCGTCAGCGACACCAGCCAGCTGAATCCAGCGGTCTAAGTAGTGCTTTAGGCGGTCGACGTACGTTGAAAAATTTTCGGACGGGTCTGGCTTACAAGTCCGGAATCTTTGGTGAAAACCGTCCTCGGTGTGTTGAAAACGCTTTAAAAGAGCCTTTTTAAGGATGTCGTAATTTTTAGAATCCTCGATGTTGAGGCCATGGAATACTTCAAGTGCACGTCCCGTTAATAAATTTGCAAGGCACGAAGTCCATTCAGTTCTTTCCCATCCGGCGGCTACCGCGTGGAGCTCAAAACGATGAATATAAGAATCGATCTGGTCGACCTTATCATTATAGGTTGGAAGCTTTGGTTTTGCTTTAACATTATTCGTTGGAACACTTGGAACTGCGGTCGGTTGGTTTCCTTGCAGCTCTAATTTCTTTAGGGCAATTTCGTGCTCTCGATGAGCCGCTTTGTCGGCTCTTTCTTCTATTTCTCTTTGTCGTTCTCTTTCTTCTTTTTCTTTTTCTCGTTCGCGTTCCGCGGCCTTGTCGGCTCTATCTGCGGCACGCTCTTCTCTAGCTAGGTCTTCTTTTAGTCTACTCTCGCACCAAGAAGCCAGCTGGTCCTCGGGTATGCCTAACAGCTTCGCTGAATTTATATAGGAAGTGTAATCGGCCATTATGATTAGTTACACTCACAATAGGTCTCTACAGGAGATCTATTAATGTTAATGGACAGGTATCCGGATAAATTCACCCAATAGCCCGTCTGACAGTGTACTATGTTATCACTGTAGTATTTACGTTAATCCGATACGCGATAAAAAAAATATTTACTTGTTTAACTCCGCGATTATTTATCCCTGAGGCGATTTGCACTCGTCGGGTCGACGTCCCTAGTAGACGACAAAATACAAACAATGTTTCTTCTTCAATGAAATCGCAGTGTCCTTACTGTTATCACTGCCGATGTAATATATAAATACACGTGAATCAACGAATATTAGATCGTTGATTAATATTTTTAGCTATTTTTCTATAGCTCTTGTATAATTGCAATTGCAAGTAATTTTATTACCGGTAGTTCTCTTTAAAGAACAATAACTTCAGTAATTATATACTGGATATTCAAGGCAGGTGCACAACTGCACTTGAATGGGGAATCAATATTCCCAATATATAAATATATACTCTGGCGTATCAGCCTTATACGTCACAATAACCAGATAAACTCAATCAATGCGTCAATGTAGACACATGACTCACACAGGCATTATATTAAACAAAGGAATGTACCAACACCATAATGATAAAGGTCTAATGAAAAAAAAAAATACACCAAACACGACGCTAGACAAACAAGAAAAGACGAACAATAACAGACCCTACAAGTTCTGAATATAATTACAGATAGGTGAGAAAAGGACAAGAGAGACGTCTTCCTAAAACAACGAGGAAGATGGGAACGCTACAATCTAAACAAAGTGTACAGATCCCTATCAAAGTCCGTTCTCGCGAATGCGACTTCCCACAGTTTCAATAACCACTGGTGTTGCGAGACCGCACAATCTGTCGTCGAGACGGCAGAGTCTGCGACCAAGCCACCACTTTGGCAGGGGGGACCCGCAAACGTAAGAACGCCCTCGCCACCGCCCGTGAGTTCCTAAACACAGAGAAAAAGTATAAAAAGCCTGTAAAACACGAGGAGGAACACTCAACTCCCCAGACGCAGACAAAATTTTAGGATGGAATCACTTAACTCAAGGAACTGGTGGAGATTCCTTTAGCCTTTGCGTACACCACAGTCAGTCTTTTTTGTCTTTCACCGTTCAGTTATGTTGACGTCTCCTTGGCCTCGATCCTCGGGTCAATGGGAGAGCCGGAAATATGTGGAACAAATAATGAAGAAAGCAGTATACAAACTAAATAATAAATAATTTTAAACTAGCTCAACGTGCGAGACCACGTGAGCACTGAAACTGAAAAGAAACAAAAGTTAATCAAAGAGAAAAACGATATACTCTAATCTAAATAAACTATAAACTAAACAATGGTGTGTAGTGTCCCCTCCAGTGTCGCGATGTGGGTTACATGGGGATATTTCGACTGACACTCTTTCGAGGTCCGCTCCCACAATCGACGAACACACAAAAATAAATACTTGCACTCTAAAAACTAAATAAATCAATTGCTTTCAATTTTAGCAGAACCGTAGGGCAGTTTAATTACAGGAATTAATGTAACAAATATAATTATAAATATAAATATCAATTCAAAGGCAACTGAATCTAACTAATGGAACTACAGCTTTTATAAAGACTAACGAATTCAATCTAACTACTTGCAGGTCATATGAGTTATATGGCAAATAGAATCCGCGCACGTGGCGACGGATCTAACAGTTTAAATTCTATTACTTCAATGAGACATGTTAGGATATGGACATTTCCTCTAGACACGCCATGGAGAATGCTTGTACAACCATGCGTTGTCTGGCGGTAGCTCTGAAACTGTCTTCAAAAGTAAGTAGAACGGTTCACTTTCATCATTACAAATTAGTATGGACTCTCACCATGAGGCCCTCACTGGGAGTGAGAGCGCTGGATGTAAACGCTGTGGGTTTATATCAAACCAAGTAGCTTAGGCTCTGGAGCTTTAAATCAGGCCCCTCACAATGGACTGCTCAACTGCGTCTCTATGTCTCTCATCTGGCTGAGGACTATCGCCGTCCACCTCGTAAATGGATTTTCTACATGTGGCCCAGAACTAAGTTCTGTATGGCCTTAAATACTGGTCTGCATCTGCAGCTTACCGTCTAATTCCTGGATTGTGATTGGTGCAACCACTTCTAGCTCAGCTGCCGAACTGAGTTATTTTAAGTAACAGCCCTACGCAACTACCTTGGGTCGACATCAAAGGTCGAATTACTTCATACAATATAATGTAATTTTATAGCAATAAATTCTTAACATGGTCAAAACCCCGAGCTTTTACTCTGGATCACGGTATTTTCTGTACGTCAACAGACGTCTCAATAACATTTAATTCCTACTCACCCCTTCCCTCTTTACTAAACCTAGTTCAAAACACGAGATACAACAAGTGCTCAGTCATGCACACCTACGCTGTCCGTCTATCCTTCCCCACATCTTCTGTCTATCTATTATAAAAAAAACTGTTCAAAACAACTTGTTTACGAGACCAAGTTATGCTGGCTCGCACAATAATTACGTTTGTAAAAATTACTCACTGCTCTCTCACAAAGATTTAGTCAGTGGAAACATTTATGAATTAAATCTGTTCTTGACAATAATTTCCTCTATTTTCCTAGTCAATCTGGAAAGACCCTATCATACTAAGCCCGGTCAGACACAGCCAGTTTCTGCCATGACTTCTTTGGTGTACATTTTACTGGCAGCATCTGACTGAGTTTGACGGTGGATAGTATGATATCTCCCTTGGCCTACTGCGAGATGAGAATGAGAGCAGCCTGTCGGTGTTGCACGTAAAAATAGGTTTTCCAGGTGCGAGCTGGTAACATCAATACATTACAGAGGACACGATGGAAGTGTTAATAAATATCAGTTCTGAGGCAAATCAGTTACATGCCAGGTAGGCCTACACATCGCATTTTCTTTGTTACGCCTTTGAGCTTTCTTTATTTCAACATCTTTCTATCCCTTTTTTTAGATCTGCGTTTTAACTCTATACACTTCCTGTCCTTGGCGTTCTCTGTGCAGGGCGCATCGCCCATCACGTTTACCAAACACATTTCCATTCACGAGAAGATGTTAAAACAATTACCGCCTTCTTCATGAACAGAATTGGAAGAAGAAATTTTGGAAGAAAGAGAAGTGGTGCTTGTTCCCAAACTGGTTCTTTTGTGGGAAAAAAAAAATGTTTGCGGAGCCTTACGGGAGAGTACGCATATCGTCGGTGTAATTCTCTAACCGTCTAAGTGTTTTTAACAAAATTCTACAGGAGAGTAAAACAAAAAAAATGTCTTTATTTCCTTCACTGAATGGAATTGGCTCATTTTTTTTTTTTTAAAGTGAAGTTAGACGGTTAGAGAATTACACCGACGATATGGTAAAAGTAGACGTTACGTGAAAACCATGGTTAATTCAGAAAACATTACCATTCCCTAAAACTGTGGTAACTGACTTTAACTACTTTCCAGGAGAAGCAAAAAAACTGTTTAATTTTAGCACAACTGGTCTAGCAAGGACGACTTTTTGATAGTTTACCATTCGATTATTTTTCGGCTCAGGAGTCTAGAACCTAGATCATTCCATGCGGCTTTGGGTGTAGTTGAACGTACACTGTATATAAAAATGGATTTTTCGAATTTTTTGGTTACTGCAGACATAAGCTGTGTTTTCATGTGGCAACAGAAACGTCAAAAATCAGTCAAGTACGGAAATAGTAAGAATATTTTCGTGTATATATATACACATATATACACATATGTTCCATATATATATGGAAACACGCTTTCTATTTACCACTCGATAAATTTTTGCCGTTTCCGTACACATGAAAACACAGCTTCAGGGAACAGTGACGAAAGGCTATCTTCAAAACATTAGCACCATAGCAGTCTCCAAACATTGGCCCCTGAGTGAGTTCGGCCAGAAAGGCTGGTGACATTCTGTGTCAAGGCTGTGTACCGCGTCTGTTTTGACTTGGTGCACGAAGTCCCGTGTTTAGATCTTTATTTAAGGAGGTTCTCTGCCCTTGGCATTTACACCTCACTTTTCTTGTTTTTATTTGTTGCGGCAGGGATTCAATTTTTGTTGTTTTTTTTAAATTTTGCCCGGGCAGCGGCCTGATCGGCCGGCTCTTTCCGATTTCCAACTGCCAAGGCAACGTACACACGGGCCCTCCGAATTTTTTGTCCTCATCCGAGAAGACTAGGTGCTCGATCAGACCTACCATATAGGCTCAGGGACAGGAAAATATGAGAAAAATCCAAAAAATTCCAACATGCCGGCACCGACCGGGATTTGAACCCGCTACCCTCGGCATGAGAGGCGAGCACTTTGTCTCTAGACCACCGTGTCCCCCGGTGCACGAAGGCCCTCTTTCCCCTAGCTGACTCAAGTCAGTATTGGCGCGCCAAAACCAGTGAGACATACTAAGTCTTGTCATGTTTCAGTCTTGCCACTGCCCGCAGTCCTGTTTAACTCTTTGTGTCATGAATTTTTCCACGTTTGCCGATACAGGAAGAAAAGAGTGTGTGTGTGTGTGTGGGCGGGGGGGGGGTATGAATGAAGGCTAACTTTAGCAACGTTTATCAACAGAAAGTCGACTATCTTTCTTCCAGAATCAAAAAAGCCTAGCATTCTTGTGCATCGATACATCGATGATTGGCTCAAATGTTGCCAGCGGAAGAACCGATATACCGGTGATTGGCATCCAAAGAGTTAACTTCATCCACATTTCAAATGTCGCTCTAGAACGGAGACAAAACAATCTTGATTCAGTCGTGGGGGTGAGGGGGGGGGGGAGTGGAAAATAGACGTTACATGAAAACCATGGCGAATTCAGAGAAGATGTCTTCAAAACCTTGGCATTTAAACACATTTACAAAACTCTTTTCCCGATCTACACAAAACAACTTTCGAGAATTTTGCCGATGTAATGAAATTGATACGGAACTGTTTAATACTGTTTGTGAAATAAATTGATGAAGCTCTGAATACCAAACATAAATATAGTACCCAAATAGACCGTGAAAAGCGCAAAGTGGCCGTTGTCATGCCGACGCGCTGTAATACCCAGAACTCAAACTTAAGTTCAAAACGCTATAGATAGAATGTGCATATCCACCATCTTGTTTGCCCGGACCCACTTAAGGCGTCGCGAACCAATCGGCGGCGAGTTTTAAAAAAGTTCACTACTGTAAACAATGACACGTGTGTATACGCACATGGGAGACGTTCGGTCAACTCTTTCACTTCCTTTCTCTTGTTTACACGGACGGTAGGGAATCGGACCAGTTTGAATACATCCTTTCCACCCCTGTCACAACAGTCAACTGCAATGCAACCAGCAGGCATTTTAACTGCTTAGACACATCTCGAAGTTACACTCATCAGCTGATCCACCGGCCATCTTGTTTGGCGGAAGTACAAAACAAAAACTCTGTGACGTCATGCGCATTCTACCTATAGTAGTCAGCAGCATGGCTCGTGAGGGAATTTGGGCACACCGCAGCACAGACTAATAAAATACCCAGACTGGATGATCCCATTGTGTGACGTCACAAAACAGCAAAAAGTCATGAACCATCCGCCATTATAGGTTTACGGTAGCGACCGACGCTTCAGCATAGCTACAATTTTGAATGCTACCATTTTGACGGGCCTACCGAACGCGGAAGTTTTGGTTCCGCATCAAGAAATTAATACATGTACAATCAATCTTGATAAATAAAAAGACATTTCTACTGCAGATAGAACTAGAATCGGAATTTCCCGAGCGGCGGCCAACGTTGGTTATACGATCGCCGCTCAGGAAACTCCGTAAAACACATCACAGCCCGAAGCTCGTGTTTCCAGTCTGGTTAATTTATTAATCTGTGCACCACAGCAGCTCAGTCTCCAATTTATGTCTACTGAGTGAATTTGGCCAGTAAGACTTTCTATGATTTAGCTATGTTATCTGGACGGAGTCCTTGAGTTACAGGGTTTTCAGTCTAAGCTGTTGCTCCCGTGCTATTTATTTGGTGGACTCCAGGATATAGCAGTAATGACAGTGAAGAAGAGGGCATTGAATGTTTGGACTGGGAGAGCTGTTGGTTTATCTTTTCTATCCAGTTTCGTTTCCCCAGTTTAGCCAAAAACCTTCAAAAACGTTTGTTTACATTTTGAAATGACAGACAGCTGTGTGGCAGTGTAACAGGGCGACAGACAGGCAAGGTATAGCTAGCGTGGGAAGATAGCTAACGGCGGGGAGACAGAGTTATTGTAGGCCAGAGGGGGAAAGTAGCCGATGCAACTGAAGCGCTTTGACACCCGAAAAGGGTAGTGTTTACTTGACCGCCGTACTTGTCGATCAGATCACCTGGGAATTGCTTGGGGGGTAGAGCTGTTTCAATAGTATTTGACGTGGAGTCGACGGGGGTGGCTATTAGGATAACTAATGTACACTCGGTGAGCGTCTTGGGACGCTACCTGACTGGGTATAAATCCCCGAACGCTCCTTCCAACTTCAGACCGCTGAGAGCACTCACCAGCTTCGTGCCGAAGAGGAGACCACAACCGCAACTGTAACTTTGTACTAGTCTTGTGAGTGGGGAAGGTCAGGGAACCCGCAAACATCCTTTGTCAGAGCGTGGTATCTTTGGTATCTTGTCGGCATTTGGGCTGTTGCTGAGTGGTAAGTTAATTGTACGATGTATGTGTATTTTACTTAATGTTCATGATTGTAGAACCTAAATCTAGTGGGTTTACTTTGGTATAACTACTGCCTCTGAGAGAGTCACGGAAACGCCGTTATATATATGTTACGAAACCTTATAGGATGGGGTCCGTTAGAGAGAGCGTTATTCTTCGTGGGGAACGTGTAAATATCATTAAAACCGTGTTGATCGTTTATTCTATTGCCTATATGGGAGTCTATGGAGTATGGGAGCTGCAGCCTGACTTATAACAGTGTCAGCGGTTAAAAGTATTAATGTTGAATATCCGTCATGGAGTAAGTATGGAAGTCATGCCTTCCAACAGTAGATTAGGAAGTTACGATTGTTTTTCTACAGAGGAGGAAGAACAACACCTTCTTGGCTTCTCAACTTCTTGTACTTTGATTAACGACATCGTGGCTTCTTGGCTTCCCGACCTATTGGTACCTGCCGATACCTGTTGATCTAACTGCGCAGTCAAGCCAGGGTAGAGAGGAAGAACCAGTGCCCAGATAGCGCCATACACCCCTAAAGGAGAGGTTTCCTTATGCTGAATGTTCCCATGTGTTTTATAAAATGTGCTAGAGATTGAATATTACGAAGCCATTTAATTAGCATGTACTGATTTGCATCAACTTCATTCCATCGAAATTCACATGAAATTGTATGACCTATGTTCCTATTATTATTGAATGAATTAATAATTATTGTATATATGTAAGCAATACAGATATCGTTTGTTATAACTTATAGAAGAGAGATAGTCGATTATTTAGTGTGTTTGTGCCGTGCCCATCACGGCTGGTGTCAGAAGAAAGTTAGTGAGAGAAAGTGGAAACATCACAATGGTGTCAGAAGTGGGATCCTGCTAGTAAATAACATTTAATTTTGATCTGGGTCGTGTCAAGGGGCTATTGTGTGATTGTGTGGACAGGTCATCTGCCCTGAGGCGAGTGAGAGAGATTGACATTTAGTGCCTGCGACATGCTCTGATTTTACCTGTGCATTGACTGTTCAATTTTATCTTTTGTCACAGAGAAAATTGTTGTTTGCTATTGCAGGAATATTGTTGTTAACTTCACAGTTACGATCCACGCTTTATTGTTAGCTTTGTTTACAGGTCAATTGCTGATGGACTATCTGGGCGCACTGAAGCTTGCCAGACAAGAAGGCATTAGTGATGAGGAATTCAAAATTAGGTGGGACGAAGAGAAAGCCCAAAACCGAGAACAAAGGGCTATCGAACGAGAAGAAAAGGAGCGCGAACGAGAAGAAAAGGAGCGCGAACGAGAAGAAAAGGAGAAGGAAAGACAATTTGAAAGGGAGAGAATGGAATGCGAACGGGAACTAGCCAAAAACGGGTGTCACAATGGTAAAGGGAATGGAAAATCTGCTGCCCCGAAGGTACCTAAAATTGCCATTTTTGATGACTCGCGCGAGGATCTCGACTCGTATTTGAAAAGATTTGAAAGGCTCGCGCAGGCAAATGATTGGGAAGAAGACACCTGGGCAGACATGTTAGGGGCATTGTTAACTGGCAGGGCGTTAGATGTTTATTCCGGTCTCAGCGATGAAGACAGTAGGGATTACGAGAAGGTAAAGAAGGTGTTGTTCAAGAAGTATCACCTCACGGCAGAGGGTTATAGGCGTAAGTTTAGGGAGAGTCGTCTAGATAAGGACGAAACTTATACGCAGCTGTCCGTGAGATTGCAGAGATATTTTGAGAGGTGGGTAGACCTCTCAGAGGCAGAGAGAACTATGGAAGGGATTACGGATCTGTTAGTCAGGGAGCAGATGTTGAAGATTGTCGACTGTAATCTTTCCATATATTTGAAAGAGAGGGACCCCAAGTCCGTGCATGAGTTAGTTGAGATGGCGGACTTGTATAGTGAGGCTCATCAGTCGAAGCGAGGGCTGGAGCAACAGCAGAAGTCAGGTAAGAGGGTTGAGGAGAGCAGAAGTAAGGGTTTAGGAGTGAGTAAACCGGTATGCTTCAACTGTGGCTCTCCCAATCACCTGAGTAGGCAGTGTGACCAGGGCAGGACGAAGAAGGGTGCTGCTGCCACTGTCGAGGACAACCGAGGTAAGTCCCAGCGTGAGAGTGGGCGTGGTTGTTTTGTGTGTGGGTCACTTCTCCATATTGCGAGATTCTGTAGGAAGAGACAGAAAGAGACGACCGCAGTCGTACTAACCAGCGATGAGGAAGCCGATGACAGTCAGTGGGAGTCATCGGGCAGGGCGAATACTTAACCAGGGGCTGAGCAGAGTGTTGGGCCACAGACCTT
This sequence comes from Onchidella celtica, assembly GCA_963931925.1. Lineage (NCBI taxonomy): Eukaryota > Metazoa > Mollusca > Gastropoda > Systellommatophora > Onchidiidae > Onchidella > Onchidella celtica. The sequence goes on from OZ007577.1 coordinate 32,719,152, forward strand.
CATTTCTTGGGAGACGGAAGGTAAGAGTATTGAGTTAGAAGGTTCGACAGAACATGAGCCCGAAGACGATGTTCCGGAGAATGATTTATCCGCTCCATTTTTGGAGAAGGGGAGGATAGGGGATAAAGAGATTACTATCCTTCGTGACACGGGATGCACGTGTGCGATTATAAAAAGGGACAAACTGCCTCCTAACAGCTTAACTGGGAAGAACAGGAGTTATGTCCTGATGGACGGGACGAGAAGGTCTGCTCCTGTCGCGGAAATGTGGGTAGAAACCCCATTTTATACTGGGCTTCTCAAAGCGCTAGTAGTGGAAGACCCAGTGGCCGATTTGATTATAGGAAACATAAAGGGGGCGTCTCTTGAGAAGATAAGTGTGGTACTCACGCGATCTCGCAAGGTGGAGATTGACAAGGAAGAGCATGAGTGTGAGAATGCGAGTGCGAAAGTGAGTCAGACCACAGATAATGAGGAGGCCAAGGGCAACTCAACGGAGGAGGTAAGGGTAGGGGCCAAGATAGGGGAACTCACACCAGGTGAGATAGCCCGGGCCCAGAGAGAGGACGAAACTTTGAGAGTTTTAAGGGAGAGAGCCACGTTGGAGCAATCGGCTGAGGTAGGTACTCACATAAAGGAGAGTAAGGGAATTTACTATCGGGTAAAGAAGGCCGGGGCTGGACGTGCTGATGTGGAGCAGTTGTTGGTACCTAAGCAGTACCGAAGTGAGCTGATGAAGATAGCTCACGAAGGAGTGTTCGGGGGACACTTAGGAATTTCGCGCACGCAGGACAGAATAATGCAGTCGTTCTTTTGGCCTGGGATAGGTGCGGACGTAGGTCGTTTCTGTCGATCGTGTGACGCGTGTCAAAGGACATCCAATAAAGGTAGGGTGACAAAGGTACCCCTAGTGCCGACACCCCTGATCCACACGCCCTTTTCGCGCGTCGCCATAGATTTGGTTGGTCCACTTCCGCGTACGGAACATGGGAGATCGCGTTATATTTTGACGCTAGTAGATTATGCCACGCGTTTCCCGGATGCCGTAGCCTTAAGGGGGATATCAGCTGAGCAGGTCAGTGAAGCGTTAATGGAAATATTTTCTCGGTTAGGCATACCAAAGGAAATAGTTTCAGATAGGGGATCACAGTTTACCGGTGAGCTGATGAGAGAGGTCAGTGCACTTCTCAAAACGAAACAGATATTCTGCTCGCCCTACCACGCGATGGCCAATGGTCTGTGTGAAAGATTTAACGGAGTGCTGAAGAATATGCTTCGCCGAGTAGCTCATGACAGACCCAAGGACTGGGACAGAATGTTGTGTCCACTGCTGTTCGCGTATCGCGAAACCCCACAGGCCAGTACAGGTTTTTCGCCGTTTGAACTAGTGTTCGGTCACCCTGTGAGAGGACCACTTGCAATACTGAAGAATCTGTGGACTGGGGAAGCGGAGTCAGAAACGAGGTCATCGTACGAATACGTGGTAGATATGAGGGAACGATTGGAGGATGCCATGAAAGTCGTAGCCGAGAACAGCAGCGTCGAAAAACACAGGCAGAAGAAATACTACGATAGGGGGGCCAAACAGAGGAAATTCCAAGTGGGCGATTCCGTCCTCATACTTCTCCCAAGTGACGGATCGAAACTACAGATGACTTGGAAAGGGCCTTACAAAGTAGAAGAGCAGAGAGGGTCAGTGAACTACATGGTGAACGTCAAGGGGAAGAGACGACTGTATCACGCGAATATGCTGAAGAAGTATATTGAGAGGGAAGACGAACAGGAAAACACAGAGGCAATAGCTGCAGCTATAATTGACGAGACCGATGAAGGAGAGGAAGCGACTTCGATGCCTCTGGAGACAGTCATGCCTAAGCTAGAACAGACCGAAACCTACAGGGATGTACAGTTAGGGGACACGCTAGATCAGGATCAGAGAGAACAGATGCAAGAGCTCATGGAAGAATACAAAGATATATTTACCGATGTACCGGGGCTCACTGACCTGATCAAGCACAAAATCCCATTGCTAGATCAAAAACCTGTGAAGGTAAGACCCTACCAACTACCGTACTCAACTAGAGAAGCTGTCAATGCTGAGGTAGGCAAGATGCTTGCGGCCAGAATCATCGAACCGTCCGAGTCCCCGTACAATAGTCCAATTGTATTAGTTAAGAAGCCCGATGGTCAACATCGTTTCTGCAACGACTACAGGCGGCTAAATGTTGTGACTGCCGATGACGCCGAACCGATGCCTGAGGTAGAAGCCATTATTTCCAATCTAGCGGAGGCAAAATATTTCACCAAGCTGGACTTGACAAAGGGCTTTTATCAAGTTCCGATGGCCGAGGAAGATAAACACCTGACGGCGTTCGCCACACCGTTTGGGCTATACCAGTACAGGGTCATGCCGTTCGGGTTGAAGGGATCCCCCGCCACATTTAACAGGCTCATGAGGAAAGTATTAAAAGATGCTGGCGAAGGGGTAGATGCATTTGTAGACGACTGTCTTATACACAGTGCAAATTGGCCTGACCACTTGGAACGTTGTCGGAATGTCTTCGAGCGACTGAGACGGGCAAATTTAAAAGCTAGACCTACCAAGACGCTAATAGGGATGACAGAAGTCGAGTACTTAGGCCATAAGCTGGGACAGGGGACTGTAAGACCGCAGGAGAGTAAGGTGCGAGCCATTGTCGACTGTGACCGACCGACGACCAAGACACAAGTGAGGAGTTTCCTGGGGCTAACGGGGTACTATCGGAAGTTTGTACCAAATTACAGTGCAATCTCGGCGCCGTTGTCAGACCTCACAAAGAAGTCCCAGGGCACAAAGTTCGCGTGGGGACACGCGCAGGAGAACGCGTTCAATGCCCTAAAAATTTGTTTGAGTTCCGAGCCGATACTACGGATGCCAGACTGGAACAAGGAACTGATTCTCCAGACAGACGCATCTAACCTTGGAGTGAGTGGCTGCCTACTTCAAGAAGACGAGGGTACGAAGTATCCAGTTGTATATGTTAGCAGAAAGTTGAAACCTGCGGAGAAGAACTACTCAACAATTGAAAAGGAATGCCTGGCCATAGTTTTCGCCGTTAGTAAGTTGCAGGCGTATCTGTATGGGAGAAACTTCGTGTTAGAGACGGACCACCGACCTCTAACTTGGATGCGAACTAAAGACCAGAAGAACGCGAGGGTAACTAGATGGAACCTGGCGCTGCAACCATATAACTTTCGAGTCAGCAACATCAGGGGGCGAGACGCTCTATGGGCCGACACTCTATCTAGATTACCGGTAGATTAATAATTTTATTAGCCGATTTTGCCAGGGAAAATCGACTTAAGTGGGGGCGATTGTAACAGGGCGACAGACAGGCAAGGTATAGCTAGCGTGGGAAGATAGCTAACGGCGGGGAGACAGAGTTATTGTAGGCCAGAGGGGGAAAGTAGCCGATGCAACTGAAGCGCTTTGACACCCGAAAAGGGTAGTGTTTACTTGACCGCCGTACTTGTCGATCAGATCACCTGGGAATTGCTTGGGGGGTAGAGCTGTTTCAATAGTATTTGACGTGGAGTCGACGGGGGTGGCTATTAGGATAACTAATGTACACTCGGTGAGCGTCTTGGGACGCTACCTGACTGGGTATAAATCCCCGAACGCTCCTTCCAACTTCAGACCGCTGAGAGCACTCACCAGCTTCGTGCCGAAGAGGAGACCACAACCGCAACTGTAACTTTGTACTAGTCTTGTGAGTGGGGAAGGTCAGGGAACCCGCAAACATCCTTTGTCAGAGCGTGGTATCTTTGGTATCTTGTCGGCATTTGGGCTGTTGCTGAGTGGTAAGTTAATTGTACGATGTATGTGTATTTTACTTAATGTTCATGATTGTAGAACCTAAATCTAGTGGGTTTACTTTGGTATAACTACTGCCTCTGAGAGAGTCACGGAAACGCCGTTATATATATGTTACGAAACCTTATAGGATGGGGTCCGTTAGAGAGAGCGTTATTCTTCGTGGGGAACGTGTAAATATCATTAAAACCGTGTTGATCGTTTATTCTATTGCCTATATGGGAGTCTATGGAGTATGGGAGCTGCAGCCTGACTTATAACAGTGTCAGCGGTTAAAAGTATTAATGTTGAATATCCGTCATGGAGTAAGTATGGAAGTCATGCCTTCCAACAGTAGATTAGGAAGTTACGATTGTTTTTCTACAGAGGAGGAAGAACAACACCTTCTTGGCTTCTCAACTTCTTGTACTTTGATTAACGACATCGTGGCTTCTTGGCTTCCCGACCTATTGGTACCTGCCGATACCTGTTGATCTAACTGCGCAGTCAAGCCAGGGTAGAGAGGAAGAACCAGTGCCCAGATAGCGCCATACACCCCTAAAGGAGAGGTTTCCTTATGCTGAATGTTCCCATGTGTTTTATAAAATGTGCTAGAGATTGAATATTACGAAGCCATTTAATTAGCATGTACTGATTTGCATCAACTTCATTCCATCGAAATTCACATGAAATTGTATGACCTATGTTCCTATTATTATTGAATGAATTAATAATTATTGTATATATGTAAGCAATACAGATATCGTTTGTTATAACTTATAGAAGAGAGATAGTCGATTATTTAGTGTGTTTGTGCCGTGCCCATCACGGCTGGTGTCAGAAGAAAGTTAGTGAGAGAAAGTGGAAACATCACAGGCAGTATTTTCTGCAAAAATTGTTTTTTAATGCACACAGTTCTTTTCAAAGAAACAACAACAAAACATAAATGACTAGGAAGCTGTTTTTGTTGTTGTTGTTGTTTTTTGTAGCTCTGTAAATTAATGTTAACGTATCCTTCCCTTTATTAGCTTGCCCGACATTTGTGTTGGTATTTTTGTCCTTGTGGTAATGTATATCTGCTACAGGTAGCAGACCCAGAGGAAGACCAAAACTGAGGTACAAAGATACATGCAAGAGCAGTATGATAAAGTGTAACATCGATTTGAGAACGTGGGAGACGACAGCAGAAGACAGATCAGCATGGAAAACATCAGTGGACTCTGGCATAAAACACCATGAAAAAAACATTGTTGCAGCCCTTGAGGCAAAACGCCAGACAAGAAAAGATAACTCATTGCCCTATGGCACCTCCCTCATATGCAGATTCTGCGACAGAGCGTGCCTGTCGAATATAGGCAGAATCAGTCACGAGCGTAGCTGCAGAAGTAGGACACATATAGCTGCTTAGATCGTCTGCCAAGACGAAAAGAGCCTATTATTATTAATGTATATCTGCTTCTGTTTCACTGACGTGCTAAAAGCTCGTGTAACCTACCAGTTTAAAAAGCCCCAACGCTTTTCTTAATTGCACAGGAAGGCATTAAAACTGTCGAGATCCTTCATTGTTGCAATTCGTCAGAGAGAAAAGTAATTTTTTAATGTCGTAGAAGGGTTAAGCATACGTAAAGTTCCCCTTCACGCACCAAGTAGTTAGGTAAATGTTAACTTGTGGTGATATTTTAAGAGGTTATCAAATACGTTACATCCAAGCTCCCTCCTGAACCTATCTATCTATCTATCTATCTATCTATCTATCTATCTATCTATCTATCTATCTATCTATCTATCTATCTATCTATCTATCTATCTATCTATCTGTCTATCTATCTATCTATCTATCTATCTATCTATCTATCTATCTATCTATCTATCTATCTATCTATCTATTTATCTATCTATCTATCTAGCTATCTATCTATTTATCTATCTATCTATCTATCTATCTATCTATCTATCTATCTATCTATCTATCTATCTATCTATCTATCTATCTATCTATCTATCTATCTATCGTCTGTCTGTCTGTCCGTCTGTCCGTTCGACCGCCCGCCAGTCTGTCTGTTCGACCATCCGCCAGTCTGTCTGTCTGTATGCCTGCCTGTCTGTCTGTATGTATGTAGATTAGTGTATCTGATGATTTATCTGTCAGTCTCTCTGTCTGTCTAAACTGTCTTTAAAACACACGTGTCATTTAAGCGTCCCTAGATCCCAGGGACTAACAATAAATGAAACATAGTCTATATGTAATGATTGGGCGTGGTCATAGTGCTTACGGTACATTTTATCCCATCTACTGTGATACATTATTGTTTGTTGTTTACCCATCATTATCCAACGTTGATAAGCAGTACCTCATTAACGTGCAGAATGTCGAGGGATCTGTGGCCGTATGCATAATCAATGCGTAAACTAAAGTATATACGTTAACTGGTGTTAACACCAGAAATTGTATTCATTTCTTGCGTTAACACCAGTCAACGTATTTACTTTAGTTTACGCATTGATTATGCATACGGCCACATGGTGTGGTAAATCCCCCACTGCGAAGAACAGGTAAAAGTCTTTTGACAAGTTAATCTCTTCTTTACCGTCATTTTTCAAATACTTCACTTCGAGAAAAGAATAGAAAGACGATGAAGAGAAGATTGCCATTAACTGATTTATATTTTTCGAGTAGGCCTAAGCTTTCTTGAATAAGGTTTCATTTGTTAATTACACATTGTTAAGAAAAAGAGAGAAAAGAAAGAAAGAAAAAAAAAGAAAGACAGAAAGAGAGAAAGAAAGGAAAAGAGAAACAAAGAAAGTTAAGAGCTGAGCAGGCTCAAGCTATCATTCCATGCTGCAGGTATGACTACGGGGCTCAGAAACTAAATCCATGCACTGCAGTTTCTCCCTTAAATTATACACCTTACGTTTGACAGACAGAGAAATGTGTGGCAAAATTTAACACTGTAAGCTGAAACGACGCAGGCCCTTAAAAAAGAGAAACGATTATGCTAAGATTTTTAAAGTAAATTTTTAATTAGTTTGATTCCCCAGAAAATGTGAACACCATTGAATAACGCTAGATCCTGGTTCACAAAACACTGGCTGTAATCAAGTAGGCTACAATGCCGTTTTCTTTACACATCTACACAGGGTCGTCTCATAATCATTACGGGCCTTGGGCAAAGTAATAGGGATTTTCTTCCACGTATCGTATCAAAAACTAATGTAAATTTATATGCGTGGGGCCCCCTAAACCCTTAGGGCCTCTGGACAACTGCCCAGTATGCCCATGCCTTAGAACGACTCTGCACCTACTGTACCTGATACACAATAATGCCCTGTGATTTAGAGGACGGGACTTCACTGCACTTAACATTTCATTTACATAGGAAACAAAGGGAACATTATTTTGAAACGCTTACAATACATTGTACACGCCCTTTCCCGCAAAAATAATGTTTTTTGATGCACCTCCCAACACTCACACACACGCAAGAGTTCGTAGTTTGAAAATGGCCGTTGAAGTGTTTGAAAGTACCGGTCTCTTACTTAAGGCCACGTGTGTCGTCTTCCTATCCCATAATTTTGTACTGATTTCTGTTACACACAGAATATAATTATATCTCCTCACAGAGCCCTGTTACCATTCGCCACACGTCGTGGGCCTAATGGACTCAGAAGAAACAAAAAAAAAAGTTTGTAATTTTTTTTATTTCTGGGAATTTGTTTGTTTGTTTGTTTTGAAATTCCAGGTATTCCTCAAATACACCATTGTCCATCTTCCCATAGTATTAGAATTTTAAATTTTGCACGTGCCTGCTCACCAGTGCAAATGCATTTTAACTTCTCTTTTTTGTCTCCGTGCGACAAGTTCCTCTTACTCCTAGATGACTATACAGATAAATTTGCTAGTGAGGTAGATTTGTTTCGGTCTCCCCGTAGGAACAACACCAGCGAGCCGCAACATAGAACAGCAGAGGATAAACTGGTTTGGACACACTTCCAGACCTGTGAAAGCCGATCTCCCAGCGGGCCCCAGCGTGCATGCAACATGCAATTCTCTGGATACAAGGCTAGAGGCAGACCAAGGAAGACCTGGACCAGTGGCGTCAAAGAAGCTATGATTACCCACTGCAGTATGCCAAGACAGGTATCCCAGCTGGCTTCTGACCAACAGCTTTTTCTTCCTGCGACGCCATAGATTGAAAAACAATAGCAGAACAACAAATCGCCAGTGCCCCAGGTCCCGTCTAACTCCCTACTCCACAGGTCATACTAAAACCGAAGCAATGATGGACTTGACTTAGTGCGCCACCAAGCCTTACCCGCGACGTGAAGTCCCGCTCGTCTGAAATGTCTCTTAACCCTATTTTACACTCGGAGTCTGACAGACCTCATACACTCACTCTTTTCGTCATAAAATCCCCCAACCGAATGTAAAACAGGTTAATGAGTCCATCACCGAAGAATGACATCAGTGAAGCATTGGTGACTTTGTAGATGGGAGCAAAATACTGACCTTGGCTCATAGCTGTAGTAAGTGAATCATAAATGAAACGTGCGCTCTTGCTCGTATGGGCACAGCGAGATTTGTAATTTTATCATGTCATAAATCTCATGACGGTAAAGTTATCTCCGTGAGCGTTCAAGTGGTCAGGTCCAAAACGCATGGCCATTGTCATCACTACCACTCAGCACTGAGTGGGTAGTAAATTAGCCTGATCTCAACACAACCTGTATTTGAAGAAATGAAAAGTAAACATTATTTCCGTGTGGTTAATATTTTGTTATTATGGTTAGTATTTTTTTAAAAATTAAAAAATTTAGGGCTTATAATCGAGGAAGACTTCTAGTTAGTGTGTACCATGTTAAAACAACGTAACCTCTGATTTCAAAGAGCCCAAACACAGTGGCTTCAATTTCGTTTCGCTTTCGGCACTTTTGTCAAATGTTGTCAGTCTCGTCTTGATGAAAAGCCGAAAGGATGTCAAGAAATTTTCATGGCGCCATTTAGAGCGCAGAGTGATTCCGCTTCCGTCTCGTGTCGTTTCTCGCAAAACTGACGAAAGTAAAACGAAACCGAAGCCACGGTGTTTGGGCTCTATCAGGTGTTTAGTCCCTGCACGGCAAAGTGACAGGCAGGACGAAGATCAACAAAATGTATTTGTTTTACACTTTTCCGTTGACAGGCCGAACTGTAGAAAATTTCAGCTATGTCATTGTTACCGTGGAAGTGTTTTAGGTTTTGAAAGTTTCAACACAGTCTGGGCTGTGATAAAGACAAGGTTAGGGTCATTGTCAATTTGTCAGGCTGTTGATGAATTGTGTAGCTCTTTATTTTAGGAGGTTTCGCTGCACTTGGCATTTATACCTCACTTTTCTTCTTCTTATTTTTCTTCTTCTTGTTTTCGCGTGTTTTTGTGGCGGTGATTGGGTTTGGTTTTTTTTATTAGAATTTTGCCCGGGCAGCGGCCTCGTTCGGCTTGCTCTTCTCGTCTTTCAATGGCCAAGGTATCTTTAACGTGCCCAGCGTGCACACGGGTCCTCCCAGTTTTTCGTCTTTATCCGAGAATACTAGGTGCTCGATCCTACCTACCATGGGATCAGGGACCCTCTAAAGTCCAGGCTTAGAATGCTAAGTCAGACAAATCTATTTTGAACTCGTCAAATAAATGCGCAATAATATCAAAGATATTAGAAACGATAAGATGAGACACTCCCTTCTTCGCAGTTCTGGAAAAATCGTGCACACAGTTTGCGCACTGACCGGGGGCAGGGCCTATGGGGTATAGTATGAAAAGAATGCTTGATATAATGATAAATTAATGATGCTGATTTGTTACAATGCTACTGCGACTAAGGAAAAAAGAAAAAAACAGCCAGAGCTTCCCCATGGCGATTGAAGTTAAAATTACAAAAATAAGTGACGTCAATCAAGGTCTACACTGATAGCTGAACAGTGAACAAAATTCAGTATTTTCCCTATTTGGCTTTGTAAAACCCTGCAATGTTCATTACTTCCATGCATTCGCCGCTAGGTGGCGGTGCGAAATCTGTTAACGAAAAAAGCGCTAGCTGTCTCATCTTATTGTTTCTAGCATCTTTGGTAACATCAATATTAATCCCGAAAATTCCTTTATTGATAAATTAGAAATTGTACGGGGAAAAAAAAGCCAAAATTCACTGGATATCAGTTTATGTTACATGTTGCAAATATGGTACACTGGGCGCCAGACGGTTACGATGGTGAATATCCATGATATTGCCTTGATATTTGAAAACTCAATGGTGTTTTATATTGAATTCTTGATTGTTTCATTAGAAACATGATTTTTATATTACAGTCTCCCCCAAGGGCTTTAGGGGGCCTCATGCATGCAAATTTACACTGGTCTTTGAAACAAGTAAGAAAATCCTATAATCGCTTTGCCAAGGGCCCCATCATGATGTGAAGACAATGGCCCTGTTTGTTACAGCTTCTGACACAGAACAATGTGTGTCCTGTAACATGTTGGGAAAATATGGATCATTGGTCACAGTAGAACTAATTAAGCTGGTGCGCTTTTCGTGCTCGAAAACCCTCATACCGAAGGTATCGCGTTCGATTCCCGGTCGGTGCAGGCATGTTGGATTTTTTTTGGGGAAAAAATCCTATCTCTGATTCTGTGATAAGTAAGATCGAGCACCTGGTCTTCTCGGATGATAAGCACGTAAAACTCGGAGGGCCCTTGCGCACATTATGCACGTTAAAAGATACCTTGGCAGCTGGAAGAGCAGGCCGAAGACGGCCGCCGCCGGGGCAAAATTAAAAAAAAAAAATAATAATAAAAACTACCACAAAGAACACAAAAAACATTAACAAGACAAATAAAACAATAAAAGTGAACTGTAAATGCCAAGCACAGCGAAGCTCCTAAAGTAAATACCTAAAACAATACTCGAAACCCGGATATATAATAAGCTTAGTGATAATGGACAATGCATGACTTAAGTATCGACTTTCCATAAGTGTCACATGATAAGGGTAGTTTTCTTCTATAGATAGCCTATTACCGCATCGGATGAGTTGTACAGAGTCCATCTCCAGGATCTTTCTGACGTGGCGCTTGCCAAAACCATTGTTACGAACTTGCCAGGCTAGCAAAAGCACGTTCATACAGGATATGACGAGTTGTATTGACTTTCCATTAGTGTCGCATGATACTGGTAGTTTTGTTCTTTCATACATCCGTTGTTTGTTGTTGTTGTTGTTGTTTTAGTTGTTGTTTTTTTTACCATCCGGATACAGCACCGGTTATGACCTGAGATTAAAGGGGGAAAAGATCCTTAACAAATATACACTACAATAGCCAGGGAATGTACTGTTTACGAAAATTAAGGCCTCTTAATGTTGATAAAACACTGCTTTTCCTATTCTACAAAGCTGCCATCGAAAGCATAATAACGTATTGTATTACAGCATGGGGAGGCAATGCAAGAGAAAGTGACAAGAATAAATTTAACAACACAATCATCAAGAAAATAATGCAACATGGCAGACACGGCATTTTTAGATTTTAACCATCCAAAGCTCAAATGCTTGTGTGAAGAAATTCATATCCATCTGAAATGACAGCCGCATTCCCTGTATCATCAAATTTCTAGACCATTCAAGACCAACAGAATATTAATACACATGAAAACAAACAGGGAAAGATGCAGAAGATCGTTTTTGCCTCCCGCAATTCCCCCCAACAAGTCATTTTAACAAGATGTGTGTCACATTTCACCATAGAGATAGTATTATTACACATTATAGTATCTCTATGCATTTCACTAAGGTTCTTTACCTTGTGACTTCAGGTGTACCCGTTATTGAGTTATTGAGTTGTGATATGTTTATGTAATGATATGTAAGATATACGTATACCATGTATGTGGCTGTTAAACGCTCTGTGAAAGAGAATTTCCCTCATTGGTTAATAAAGTGATTCTTATCTCATCCTATCTTATCTTATACATAATTATAAAGTCAAGTTTTTTTGTTTTTTTTTCCAGATTGTAGATAATTTCTAGTGACATTTGGCTCGATTCCTCTGGGTCTGGTTGCCCCACCACAGTTGCTAGGTGTAAAGATACCTGAGTTAGGAGGAAGAGAGACATGAATGTGTGTGTGTGTGGGGGGGGGGGGTGGGTGGGGGTAGATTTTAAAAAATTTAGCAATTGGGATCTGTGTTCCGAGTTTATGGGTTTTGCAGCCAGTGCACAAATGAAATTAGGTGTGGTGCTCGAATGTTTAGTGGCCATAAATAATGTAGCAGTTAATAAGCACCTACTGAACATAATCCCTTTCCGTTACCACGTTGCTACATTCGCCAAGTGGCGGACATTTAGTTGACCCCAATTGAGATAAACTGTGCCAAAAGAAGGGCGGTTTTCCCAAACTGGGTCAGTGAAAATTTGCAAGGGTTATGGCGTTGTGAGCGGTCAGTGAATATTTGCAAGGGTTATGGCGTTGGGGGCGGTCAGTGAAAATTTGCTATGTCCTGTCTTTATCCGAATATTAATCAAGACGCGTCTTACACTAATTTTGAATGGCCATCTGAAAGGGGCCATAACTCTTGCAAAATTTCACTTACCCAGTTTGGGAAAAAGCGCTCTTCAATTATTCTGAAACTATTTCAAGTTAACATTTGTACAAGCATCAAGTGTACGCAGAAAAAAAATATATCACAAAATAAGATGTTTGTGCACATTGAATGGTAACAGCAGGCGGGAACACTGATTGGCACAATTATGGGAAACGACGACTCATTAATCCAGTAATGCACAGACATACCGTCACCTTATTTCTTGTTTGTTCTATTTCCATTTTCTGAAAAAAAAAAAAAACGGGAGGTCTATCAACACGTAGAAGAGGTATAACAAATGCACATTTTGAGACTTGTTTAAAAAAAAACAAAACATTGCGGCACTTATCAAGCTGTTTCACAATTCCGATTTATTCTAACTCCTTATCATAATAACTAAAGCCACAAATATGTCCGATCTCCAGGGCAGTCCTTATTGACAGCAATGAATATATTCACTTGTTGATCTACATACGTGTTTCTATTTTTTTTCTCTATCTACCTCTTTCATCTTTTTCTATATATTTTTATCTAATCTATATTATTATTTTTACTTTTCTGATCTATTCATTCACTTTAAATCCCTTTACTTACTTACATCTACTTTTTATTTTGTTCTTTGAATTATGTACTTATCTATTCAGTTATCTGTAACCACAGAGTCATGCACTGAATGAATACATTCCAAATCGTCTTTCAATTAAAAAGGCTGTTGCTGAAATTTTAATATAAGCCATTTTCTGTCTTCTCTTTTAGTTTGCGTTTCATTGTATGGTCTGGGTATTATTTCTTACGCGAGGCTTTGCTACATACAACTTTTTCTTTTTGCCAAATTTTGACAAATTAAATGCCAAGAGCAGCGAACCTTCTAAAATAAGGACCTAAAACACAACAATATTTGAAACTAGAAAATAATTTGGTTTTAACACAGAAAAGGGTACAATTCTTAATATAGAACAGTGTGCGCCCTCAGACATGTTGGGAAATCTGGATCACTGGTCATCTTAGAGTTAATTAAGTTGGTCCTCTTTTGTCACTCGAAAACCCGGATACCAAAATAGTAATGATGGACAATGCATGACGTAAGTGTTATATTACCATAGTATGAGTTTCACGGATTACCACGATCTGGCAGTTGTATCCTGGACACATGTTTACCGATTGCAGGCAGTGCAGACCAGCAAATTCAGGAGCGGGGCAGCAAGACACCCACATCCCAGGGATTTTCAGTGACGTTCAGAGTCATTTTAGGGGTAGGGTGCACAGTCCAAAGGTTGCAGCACCCATGGCAGTGTCCGATAGGACGAGAAATCCCTTAGCCGATGACCTGTGTTTGGGGGGTCTGTTGCTGGCCCGCTCCTGAATTTGCTGGTCTGCACTACAATCGGCCAACGCATCCGGCACAGGTAATTATCCCTGTAGGATCTAGAGACAGCCAAAAACTTTACAATACAATGTTTGGCGAGTAAAAAAAAATAGAATGTTGAATTTTACTCAGTTGTCCTGGTGTTTACAGCCTGTGAAAATAGAAGACCAAAAAAAAAAAAAAAAAGAGGAAATTAATCGTCAAGACAATAAGATTATGATAAGTTAAGACAGGATAAGATAAAAATCTCTTTATTATCTTTGAGGAAAATTCTCTTTCACAGAGCATTTAAGAGCACATAATTACATGGTGAATACATCTTACGTATCATTACATAAACAAACATCATAATTCAACAGACTCACTAACAAGCAACATGAAGTGACATGGTAAGGAACCCTGGTGAAATATGGCATACATCTAGCTAAACTATTTTGCTGAGGCGAATTGGTATCTACAGAAGGATATATAGAAAATAAAGCTATTCACAGAAGTTGTTACAAGTACGTACGCGCCCCAAGCGTCTTGCACTTGGGGCGCATACGTAAACATACCTATCCCTAACGCCGTCTTTAAACTCAAGCCCTAGTGCAAAAAAAAAATAAAAAATAAATACCAACCCCAAAAAATAAAAAAATAATAAAAAACAAACATGGCGGCAATAAGTACTTGTAATAACATTCTTCACAGAAATGTAAAACTAGTAAGGGTAATTTTGGAGGATACGAATATTTTAGTATATCCCACTGTACATTAAAAAAAGAATGAAAATTTGAAAAAAAAAAAGTGAAACAGGATGTAAAATTCTACACTGTTAATTTAAAACATTCTTGCGTTCTCCTCCCTGGCACCATCTTTTATGGTCCCAGTGCAATATCACTAAATTCTTCAAGATGTGATATTATCAAAGCGATTATAGCCTGCGGGTTTCACCCTTTCGTTTTTGCAGGAAAACTGCCCCGCCCCGGGGTGGGAATAGCGAACGTTATTTTTCTTAGCCACATGTGTTTATGGTCGTACTTCTGGTAACCGATCCCGTAGGCAATAATATTTTCATGAGCTCGTGAACTTGATGCCATTTATTGCGTATAATCCTTGTTGTTGATCTGAGTACATTTCGTTCGCTCTATCATGAAACAATTGTAGGCTTGTCATAATATTGTAAAGAAAGTAAGGCCTCCCATGTAATCATGAACGGTTTTTTAACCGTTAAGCCTTAAATTCTACAAAATATCACATTACACATAGAGAGTTGTACAGGTGTCCGTGGGCATATTTTAAAAGGTCTTGAAGCTTGTATGTTTAATATTTTCGTTGATTTTGAGCCACAGCTGTTGAACAGAAGAAAGAATTCCGACATTTTGAGCTGGAAAGAACGGACGTATTTTCTTCTAGTTTGCACAAATGCAGGTTGAGAACTCATTTTTTCGCTGAATATTTTAGGAACTTCTTGAAGGGCAATTGAATTATTCGTTTTTGAACTGATTAAGGGAGAGAACAATGATAATTTCAATTATTCATTATAATCAAACATGGCTGTATTCAAGATAAGGAAGACGTATTCAAGTGAAACTATTTTTGTCTTCTTCGGTAATGTACTATTCTTCGCATTAGTGCGATTTCATGACAAGGCCAGCGATATGACAATGATAAATAGTAATGTGCTTTTATTTGTGCATGAAAAGACAGTGTTCGAGTTACGTGGAAAAAAAAAGTCTGTTACCTTCACGTCGTCTTCAATGTTTTACGTCCAGTTCTTGCGCTGTGTAAAGGTTCCATGCCGTGTTGCTTCATGCAACAGGCCCATTTTGGAATTATGATAAATGTTACTGTAATGATGCGTTAGATGTGTTTAACATGTATGTATATTGTGCTCTTAAACGCTCGATGCGAGAGAATTTCCCTCATGGGATAATAAAGTGATTCTTATGTTATCTCATCTTATCTTACGTTATTATTGAAAGAAAACAAAAACTTGTGGAATCGTCATCATTCTTTTGTGGAAAGATAAATCACTTTCAAGTTTTACTTTTTTCCCCATAGCTTAATGAAGATCGTAGTGCGTGATAGCTAGCGCGATTTAATGCATTTTCATCATTAGTTTAGAATTCACTGTATGGCTTTCTTGTAGTGTCTTTCTGTGTGAAGCTTCGTGAAATATCAGGACACAATCCCCACCTCCAGAACCTCTTCACCTTTCTTGTCTTTTCCAGCATAATATCAATTCTGGTGTGCTTGCAGAAATGTAATACAAATTCTTGAGAGACTCGAGGTCAGCGACACCTTGGCTCTGCATGTGCCTACTTTCTACGCTGTTACTTTAACCCTTTGACTACGAATGCCGTGAAAACTAGATTTTCTCAAATCCAGTTCACATTTAGAGCCACTTATTTCAGTTATTATAAATGGCTAAATGTGACTCAAAATCATGCTATTGATCTGTACTTAAAAGCCAGTAACGGAGAAACAAAACCTGGAACTGATGGAGCAGTAAAGAATGATCAGCAATGCTGTTTCAGTATTGAAAGGGTTAAAATAACGTTTCTGCGTGGAGTTCAGCTTCCACAAATCATAAGTCAATTCGTTGGTGCTTGGTTTTTATGTGGAGAATGGTTAGTTTCAAGAGACTTGAACTACCTGTCTATCTCTCTCTCTCTCTCTCTATCTATCATCCGTCCGTCATTCCGTCAGCCCGTCCATCTGTCTGCCTGTCTGTCTGTCCGTCTGTCTGTCTGTCCATCCATCCATCCATCCCTCCGTCAATCAGTGCATCCGTCCATCCATTCATCCATCCTCCCGCCCTCTCGTCCGTTCGCCAGTTATTTTGTCTGTCTATCGACCGCAATCAGTTACCAATTTCGTAGTGAATAATCACCCCTACTCAGCATTCTCCAATGTCTCACTTTACCATCAATCACCACCTTGTCTCCCCCCCCCCCCTGTCAGCCGTCTATTTAAACTATCACACCCACACACGGTACAGGCAAACACATCTTCACTAACAAGGTAAACTTTTCCTGTTTATCCTTGCACTATTTTTACCTCCAGCAAAATCATTAGTGCGTGGTGCTGATGTGTTCGAGATTTTTTCTGTGACATCATAACAATGTAAAAATTGCTGTGTCACTAATTAATTCCTTTTGTTTATTTTTTTTGGCTTGGGAGACAATGATTCACTAAAAATGGGGAAAAAAATAATGTTGCGAGGATATTTTTACCTTAATGAACGATGAAAGAGAAAGTAATAACTAGAATAAATAAATACACGAACAGAAAGGAAAGACAAAACGAAAGAAAAACTGAAGACAGAAAAATTAAACACAGGTGGAACGCAATGCCTTCACCTAACGTAAGCTAAACATTTATGTGGATGGGTTACGATACCGCTGGAGGACCGTGCACGGCAGGGAGGTTTCCATTCACGCTCCACTTACAAGAAAAGAAAACATGCCTGTTCACAGTTTGATCGAAAAACCTGTCTACGTTAGGTTTTAACACATTACAACAAAGCGATGAATGAATAGCAAAGACTGGCGTTTCTCAAACTGACTTTTTCGCCTACCCACCTAATGGGCCATCCATAAAGTGCTTATGTTCGATCTTGGCAATTCTTGGCTGCCACTCCCCTCTGTTTTTCACACACACATAAAACTTCACAAGGAGGAATGGAATTTCCCGTCATACCTTTTAATTCTACTCGAAGAAAATGAGTCTTTTTTTTTTTCCGACTCATCGGAACACTTTCTCTTGTTCAGCTCAGTTCTGGCTCAAAATCAAAGAAAGTATTCAAAATATAGCGAACTTCAAGACCTTTTAAAATATGCCCGCGTACACATTTACCCCCTTCTATGCATAGTATGATATTATGTGGTAGAATTTAAGGCTCAGCGGTTAAAAAGCCTGTCATGATTACATTGGAGATCTTACTCCCCTTATGATATGATGTAAGCCTGTAACCATTGTTTTCTTTATTTAAAAAAAAAAGGGAAAAAAAAACGAAACCTCTTCACACAATACTATAATTCAAAAACGTACTACGTTCGTACTCACGCTTCTCAGAAGTCCCTCTCCCTTCCTTCTTTCCCTTGTACGCTTTTGTGTGTTGGATCTTGAGTACATTAAAGGTTTCGGGTATGCACAAATTGTTTTGCCTTTCTAGGTGAAGACATATTTTAGCACTTCGCAAGTTTAGTACTGTAGAAATGCTTTATCAATTCTTCGGTCTACACATGACTTTTTTTTACAGAGAGCAAAGAAGATAAACTCAGACTCAGACTAAATTCTAACAAATAAAACATCAATTCTATTAGGCTTTGTGTGAAACAAAAGCCCATGCAAATATAAAAAATAAATCCGATGGCCAGTTCTCGAGAAAATCGATGTTGGTCTCGTTCCTTCCGAAAAAGACGTTCATGTATTGCATAATTATATTGTGCTTTACAACAGTTTCTGCGACATTCTGTCTGGCTGTGCTTAATGCATGACATTCCACTCATGCCCCGCCTACCTCACCCAAGCCTTTGAAGACTAATCCTGATGGACGCGCCCCGCATTCACTGAGCAATAAAAATGGTACAATTCACAAACATCCATCTATCATTCACGGAAATTCAGCTTGCTCCTTTCACCTTGCACCCCCATAGCTGAAGCGCCAATATCGCTGTCCTTCAAACTGTCACCTTCTTTGCTGTCACCCACGAAATTTACTCCATACACGGATGCCGCAGCATTTCACTACGTGTAACCTGATGATTTATTGTAGCTTAGAAGGGGTCTTACGTTACGCTATAAATGTTACCTATACAATCATGTTCTAGTTCAGTTGTTGTACATGAAATGAATATCAGACTACAGGTGCAGTTTAAAAACAAGGACGCAAAGCCGAGTCCTGAGATTTGGGGCATGGCCTTGTCAGTGCACTGGGCCAAAGAGGAATTTTTTTTACATTAGGGCTTGGCAGAATGTGGCACTGGGTTAGGAGTTAAAGATAATGAAATTGAAGGGCACAAAAATTGCGTGACGAAAGTAAGTATCGTGTAGGTGTAGGCATGATATAATTATAATTATATTGTAGCCTACAGACGGATGCCATAATTGAATGGGACACATTTACTAGCAGTGGGAAGTGGGGAATTTCCAAATGTATGAGTGAAAACTGATATAAGGCTTTAGAAGTATTTATCATGATAAAGAAGTTGGAATCCGTTTCCATCCCGGACCAAAGTGCACAAAGTAATTCATGAAAACTCACACGTCCTCGTCATTATTGGACAAGCTTAAAATCTGGCAGTAGGCGTCGTTCTCAAAGCACGCTCTCCGCAGCTCTGGCGCCGATTCCGCAGTAAACTGTTGCGTGACGCAGTCACCGTATGTGTAGGCGTGATAATTATATTGTAATCTACACATGGGCGTCATAATCTAGCTTCCAGATAACCGATTGCGAGCGGAAGAGGACACTGAGGTGCTCCCCATGACCAGAATAATTGAGGCGGGATGCAGACAGGGTGAGGGAAGGAGGTGCCACAAGGCTAGGCGCACCCGACTGTGATGTTTCCACTTTCTCTCACTAACTTTCTTCTGACACCAGCCGTGATGGGCACGGCACAAACACACTAAATAATCGACTATCTCTCTTCTATAAGTTATAACAAACGATATCTGTATTGCTTATATATATACAATAATTATTAATTCATTCAATAATAATAGGAACATAGGTCATACAATTTCATGTGAATTTCGATGGAATGAAGATGATGCAAATCAGTACATGATAATTAAAAGGCTTCGTAATATTCAATTCCTAGCACATTTTATAAAACACACGGGTACATTCAGCTTAAGGAAACCTCTCCTTTAGGGGTGTATGGCGCTATCTGGGCACTGGTTCTTCCTCTCTACTCTGGCTTGACTGCGCAGTTAGATCAACAGGTATCGGCAGGTACCAATAGGTCGGGAAACCAAGAAGCCACGATGTCTTTAATCAAAGGACAAGAAGTTGAGAAGCCAAGAAGGTGTTGTTCTTCCTCCTCACTCAGCAACAGCCCAAATGCCGACAAGATACCAAAGATACCACGCTCTGACAAAGGATGTTTGCGGGTTCCCTGACCTTCCCCACTCACAAGACTAGTACAAAGTTACAGTTGCGGTTGTGGTCTCCTCTTCGGCACGAAGCTGGTGAGTGCTCTCAGCGGTCTGAAGTTGGAAGGGGCGTTCGGGGATTTATACCCAGTCAGGTAGCGTCCCAAGACGCTCGCCGAGTGTACATTAGTTATCCTAATAGCCACCCCCGTCGACTCCACGTCAAATACTATTGAAACAGCTCTACCCCCCAAGCAATTCCCAGGTGATCTGATCGGCAGGTACGGCGGTCAAGTAAACACTACCCTTTTCGGGTGTCAAAGCGCTTCAGTTGCATCGGCTACTTTCCCCCTCTGGCCTACAATAACTCTGTCTCCCCGCCGTTAGCTATCTTCCCACGCTAGCTATACCTTGCCTGTCTGTCGCCCTGTTACACCGACCAATATGGAACCAGCTGGCCACTGGGATCTTAAGTAGGAAAATCCTCAAATGAATCTCGGAGCGGGCAGATGAGCACTGATGTGGATGTTCTATGTGCTAGGATTCTGGTTCCTGTCACCAAATCAAAATCAAAATGTAGGAGATGGAAAAGTAAAAAGTTCAGACAGGAAATGGGAAAGACTAATTTAGACTAATTTAAGGTGCGTTAACCAAATGGAAAAACACAATTAAGGTGGTCCAAGGGATTTTACAATTATAACGGACTCTGCCCTTTCATGTAACTCTGCAGGCATGATTTGTCATTCTAAAAAACACGGACAAGATCAGATGTCAAAATAAATATATATTATCTTAAAAAACATGAAATAAAAAATGTCTTCTAAATGTGCACGTGCATGATTATGTCACAGTGAACAATGACCACTAAATCCACTCCTCCTCATATACACACGATATGCAGAGTGGATTCAAGCTTTTTCATTGGTCAATAAAACAAATGTCGAGACAAACCAAAAACTTCTTGACAACCTGGCAATGATTGCATAGGATCTGGGTAATTCAAGTTATAATATAAAAAACGTTGACTCGTTGAATGTGAATCAGCATAATGTATTGACACTGACGGGAAAGGCTACAGCGGTATGTGTTTACACACGCAAGGCAGTCGTTCGTGACGTGTCTGGCATATTTCACATAACATCTCTTTATTCCCAGTTCGGAAATCCCCCAGACCGACGCTCGAATTACAAGCCCAGTTTTTTTTGTTTTCATTTATTTATTATTGTTTTTCATTACCAATAATGTCGTGGTCTCCGAAGGCTAATAGGAGACGTGCTTGTGCATTTCTGAGTTTTGATAGCTACCAAGTGTTGGATAAATATTGCAGATAGTTCGTCCTGAACATGTGTGATGGTTATGAATGTCTGTTTCCGATAGCCCACCCACTCACCCCTCGACCTCCTCTCGCCAAACAGTATTTTCTGAATGAAATATTCAAGTAATCTTTCTTTTTTTTCTTAAATATTGGTTTATTTTTTAAAACGTTCGCTTTCTCCTTTTCAAGGTTGTTGATTCCTGATTGTAAAAAATGTAATGTATTATATGCTTAGTGTGCGATAAAGCTCTCAGATTACCGGTTCTGACCAGAAGAAAATCAGACCCCAAAAGGGTTCCACTCAAAATAAGTGGGGAGAGGGTGGGATGTGGAGCAATTGGGGAAGAGGGTTGAACTCATGAGGCTGTGATATTTACTAAGATTCCAGGCTGGAACAATTGATAAAGTATAAAACATTTGTTAGGAAAATAAAACGCTTTTAGTGTGGTAAATACGACAGCTTTGAAGAGGTGAACAGACAGAATCGAGGGCCACCGCAGTGGTTAGGGCTTTGAACTCAGCTGAAAGAAGTCCCAATATATATATATATACAAGTTCGAGTTTTGCTCTGGGGGCCGGGTGAGGTCTAGCCAAAGTAATTTCTGTCAGTGTGTATACGGTTTTGTCTGTGATACAGCTTTATTGCCTTGAAAAAAGGACATGAAACGCCAACACTTTAGTACTTACAGAGTCCCTCCATAGTAGTTAGTACGCTTGCTTTATATAGGGGGCCCCTGGTACTACTGAATCTGCAGTGTGGACAGTTTCATTCACTGCTATGCTAGGGTATTTATTGCAAGCCTATAACTGAATATATAACAACGAACGAGGGTATCAGTGTTTTTGTAGTGTCTTCCACGAAGCGGAATGAAAACAGCCTGTCAGCCGGAGACTCTTGCAATGACCAAAGGTCTCTTTGATTTCGGCAAAGATTTCAAGAAAGGATAAGCTTGTTCCATAGACAGACGTGTCTGTCCATTGTTCATGTCCACGGACTGGCTGAAGTTTACCCCGGTTACTTCGATTTTCGTTGACGTACTTTAGTAATCGATTTCTTTCGAAATTGTTCAGCTTCGAAAATTATTTTCGTCGAGTTATTTAGTTGTTCAGATTGACACCTACCTCTCCCACTTTCTCAGTAAGATGACACTATGCGACCTCTTTCCTCATTCCCCCGACCTCGTCCAACAAATCACACACTTCTCTCTTCCCTTACCAGTTTCCTCCTCCACCCGTCTTCCATTCTTTCCGAAAATCTACGAATTGCTCGAAGTTTTTGTTTACCTATAAATTCACCTCTTCATCAATTTACCATTTAAACTGTATGAAAACAGTTCTGTACTTGCTCGCATTCTCACATTCTTTCTGGGAGAAAGAAGAAATTTGTGGACACCAGAATCGGAAAGATATCAATTCAAAATTCTTAGATACCATTCAAGACCTTTGCCTGAAACAAATTGTAGATTTTTCAACCCGTGGATCTGCCCTTTTAGACTTAATTTTTACAAATAATCCTGGACTTATTGAAAAATGTAAACCTGCTCCTGGCTTGGGCGACCATGACGCAGTTTTTGTGGAAACCCATAAAGCGGAAAATACAGCTTTGGAACTGCACAGATCTAGACTCTCTTAGGAGAGATGCGTACAATTTTTCTAGATCTTTTCTGAAATACCATAGTGTGAAAGATGATGTAAACAAACTTTGGGAGTGCATTAAAACAAACTTGGTCACCATAATGGACGACAATGTGCCAACAAAATTAACTTCAACTAAAAATCACCAGCCCTGGATTTCGACTCTAACTAAGCGTCTTATACGCAAGAAACATAGATGGTATAGCAAAGCAAGATCTTGTAATTCAGAAAGGGCCTGGAAGAAATATAAAGAAATAAAAAGGACTTCACAGAGAGAATGTAGAAAAGCGCATACCACCTTTGTTAAATCAATGATAGAAGAAGACAAAGATAATAAAAAAACTCTGGTGGTCCTATATTAGACACAAAAACCAAGACAGTTGTGGAATTTCAGACCTCAGAAATCATAAGAATATCTTAGTTCAGGACCCCACAGCTAAAGCAGATCTCCTGAATGAGCAGTTTTGTTCTGTCTTTTCCAGCCCAGAACCAAAGATAGAAGACAATTTTTTTAATAACAACAGACTTTTTAATGAAATGAACAAAATAAAAGTGAGCAGAGCAGGTGTTTTGAAACTCTTGATTAACATTAAGGAAAATAAAGCCACTGGACCTGACTGCATTCCAGGAAGAATTTTGAAAATTGGCGCCCAGGAATTAGCGAGCGTTTATGCATTGCTTTTCCAGGCATCCTTAGACCAGGGATCTGTGCCAAATGATTGGAAAAGTGCCATCATAGTTCCGCTGTTTAAGAAAGGCGATAAGGCAAAGGCTGAAAATTATAGACCAATTTCGTTGACGTCAGTTTCATGTAAGCTCTTAGAGCATATTGTCCACAGTAACATCATGGACCATTTACAGAAATATGAAGTTTTAGATGATTTTCAACATGGTTTTCGACAAAAAAGAAGCTGCGAAACGCAACTGATAACAACATTAAATGATTTTAGCGAATGTTTAAATTCCAGGGGACAGATAGATGCCATACTTCTAGACTTTTCGAAGGCATTTGATAAGGTAGATCATCTGGGACTGCTTTTGAAATTGAAACACCTCGGAATTAGGAATTCTTTACTAGACTGGATAAGATCTTTTTTGATCAACCGCCAGCAAAAAGTAATTGTTGATGGGAGCGAATCATCACCTAAACCTGTTGTATCAGGAGTCCCTCAAGGTACTGTTTTAGGACCTCTTTTTTTCCTAATTTATATAAATGATATATCCAAAGATCTGTCCAATGGTACGTCGATCAGGCTGTTCGCCGATGACAGTCTACTGTATAGAAACATCAGAAGTGTAAGAGATGCAGAAATGTTACAAAATGACCTGAATAGACTCCAACAGTGGGAACAAAAGTGGAAGATGGAATTCCATCCTAAGAAGTGTCAAGTACTTCGAGTGACAAACAAAATTAACACCATCAGTTTTGATTATACTATCCACAACATCAAATTAGAGGAAACAGAAACAGCTACTTATCTTGGCATAGTTATTGATAGGAAACTTAGATGGAAACAACAGTATAGCACAATTAGTCGTAAGGCAAATGGAGTAATAGCTTTTTTAAGGAGAAATATCTCAGACTGTCCCATGGATGTTAAAGATAAATGTTATAAGACCCTTGTTAGACCAATACTCGAATATGGATGTAGCATCTGGGACCCCCATTGTAGAACTCACATAGATTATCTAGAAAAGATACAGAAAAGAGCAGCCAGATTCGTGACAAACAACTATAAATTTGAGGAGGGTAACACCAAGATTAATATGCAAAAACTTGGCTGGATGCCTTTAGAGGAGAGGCGGGCAAGAAATAAAATTATCAGCTTCTTTAAAGGTAGATGCGGTCTGATGGATATACCCATGGAACACATTGGGATTAATTTTAGTAAGACTAGGCGGAATAGCCAGACCTATGCCATACCATCGTCCAGTGTTGACGGCCACTTAATTCTTTTTATCCGAGCACGTTGAGGCTGTGGAACTCTTTGCCGGAGGACCTAAAATTGTGCAGTAGCCTAGACTCTTTTAAGACAAAATTAGAAAAGCACACGTTGAGAGCTAGCTACTGAATAGGCTGCATAGATATACTTATAAACCCAGTGATAAGATTGGTTGATCTGCTTATGGCCACAATCAAGTGTTTTTATAAGTTTTTATAAATCTAATCGACTCCCCCTTCTTACACCCTTATATGTATATGAATTTTTAACTCCCAGGGACACGGGCCGAGTCGATTTTTAATGCGTACTGGTGAGATACTCAAATCTGAGAATACCAGTTTTAAGGAAGAAGAAGAAGAAGAAGGACTGTGTACTCGGAATTGGTCAAGCTAACCTTTAAGAAGATTAATTCCAGCCGGATTGTACGACTCAGCGATAGATACGACAGCCAACTCTGCCCGGAGGACTCGAACTTGTTATTTTAGCCTCACAACAGACCAGAGACTTACACGCCAGCATTTTCCCCCTATTATTTGTACGACCGCGGCTACGGTTGCCATTATCCCCAGTGTTTTACAAAAGTTGGATTCAGTGACGTGTTATTATTATCGTACGTCATTGGCTGGATCACATTCACAAGGGCAGGGGTAATAACTGACTGAAGTGCCAGATTATTTCTCCTGACGTAGCGGTATAAAAGAGGAATTACCTTTCCTTACGAAACAGGTTTTGTTTACAGAGACTGTTTTGCATTGGATAAAACAAATCTTTACAACGTGACCACTTAACATTAAACACATTAAAGCTGTCTCAACAAAAGGTGACGTCACTTCTGATGAGTTTAGTTTAACCAGTTATTGGCTGTCAAATAATTTCGTAAGTAGGTTCAAATGTTGAAGGCGGTAAAATTCTGACAGAATTAAACTTGCACGACTGTGCCAGAACACGTTAACAGAGCATTTTACCCCTCGTGCAATTTTAACTTAATGGACAGGAAACTTGTTGTTTCGCAATTTTATCTCATTATTGTCCATTAGCTTTGGGTGCTACGTCCGTGCATTATACCGTGTGACAAACAGTTCCGTATGTTGCAACCTATTGGAGATGTGTGTAGATTTAAATTGCAAGAAAAAGGCACTAAGTTAAATAACTAAAAAAGGTAACAAGGCATACGAGACTTAAAAATATTTGACGTGATTACCATCTGGTTGACTAACAAATAATTGGGTGGTAAGAAAAGGTGACACGGCATACGAGATTTAGAACATTCGACGTGATTACCAGCTCGTTGACTAAGTTGGTGAGAAAAAAGAACATACGAGATTTAGAACATTCGACGTGGTTACCATCTCGTTGACTAAGTTGGTGAGAAAAGGGAACATACGAGATTTAGAACATCTGTCGTGGTTACGATCTGGTTACCTAAGAAACAATTGGGTGATAAGAAAAGGTAACACGACACAGGTGATTTAGAACATTGGACCTGGTTTCCACCTCCTTGACTTACAATAAAGGAGTGTCTAAGATTTATGGGTTCGAATGCAGTTTTCACTCAGAGACTGCAGGCAAACACGGAGACTCACGATATGAGTGTTGCCCGGCGGCGCGATTTTTTTTTTTCATACGAGCTTCAGCAAATTCAGGAGCGGGGCAGCAACACACCCACAAACACAGGACAGCTCCAACACATCCCAGGGATTTTCGGTGACGTTCAGAGTCATATCAGGCACAGTCCAGAGATTGTAGGACCCATGGCAGTGTTCGATAGGACGAGAATGTCACGAGTGGAGTGAGTGCAATTAAGGGGATTGCTACAGAGCGGGTGTAGAGTAAGAAGGGCTCACAGTAGACAGCAAGTTAAGCGTGCTGTTGTGAGTAGTGGGGGGGGGGGGGGTCTGAATGAGGCGAAAGCGCTGTATAACTATCACTGCAAGTTAGAAGGTCCGACGGAGCGGACCTGTGAATAAGAGCCCATCGGGCGGACATAAAGGGAGCAGTCGAGAAGACTAGTGGAAGAGTCTTTCCAGTAATGACTGGTGTCGGGGACGGGCCGAAGAGCCACCTCGATGAGCACAAGTGATAGGCCAGCATAGGGCCGGAGGCCATACATAGGCCAGAAGTGAGACTGTCCGTGCAGGACAGTAGAAGCACATAAAGTCGTGGCAGTCAGGCCACGGACAGGGACGTAGATATGAGAGTGAATGAGATACTATATTATTGCCATGATGATGGGCAAGTGAACTGATAAGTTGTATGGCAATAGGAAGGTGATGTTGAGAGACTGCGGTGCCAGTGAATCATTAATGTACTATTAAGACCCTGAGGGGAGAGGCTGAGGCCGAAGTGCCTTTAGGAGTAACTACCGGATTGTGGATCCGAGGGAGAGTGTGTGTGAGAATAAGGCCGTTGTACGGCAGTTCATTTCAATAATATAATGTCTGTAATTGCGCTATTATATGTATAATTATGTTTAATAAATGTGTGAGTCTGATGGATTGTTCTGTTAAGTGTTAACTTGTTTGTTCGTGATTGTTGTCCTGTCATAACTTATTACATCTCCCAGTCTGGGATTTGTGACAGAGAAATTCCTTATCCGATGACCTGTGTTTGGGGGTGTGCCGGCGCCAGAGAGCGTTAGGACTTCAGGGGCCGAAAAAATTGTTCAGTGTGCGTTGAGACTTCCTCTGAACAGTCGTATGTGGTCTCCCACAGTGACTGCCGTGAGTTTTTATTTTAAAAAAAAGAAGATGTGATTAGTTTTTACTGAAAATCACTTCCAGGATTAAGTTTTACTGTTTTTGGTAATGATTGTATTTGAAAAACTCGCGTCTGTTTATTTATGATCCTATTTAACCATATTGGTTGCACATCTGCAAAGGATCGATCTCAGAGAAAAGAGACCCGATAAGATATTCCTCTCACAGAAATGAGAGGAGTTCTAAAAACTTCATCCGGAAACATTATTTTGAAATAGGACATATTTAAATGTTAACATTTTTGGCTAGGACGGTCCCTTGTCGTAGGCGATTTGATGTTAGGCGCCTTTTGGTACACGTCCCCGAGACATTCAGACTGTGTGGATGTTTTTTTTTTTTTTCAATTTACATCGTTTATAACGTGGTCTTTTTAGGGCCAGCGCGTAAATGCCAGAGTTTATTTGTGAAGGTATTAACTTTCCTGGAGAATGTCCGTCTCTCTGCTTGCTATTCAGTTGGAGAGTAACCTGTAGGCTTTTGTGTGAGCGTCTGTACGTTAGCCAATGTCTTAAATCTGCCCATCCGTAATGTTTGTCTTTGTGAATGTATGTTTGTTTGTTCCAGGATGTTAATACGTCATCAAAACAATGGCAACCACAACATTTGATGACTAAGCAAGCCGTTTGCTCAGTGTCTGTCCATACGTACGTATTACATGTATATTACACGTACAATGTAAATAAATGGGGGATGATCCTTCTTTAGTACCGGCGAGGATTCAAACCAAGCACGGCAGAACAGGGTCTCACTGTGTCCCACTGATCTGTTAAATTCTGTCTATTGTCTTGCTTTTTTCCCAGCACAGTGTGACAGTTATCGTGTAGACATACTTTCTCCACATTCAAACTCACTCGTGACTCCCTTGAGTCTTCTTCTTCTTTTTCTTCATCGTTCTGTCTATCATCTTGCTTCTTCCCAGCACACTGTGACTGTGATCAGCTCTTTATTTTGGGAGGTTTCGCTGCCCTGGGCATTTACACCTCACTTTTCTTGTTTTTATTTTTCTTGTTGTGGTAGGGATTCCTTTTTTAGAATTCTGCCCGGGCAGCGGCCTGTTTGGCCTGCTCTTTTCGATTTCCAACTGCCAAGGTATCTTTAACGTGAGCAACGTGCACACGGGCCCTCCGAAATTTTCGTCCTTTTCCGAGAAGACTAGGTGCTCGATCCTACCCACCATAGGCTCAGAGACAATAAAATAATTTGTTTATTATTGATGAGAAAAATCCCAAACTTCCAACATGCCTGCACCGACCGGGATTTGAACCCGATAGATTCGGCATGAGAGGCGAGCATCTTGCCTCTAGACCACCGTGTCCCCTAGCACTGTGTGTGACCGTTATCGTGCCGACGTGTTTTCTACATTCTCACGCAGACACAAACTAAAATACAAACTATGATAGTGTATAGGATTCTCTATCCAAAATTATGCTAAACTTTCTGCAAAGGCTGTTGTTCTGGACCGTGTTTTTTTTTTTTTAAATCATCTACAAAAAATGAACATAATTATTATCCCCATGTAGAGGACCAACTCGCCCGAGGGGGCACCACCCGCGCACAGACGCTCCTGAGGTCACGTCCTGGAGTTTTTTCCCCCGCTTGACTTTTTCTCCCCCGCGTATTCGATATTGTCAGTGTTAACGGAGGATTAATACCCATACGTAACAACATACTTTTGATCCACTATTCTTTAGCATCCCTACGTGCAAAACCGCACATTGCAAAGGCTATAAATTAATTCAGAAGGAAAAAATACATATTATTAATTATAATAATAATGTAATGCGCTCGACAGATTTTGTCGCAGTTCCTTCACCCCCGCCTCATCCGACCACACAAATGCAAAACACATTAAAATACAATGTTCTCATCACTCCCATTTACAAATCCCCTTTCCCCTACCCTTATTTCCATTTCGCAACAGGAACTCTCGTCTCGGAAGTAGTCCGTAAGAACCACCGTCGATGTTTTGACCCGAATCAACAAACACACCTTACCAAACAGAAGAGCGACTGACGTAAAACTGTGCCAAGGGTCTCTCGCGCCTCCTCGTTGGCCCCTCGTACGAGTTTGCGATACGCTACGGTACAACGGTACAACTTTCAGCTTTGGTCGTGTGAATCTCCAGCATTATAAGTCCACCGACGAAAGGGATTAACGTCTTGGAAAGGAAGGCCCACGCTTTTTGGGGTAAGGTGAGCCGAGTTCAGTATGAGATCCGGAAAAAGAGTCTGGATATAAAGTCGAGTTCGTGTTTAGAATTGTGAACATTTTCATGCATATTTCGCTTCGTGTGAAACAGTGGTAGCTTTCTCCGGTACACATTATAGGACAAGGTTTATGCCTTGGAATAAAATAGAGAAAGTAGAAATAGTTCGCGATTGAAGGATACAACTTACTAGAGAATAGGTCGACCTTTTCCATTGTAAGAGACCACTTATGAAAGCTTAACCGTCTGTGTTTAGATTCTTAAGCACAACATAATAACTGTTACTGCTTAGGATCGAGTTTGATTCCTGTGCTATTTAACCGAGGGAGTTCTGCTTTGGTCCCCACTAGTCAGGTAAGTGAGATTAAATTACCAAAATTTTGAAGAGACTACACAGTTAGCATAAGTCTTTTTAAAAAACACGCGGCAGTAAAGATTCTATTTATTTACCTATTTATCTAGATATTATATTTACTCGTTGTTTATTTATCTTGTTTGTTTATTTACTGAGTGTTCTGCAGAAAATCCTTCAGAAATGAAAGCTTCACTTCTAGACGATCTTCCCGGGCAAAAACGAAAGTAGTTTTTTTTTTTTTTTAAGACTCTGCTGGGTTCCTTGGTGGAGATGAAGGGTCAAACATTGGCTAGGCTAGACAATATTCCACATTCCTAATTTGCGATAAGCGCCGCCGATGCTAAATGTTTGATTTGCGGAGGAAACTGCACCCAGGGAGAACAAAAATCATCCCGTTGCTGCCTTAACGAGCATACAATAATATTTCACTGCCTTGCCAAGTAAGCACATTTTCGGCACGTTACTGACCTCAAACGGTTATGGTATTGTTATAAAGAAGAGAGAGAACCCATTTCAATAATTTAGATCTTTGGACAATGTAGGCAAGTTTCAGGTGCAAATGCCTAGATCTGTGTTCCTCCAAAAACAAAGATCTTTAAGCTTTTCAATACCTAGTATAACTATCTCAGTATGCTGGTACAAAATGCGAGGAGCTCTGGGTTTGGCGGGGCGGTAACACTTCAGCTTTTACCAGCTCATCAGAGTAGGCTATGCATGTTTTGTTTATTCAGCGCTTGACTAAATACGTACGTTGACAGGTCGTTTTTTTATTCTGTTGTAATTCACCTGCACTTGCCTTCCACATTAATCCTTCTCTACCAGTCCCGTTATCCGTCGGTATAGCCTCATGGCGTTTTTGGGGCAATCCTCATCTTTCAGTCAGAATGTATGCATATCAGTGTGATTGTGTGTCCGATGTCAGTTCTGGCTCATTCCCTGGTCTCTTCGTGTCTGTAAATATCTGTCTGTGTACACAATCAAGCGTCCCAATAAAGCAGTCATGTGTTGAACAGCCACCCTCCCATTCATACATACATCTACCCATCTATTTTGTCATTTATCTTTCCATCTGTGCGACCATCGGTCTATCCTCCTGCCCGCCCCTTCATCCATCCGTCCATCCATCCATTCTATAGGATGCACCCAAGTACAGCCGTATCTATTACAACATCCAAATCACCCAGTAAAATCGCATATCACACCCGGGCTACTAGATTGTTACTATAACCTCTTCCTGGGTGAATCAGGTTCTTCAATTTTTTCCCCCCATCAAACCATACTGGATACCGGCTTCTTCTAACATTCCGATGCCCTCACGACTTCTTTTTTCTAGGTTGGCTGACAATAAGGCTAATAAGCCGTGTTGCAGCGCACAGCATAGAGAAACGCTCCCAGTGTCGGACATTAAATTTTATTTGATTTAAATACGACATACCCGGTCTCCATCGTGCCACTTGAAGCACAGCAAAACCTCCATTGAAATCATTCATTCATGACGCTCGGTGTATTCTAGTGGAATAACTGGAAACATGAAAGAGTCAATGTCGGGCGTTTTTTCATCCTCTCCAGCAGTGACTTTCAAACCGGGCTACATTAGCACTCGGGCTGAAGAAACGTGAGGTTTTTCAACATGCCTGAGAATGGATCTCCTCCCCCGCCTCCCCGTCACGACAGAAATAAAACGCCCTTGATTCTGTTAAGCATATTAACTTTCATTCATGTCCAAATTGAAAACGCTTCCGGTACAAAAGCCAGTGTCTTTTTTTTTTTTCCACGGTTAAGATTTGAATGTGATTTTGTCCGTATCCGTTTTGTACATGAATTTGTATGGTAAAGATTGCGAAAACATGTCCCTTTTCAAGAGGACTTGGAAAAGACTTGAACTAACGAACGATTGAAAGTGTATCTTGGAAAATCAAAGAGTAAACAAACATAATACTTTTTATATAAGTGCGATAATGGCTTGCTGGTGTCATGTTGTTTGAAAGGTAGAGAACACTTGTTTGCATGGATCAGGTGATTGGAGTCCTCCTCCCTGTTACTCCTATTTGCCGCCAGGTAAACTTTTTAAGGTCAACCAGACGCCCAAATGTGTTTCTGACAGTGAAGCGTGACGGGAACAAACTTGTTTAGCGTCCTCCTTTTAAGTTATGTGAATTTTTTAAATTTTCTAATATATCGGCCCAGGTATTTTCCATATTGTTTTTTGTGCATTTTTGTCTTTTCGAGAAAATGAGGATCGGAATTGTGAAGAGTTGTGTAAAATCAGAGGACATTATTATGTCACAAACACATACCTCGAAAAGTTTTTAACCGATAAGTATCATGAAATTAGGAGTGAGATAACCATTTTCATGACAGAACCTTAAAATCCGCAAAATGTGGCGTACAATAAATATGGCAAATACCCCACAGTATATAAGCACGAATGTTTGCTGCCAAGCATTGTGTAAGCTTTCCAAAGATCCGTTGTGTGGGACGTCTAGAAAATGTATGCAGTATTGTCTTCGTCGTGATAGTTTTATACATGGCAGAAACTTGTTTGATTCAGTTCATCAGTTTATGGCATTTGGTGTTGTTTCGTCTATTTCAACATCTGACAGTGCTCCAGTAAGTCATCCCTTGAAAGCCTAACAGACTTAAGTGCCAAGTTAGGGGGTGGATGAGTTATTACAGTGCTAGATCAAGAGGCCTTGAATTTTCAGGGAACATTGAGTTGATACAATTCTGAGAGTATTGGGTTTTCAGGCAAACAATGAGTTAATACATTCCTGGGAGTCGTGGATTTTCAAAGAGCATTATCAACTGAGTTATTATTATTGTACAAGAACTTGTAAATCTCTTTCAACACAATAAAACTAGAAGCGATCCAAGACATGTCAAAATTTTCACTCGATTTTTTTTTCAAAACAGTGGGAGTGGAACATAGAGCCAGTGAAGCTTTCATTGTGAGAAATAAAAAAGGGGGTAATAAATACCCCGTCACCCTTTTGTAGTTTCATTGTGCCTCATGCACAAGTCGTCCGCATGAGCTCGCCTTGAACATTAATTTTTTAAATTTTACATTAATGTAGTATTTTTGAAATTCAATTGAAATTGAAAATCAGCAACTGAACTTAATTAATGCTTTTTAAGCCTAGCTGCGCACGAGCCGATTTTGATTGGCCGACTCGTTGAATGTTGACATTACGACACTGACGTTTCAATGAGACCTCGCGCATCAGCCGACTAGTCGGAGCTCACCAAAACCTCAGTGACTTGGCGTCACTTTCCAACTAATTAGCGAATCAAAATCATCTGGTGTGCTCATAGGTTAATGGACCGCACGAGTCTAACACAAGGGAGCTACAGAAGTACTAGACCTTGTTTTGTTTTTTTTTCGTTTACTCCAAACCAGCAAATGAACATCACGAAATTACTTGATTTGGCCCTCAGTTTATTCTGCACAAAGAGTCAAGACATGCTGGACTTCTTGAGTTGAGTTTGGAGAAAGCACGTCGACATTGGATTGGCGTGGCAATGGACACATTGTGACCTAAGAGAAAGCACGTCGACATTGGCGTGGCAAATGGTCACATTGTGACCTAGGAGAAAGCACGTCGACATTGGCGTGGCAAATGGTCACATTGTGACCTAGGAGAAAGCACGTCGACATTGGCGTGGCAAATGGTCACATTGTGACCTAGGAGAAAGCACGTCGACATTGGCGTGGCAAATGGTCACATTGTGACCTAGGAGAAAGCAAAACGATAGACAGAAGTTTAAAACATCATAATTTGACAGAAGGAGTAAACGTATTTGTACACAGAAGACTTCAGAGAAGAATTATTTTCGTTAAATCAGGCAAAAGAACCTAACTTATTGACCCATTAATATTGGAGTGATTGCTGTTAGGAGACCGTAGTCTAATAACTAAGCCGTTGTAGAGATCATACTGAGTAGTGTTCACTGCTCATCTACAGTTTACCCTGTAACATGCCACGGTCCCCTAAACAACAGCCAAGTTGGAAGTTTGTGTCGGACCCATATTTTTCACTTCAAAGCCGTTTTTCTCAAAATCAGCTCTGTCGACATAATGTGGGTTTTCTCATGCACACTCACATATACCGCCCCCCCCCCGCCCCCTTCTTTTTTTCTCTAAGGAATCCATTATCATTCATAATTGTTAGATCCAAAACTAATGCACTTTACTGGGGAAATTTGGTAAGGATGTTCCTTTATCATTTCTGTGGTTGATATCATTAGATCTAGCCTTGACAAGATCACGCCGAGGGAGATGTGAAGTGGGCGGGCCACTTTGGGCTAAGTTGATGAGATAATACATGTACATGATGTCAAGAATGGTTGTACTGTTGGCAGCCCTGGTGTGTGCGCTTGTATTGTTGTAAGCATCCTTCTGTCTTTTCTTCACGCTCATTCATCCATTCATCTGTCCATTTTGTCTGTCTATCCATTCATCCATCTGTCCGCCCATGCGTCCACTATCCGCCTGTGCGTTCATCCGTCTTTCCATCCTTTCGTCCATCCATCCATCCATCCATTCATCACCAGTATGTACCCCCCCCCCCCACACACACAGAAGAATAAATCAAATGGAAAAAAGAATAAGCAACAAAACAAATATCAAGAAATACAACACTCGTGAAAAAACGCTTCAGCATTTTCTTGGATTTCTTTCAAAATCATCAAACCATTTCATTTATTAACCCACCCGCCCTTAATGTTTCAATGAATCAGTATGTGCGTGCCTGCGCTAAATGTGTATACGTGTGATATGTGTAGACAAGACGTGTACAGTAGACGACGTATTTATACCAATAAGTGTGCGCGTGTGTGAAGTAGTTATGATAAAGTTTTGTAACCAAATTTCCACTCAGTGGATGAATAAAGCTTCATCACATCCCTCAACTCAATCAGCTGATAATTTCATACTTCTCTGGAATTTAGTTTGTTCTGCAAATAACGTGTAATTTCTTGTTGACCCGCTACGACTGCATTTGTCCCACGCCGCATTAAAATATACGTGCACCCCACCAAAAACGTGGATAACCAGCCAAGTTGCGCATAACCATTAAAGTCATGCTGTTAAATTGGATGTTTTAATGAAATTAATCCCAGCCAAAAAAGGAAACCACCAATACAACATCAACAAACAACAGTTTATCCATACAGTTTAGATAAAATACACTATGAAAATAACATTGCTGTGAAAAAAATGGCTATGCCCCATTCTGAAGTCCTACCCGCCACCGAAATAATTATTGGCATGCTCCACCTGTTGGGGGAGGGGGGGGGGGCACATTAAGAAACACTGCTCTACAGTTTTCAGTTGGTCGCTTCTTACACTGTCTTAACCCTCTACAGCCCAGTGTATCATATTTGAGATAAGTCACCTGAAGCCAAAATGTTCTATCTTTCCTGCTTACTCGTCCTATTATATTGACACATAATTTTTCCCATAAAATATTATTTATTATTTTTGCATTCATCTAACTATTTAAAATCAGTTGAACATTATTATTTCAGAAGCTTTGGGATTGGCAATTTTCGTTTGGGCTCTAGCGGGTTAAAAAACTTGAAACTTAAGAACCGCTGCCTTATCACAGGGGACCAGATTGAACAATAATAACCTCTTGGTTCTCTGTATTTAGCTGGGCGTATCAGCAGTTTCTTTCTACTTTTTTTCTCATTGTGGTAATAATTGTCTTTAAATTGATAATGCTGTTTGGATTGTGGAGACACTTGTCAAATATATCACAATGAAACTTCACAGATGGTTATACCAGAATTGATACCGGCCATATTATATTCTCACAACTTCTCTGCAAATGCGACATGGACAGCTTTGTCGAAACGTAACATAAAGACTAGCGATATCTGGGTCACATGTTAAGCATTTTCATATAATATGATTTGATGTACAGTCCACACGCACGGCCGGATTACGATTTTGTAGGCCCCAGGGCTACAGATACTGTAGTAGTATTTAAAAAAGCACGTTTCTCGGATTCTTGATATCAGTTTATTGCACTTCTCCAACATAATGTCATATAAATTATCATATATATAAAATACCTACCAGCTTAACGTTTTCAGAAAAATAATACCATTTATTTTAAGTCAAAATTGGGCAAAAAGAAAAGGTTGTATGTTGCAAAACCCCGCGTAAGAAATAAAACCCAAACAATACAAAGTAAACTAAAGAGAAGACAGAAAAAACACAAAATTTTCGGCTTTCGCTTTTTTCAAGTGAAAAAAATCGAACAATAAAAGACTTCAACAGGAACGAAGCGAAACAGTTTACTTAGCTGCGAGTTCTTGCTTCGTTAGCAGCACCAGAGCACGTCCATCCGCCAAATGCATGGAAGCTCGACTTACAACCTTTTCTTTTTGCCCAATTTTGACTTTGCTTATAGCCCTGCTGCGACCCCACAGTTTTTCTGTGGTCTTTATGATATTTCATTTATTTTAAGGAGAACGACCTGCAACAAAAAATTAAAATAAGGTTTTGATGTTTATAATTTCACTTAATCTCCGGAGACCTTCAGCTAGTGAAGGCCCTTTGGCTGCAGCTCATAAAGCCCAGGCTTTAATCCGACACTGGCCACACGTGGTGACAAAGTTCCCATTTTCACATTATTGATTTCACACGCATAGAAAAATCTGTGAGCAAAGAACACACTTATCCTTGGTTCAACGTAGCCATTGGCGAGAGAGTGACTCATTTGATTATTTATATCACTACAAAACTTCTTGAACTTAGCTGGGAAGAATTTTACGGTTGCTTTGGGCATTGACATTGATAAGGATGTGACCAAAATAATATGGCAAAAAGCGTTATGAAAATGCTGTTCAGGCAACGGTTGGTCTTCATGTCCATTACCAACACAAAAATACCAATCTAAGGCTGGCTTTTCATGTGTACGGAGGAACGTCAAAAATCCATCAAGTAGTAAAAAGAAAGAGTATTTACATGTGTACGTATTTCAGTGTGGCTGTGTGTCCGATGTCCGTTTTGGCTCATTCGCTAGTCTGTTCATGTCCGTAAATGCCTGTCTGTGAATACAGTCACGAGCCCTAGTAATAATGCAATAATGTATTTATATGTATCTAACAATCCATATATCCACCCATTCATGTATACATCCGCCCATCCATTTTTCCCATACACCTTTCCGTCTGTTTGTCCATCGATCTATCTTTCAGCCTGTCCATGCATCCATCCATCCGTCCATCCATCCATCCATCCACCCACCTACCCATCCATCCATCCATCCATCCATCCTCTAAGATGCAAACAAGTACAGCTGTATCTATTATAACATCCAAACCACTCAGTAAAATTATTTCTTTCTACATGTATTTGACTACTTTAAGGTATTTTGACGCTGCCGTTTCCCGTTTCTCTACATAATATGAAAACCCAGCTTAATGACCCTATGTAATGCTGGTACCGTACAAGAGGTGAGAGTGAGGAGCTGAGGCAAGCTTATGAAAAGCTTATAAAATGATGGGGGGCGGGGGGCGTGAAAACCACCAAAATCGAGCTCTGCTTTATGGATGGCCCCAAACTGCGTCCACTTTGCCTCGGGCTCATGGAGCCCCAAACCTCATCTCTGAGATACCTCATGGTGGATGTAAACCAGTAAACAATACAAATAAACCATTACACGTTTTGCCGTGCACTTTACCCGGTCTACATGTGTTCATTTCTCTCTCAAGCATTCTAATTAACAGAGCATCGTGGTGCTTACAGAAAAAATGGGGAAGAAAATCTAGAAGAATGTCAGGCATGAGGATTTTTTACCTGTTACGTTGACATTTGTACCAGCCGGTTCACACAGATAACTCCATTCAGCGGAGTGGCTTTTCAGACAGAGAATGCAACATCGGTCAAAGTTCAGGGGCCAAAGATCGAAACATTTTTTTTTTTCAAAAGACGATCTCATGTGAACTATTTCCATAAAATCCTCCCGAGAGTAGTTACGCGCTTCTGTTACAATGATTACGGCAATCATACCCAGCGATACTGAACGCCCGTAAATCTTGTTTAAAAAAAACATGTGTCAACAAACAAAAGTTTGTTTTAAAAGTATTATAATGAAAACTTAAGTGTTGGTAAACTAAAAAGTGTTTCAAACATAGCAGAATAGGCACCTGGTGACATGTTTCAATAATATATACATTAATGGGCAGGTACTAGGTGGTTAATCGCAAAGTATTGGGGTACTGTATATTTTTGTCTTTGAGCCATGGCGCACTGCCCTGAGGCAAGTTTGTTTTGCGTGGGTTTTGTCTCGGAGACCTCGTCCTATCGTTCTGTTATATATATATTCTGTTTGACGTCTTGCTTCTGCCTGGCACAGTGTTGCAGTTTTCGCATCGAAGTGCTTTCTCTATACTCAAACTCAAAGCTCGCTTGAATCAACCAACGAGACAAACTTGCCCCCGTCTCACCAGTGCACGAGATCCTATTGAACTCCGAAGTCCAAATATCACACTAAAACTGAGCTAAACAGACTTGAGTCTCTGCGCCCCCCCCCTCCCCCCCAGCCTTATTGTGAATCTGTGGCAACCAGAGACAATAGAAATAAGAGAGGCTTCTCTGTTGTTACGTGACCTGAGATGGACGTGCTGTGCATAAGCTCCACAACCTAAATCCATGTTTTCATGTGTACGGAAACGTAAAAAAATCCACCAAATAGTAAAAAGAAAGTGTGTTTCCATGTGTGCGGAAACGGCATTGCCATACTTGCAAACATTCTTTCTATTTCACTTCTTGAAGGGTTTTTGAGGTTTCCGTTTCCGTACACATGAAAGCCCAGCTTAAGAAGTTGGATTGCGCCGAAACTTCACCTTTGATAATTGAGACTGTGACAGAAGGCCATCGCTGCAAAATTTTGTTCAGCATTACATTGCTACATGTAACGGATCTAATTCAAAGTAGTAAATGTCCTAAGCGAATACCGCTAAGTCACTTTCCCATCGTGATTTCTAAACATACTTTTTGTTGTTGTTGCTTTTGTTTCCTGTCTTATTTTACAAGTTAGAGACAGGGCTCAAATGCCAAGGTCCTCCAGGGGTTTAGTTCCCCCGTGTCTGCAAATTTATGAGTAGTTGCGCAGGGAGGGGGCCGCAGCCTATTGCTTTGCCCAGGGAGCCATATTGATATTAAGACGGCCCTGGTTAGAGAGGGAAACACTTTGTCCAAGGTCACATTCATGACTACGACCATATGTCACAGTTTCAACTGCTTCACAGCATAATGCTTTTATTTTGCCATCCATACAAGCTGGCACAAGACTGAAGCAAGATAATAATATATTCTTTAAAGGTACTGAATTCCGAAATTTCATTGTCCCTGTCACAGCGGGAGTTCCTTGGGTTTGGCACTTCTTGGCCATTTAATTTCTTAAACTGCCGCCAACTTCAAAAATGTAAGATTATCATCAAGGGCAACGGGCCGAAAAGTAAAGATTTATAATATTATATTTCCAGTGCAGACGCAGGCCGGCGCCAGCAATTACTTACGCCCTTTGCCAGTCCAAGCATTACAAGAAATCCTGTTTTTTCACATTCAAATGGGACTTGAGTGCACAGAGGCATACCCTTTGTCAAGCCTCAGCAAATAATGGGCGGGATCAGCAGCGTCATGACCTTTGTCTTTTCTAACTATAACAGTGCACAGAATACTAACTTATGTGTGGGCGTCAATAGGTTGTTCTTATTCAACAGTCAGGACATGATGTGTTTAGCCATTGTCACATATTTAAGTGATTTGTGTCTGTGTATGTGTGTTACGTGTGTGTGCTCCCGCGCGTGGCCTTGCGGTTTATATTTGGTTTTGACACATCTCTCTGTTCATCCTTATTTATTGTATGTTTTTAAAACCTCCTCGCCATTTTCAGTTTATCATCATTTTGTTTCTTTGATCCCGTGCTCTCTCTCTCTCTCCTCTCTCTTCTCTCTCTCTCTCTCTCTCTCTCTCTTTCTCTCTTCTCCTCCTCTTCCTCTCTCTCTCTTTCTCTCCTCTCTCTTCTTCTCATCTCTCTCTCTCTCTCTTCTCTCTCTTCTTCTCTCTCTCTCTTCTCTTTCCTCTCTCTCTCTCTCCTCTCTCTTTTCCTCTCTCTCTCTCTCTCTCATCTCTCTCCTCTTCTCTCTCTCTCTCTCATCTTCTCTCTCTCTCTCTCTTTCTCTCTTCTCTCTCTCTCTCTCTTTCTCTCTCTCTCTCTTTCTCTCTCTTTCCTCTCTCTCTCTCTCTCTCGTCTTCTCTCTCTCTCT
>OZ007577.1:32762018-32982018 GCA_963931925.1 Onchidella celtica
ACTTAAGCGTGTCGTGAACTTGTGTATTGTAATGAACTGGTAAGCGGATAGTGAACTTAAGCGTGTCGTGAACTTGTGTATTGTAATGAACTGGTAAGCGGATAGTGAACTTAAGCGTGTCGTGAACTTGTGTATTGTAATGAACTGGTAAGCGGATAGTGAACTTAAGCGTGTCGTGAACTTGTGTATTGTAATGAACTGGTAAGCGGATAGTGAACTTAAGCGTGTCGTGAACTTGTGTATTGTAATGAACTGGTAAGCGGATAGTGAACTTAAGCGTGTCGTGAACTTGTGTATTGTAATGAACTGGTAAGCGGATAGTGAACTTAAGCGTGTCGTGAACTTGTGTATTGTAATGAACTGGTAAGCGGATAGTGAACTTAAGCGTGTCGTGAACTTGTGTATTGTAATGAACTGGTAAGCGGATAGTGAACTTAAGCGTGTCGTGAACTTGTGTATTGTAATGAACTGGTAAGCGGATAGTGAACTTAAGCGTGTCGTGAACTTGTGTATTGTAATGAACTGGTAAGCGGATAGTGAACTTAAGCGTGTCGTGAACTTGTGTATTGTAATGAACTGGTAAGCGGATAGTGAACTGAAGCGTGTCGTGAACTTGTGTATTGTAATGAACTGGTAAGCGGATAGTGAACTTAAGCGTGTCGTGAACTTGTGTATTGTAATGAACTGGTAAGCGGATAGTGAACTTAAGCGTGTCGTGAACTTGTGTATTGTAATGAACTGGTAAGCGGATAGTGAACTTAAGCGTGTCGTGAACTTGTGTATTGTAATGAACTTGTGAGCGTGTAATGGACTTCTGTGCGCATATTAGTTATGAACATTGTGAACGTGTTCTGAACGTGTAAGTGCATAGTTAACTTGAAACTGTGTAATGAGCATGGGTAAGCGTACAATGAACGTGTAAGCATCTAATTGAAAATATAACGTATAATGAACATGCAAGCGTGTAATAAACGTTTGCGCCTGATGAACTTGTAAGCGCATAGCGAACGTAAGCTTGTAATGAACTTGTATGGGTGTAATGGAGGTGCAAGCTGGTTATGAACTTGTAGGCGTACAATGAGCATGCGTTGGCGTATTAAACATGTAAGCTGTAATGAACTTTTGGTCCAAAATGTTTGTTTTTCTTGTCACGCCAAGACGCTAGCCATTTCACTTGAACGAACTGAGTCAGGTAGGGCGGATGCTGTCTTTACATAGCAACGCAGATGCGCCAACCTGCCGCGCAGTCACAGTTTTCGGACCTAGTACAAGGTGATGGTCATAGTTAATCGTGTGATAAAGTTACAGTATGGCTCACTGATCTTAAAAATGCACGAGGCGATGACGCGGGAACTG
Source organism: Onchidella celtica (assembly GCA_963931925.1). Taxonomy (NCBI): domain Eukaryota; kingdom Metazoa; phylum Mollusca; class Gastropoda; order Systellommatophora; family Onchidiidae; genus Onchidella; species Onchidella celtica. Next base: position 32,763,375 of record OZ007577.1, read on the forward strand.
ACCCAACCCATTAAACCCAGTGGAACCAGCCACGCTTGCTCGCGGTCATTAGTTCCGGTGGAGTAAAAATACCACAGAAAATTGCGGGATGGCAGTGTTATAAAAACTTAGACTCTACTGTATTTTCAAAAACTTGTTTGTTGCTGGTATGGAGCTTTGCAAAATGTAACTCTCTCTCTCACTCTGTTCTGTCTATCCTCCCCCTTCTCTCTCTCCGTCTGTTCTGCTTGTCTGTCCGTCTGTCTGCATCCCCTCTTCTCTCTCTCTTCTATTACAGCCAAACGAAGTTAAAAAACAAATAACGACCTAGGTACCAAAAAATTGTTCCTGGTCACATCAACGTCAATATTTGATAAGGAAACCCTTTGCGTAACCTAACTATGTAGCCACCCCTTCCGATAGTATGGCATAGTGGGCGATGGGGGAAATGGGGATGCAACCTGGAACTATAGCGTGGCTATGTTTCGTGGTAAGAATGTGCCCAGTGTACGTCTATCACAAAACTGTCCAGTCACTCTACAACTAACCCAAATTTACGAAGCTCCAGCTCCACGCCGTTGACAAATAGACCGCACCAAAACTTTCGTCATTGATGGAACCTCGTGAAACTCCGTCGAGAAGTCGCGCCCTTAGTTCTTGTTTGTTCTATCCCCAGTTTCTGAAAAAAACAAACAAACTGGAGATCCTTTAGTATGTAGAAGAGGTATAGCAAATGCACCCCCTGACACTTGTTTATGAGCTTTGTGGTGCTTACCAAGCTGTTCCGATTTATTTTGAACTTCTTATCATAATACTAAAACCATTTTCTCAGTTTTGCAAAAAATGGAGTTAGATCAGAGGTACTCAACCTTTTTCAGACAATCGCCCCCACAGACCCCAAATTTTCTTTCATCACCCCTCCCCCTTTTCTTCTCCTCCTCCTCCCCCCCCCCCCTTCCTTTATCCCATCCCAAACGCAACAGATACATTTCACGACAAGACAGACTGCACACCAATATTATTATGGTGTCAAGTGTGTCAAAGCGTATTCAATTTTCATGATAAAACAAAGCATTCTTTATCAAATTCACTAAAAAGGCATTCTCTGTCCATACAACCCATTAACGGTACGTGTGTTTTTCAACAAGTGAGTGTCTGTCCTGTATTTGCCTCCAAATCGTCCTCCATTCATGTTTCCCCCCCCCCCCCTCCCCAATCACCAATCACCTCCTTTCACCGTTTTCCCCTCCTTGTCGCCCTTTTTTTGTTTTCGCCACCCTGGAAATCAAAATCCCTCCCTTCCCCCCGGGGGTGTGGGGGGTTGGGGAGTGGGTGGGGAGGTGATATCGTTCACATTGAGAACCGCTGAGTTAGATCAAAGAACACTAGAACAGCTAAAGTCACGCAGTGTGTGTCTGTGTCCACTTCAGTGTTTGAGGTCGACAATTTCTCCCTTTAAAAAAAAATAATTGTAGGTTAACGGGGGGGGGGGGGGGAATAATGGGTTTATATCGTTTCAAGGGCGTAGGCCGTTTGTTCTTTTAAAGAGTGGACGATCCTGTACATAGTCATTAGGTTATAAATGTCAGTTTCGATTTGAACTACATTCTTTTATCCGTCTGTCCGTCCGTCTGCCTTCCTGCTGTTTTGTCTGTCCGTCTGTCCCTCCCTCCCTCCGTCCGTCCGTCAGGATCTATTTGTCTGTCTATCTGTCTGTCTGCTGTTCTTGACATAGCCAATAAAATTTCTCTGGATCTAAAATCATTTTTTTCTTTTGAAAAGTAGATGAGAGTACGATTAATCCTTCCCCCAGCCAGTTCGGGATGATATCTGGCAGGTCAAGGTCGTTCATGGGCGTTCAAAAACAAGCAGACAAAATTGTATGAAAGAAACAATTTCTGACACAAAGGAAAGTTCGGCCTGGTTTTCAGCTAATTTCTCAGCGTTGTTGTTCGTGCCTGCATTTGGGGAAAAAAATGAATTACTAAACCAACAAATTTATCGTAAGTAATGCATTTTGCGTGGAAGACAACTCACCTGGATAATTCTTTTTTACTTGGTAGATCACGTGGATGAGTAAGCTTAGAAATCGGAATCGCCGGTGAGATTTAACTTTAAAACGACTTTTTTTAATAAGACGATGTCTTATCTACAGCCATTTTGTTCTTGTTAAACTACTGTGGTTGCTACAATGGGCACAACTGACTTGTTTCATAGGATACAACAACAACAACAAAAAATTGCGTTTCTGGTATTTCTTTCTGTCTTTCTTTCTTTCTTTTTTGTTTGTTTCTTTGTTTCTTTGTCCTTTTCTTCTTTCACTGAAAGCGAAAACGTCTGCCTTGATAACAAATTATGATGAGCAAAATGAGATAGCTAATAATTGTGCAAAATATTTTGCCATGGTCCCCAGACACCTGATATTTCTACAACACCTGTGGTCAGTATAATTACATTAAAGTATCATGTGTATGGAAATATTTCATTCCCTAATGTACAACAAAGATATTTTGTAAAAAAAAAAAAATGTTCAGTGTGGACCCTGGGGTGGTTTCATTCGGCACTTTGTCCGATTTTTTTAAGGTTACTTTGACTCAAAATGGCGCTGGAGCACTGCATGGCGATCTACATTTTAGTCTTGGTGATATAAATAAAATATACCGTGAAAACAGAAAAGTGGAAAGTCATCACTGTTGTATTATCATCAATACTGGTTTTACTATCAACACCATAGGCCTAGCGAGAAAATGTTGAGACGATTTCAGCGGCTGCTGTCGTCGATTCTATCCCCAAGAAGCGCCATGTCATTCGCGTTGAGCAGTTTTTTTTTCTTCTATGAGTCGAGTAATTTTGTTCCCCACTCTTACAGTGTTCATAAATAATATATTTTTTAGGCAGTCAGCACTTCGTGCACCACATTAGTTCACTTTGAAAAGTCGGCTTTTAAAAGGGTGCAGTGAGATTTTAGCGTGTCGGCACTGATTCTACACACACAGTAAGTAGATAAGTTGAATTTCATTGTCCTGAAATTTGAGGAGCCACTCTTCACTGAGACCAATTATTCTTACACTTGTAAAATCTAATCCATGAAATTCATTCGTGTCTCAGGGCTTTGTCTAGTTCCTTTTTTGTTTGTGTATTTTAAACTATCCTAAAGCGGATTTTGAGACATGGGGAAGAGTTCCGCACGTCCCGACCAGCCAGTCAAGACCACATTATCCCTAACTTTGTAACTATCACTAATGCTGTCCTATCCCTAATCCTATAACTGATTTGATCCCTAACCTTACGCCTTACCCTTTCAACCAGAAAACAGTAAAGAAAACCTATGAAAAACTGTACGATTTTAAAGTGATTTGGACCTTCAAAACTCTTTCAGAAACATCTGTTGGCAGGTTAGATCCCATCGACCTAGCAACACTGAACGGGTAACGTGTATAATCGAATGAAAGCTACAGAGACTGAATAGACCGCCAGTTGAAATTACCAGGAGAATATTCAATTCGAAACAACTGAAAGTGACTGTGTAGGCGAAGCCTACTTTCAGAAGGACTTCCGAATATCTTTCATGCTCTAAATGACTTCTACAGAGGGTATATTTTGTGGGTCTGTGTAGTAAAAGGAGGTTAAGACATTTTGTGGGGCTGTTCTAAAGTAAGAGAGAAAATTCTCCTCCTCTCGTAGTTTTATAAGATAACTAATTGTCCCCTTACAATGACGAGGTTCTAACTCCCTTCCGTCAACTTTTGAGAAATCGAGGATTGACGTTTCATGATTTTAGAGCAAAGAATTTTTGTTTCTTTTCAGTAATACTTACAAATTACACACCGAATCTGCTTGATACTTTGACACACAATGGAGAAGGCCCGTAGAAGTAGTGTGTAGTGTGTAACTCAGTTCAGCCAAAAAGTGGAGATTGAACTTATCATTCTTACTGAATTGCGTACATTATTTCATGGCCTAGATATTTTCCGCCCAAATTTCCGCCACTGATTTCACCGGTCCATCTCGCTTCTTTACAACGCTATCAATGGAAAACTTACATTCTAAACCTTAGGTCCGGGAGCCATTCGTTGAGACCGCGGGGTAAGAGCCGTTGAAGAACAAGGCGCTTAACACTAAGCCTTTAATATGAAGGTGATCACATTGTTATCACACAGGTAACAGTATCAGTACCCGAACTACACCTTTGCTCCGCAGGAACTTACAACTTGAGACTTTCATGTTTAGAAATTTGAGCCTCTTGAAAGTATTTGGCAACTCCCTGCTTTAGAAACACTCCCAAAACACAATAAAAGAGCTCTATGATACATTCAAAAAGAATGAAAATTGGTAGAAATAAACCACGTCCTTGACCTTAAGTCCTTCATATATTAATATTATATCTATAGGCCTACTAAGTAAAAGCGAGTTGCAAAACTCACGAGCACAGCTCCAAACAACCATAGAAACCTAGAAACATGCGGTTTTGATTGGAATTCTTTAAATAATATATATGCTGTGATGGGCGAATGAAACTGTTGGTAAATATTTGTATTATGCTCAGCAAGTACAATTTTCAAGTTGAGCCCTACCACTTCCACTCCGCATTTTATAATCTGCCATATTCGTGTTTTGTGTTTCTTCTTCCGGTGTTGTCATTCAGTTGTAGTTTGACCAAGGAGGTTAGAAATAGACTATTTCTAACCTCCTTGAGTTTGACGGTACTTTCCGGTGCAGTATTAAATTACAACAGTGTGTAAAAAAAAAAATGCGAATCAGGATGCTGAGTAAAACATTAAATTTCTGTAGTCAGGGCGTAGGCTGGGCTATTCTGCTTTTTATAATATAAATAATATTCCAAACATCTGGTAAAGATTACGTAGAGGAAGTTTGGAGGCGGTTATATGCTGTAAACATACCAAATTGATGAGAGTTAAATGGGCTGGGTCTGGTCTAAGACTTAGGAGGGTTTGGGCAAGGAAATGGTATGTACCCTGGGCCACATCACTTCACAAGTTATTGCCCTGAAAATGCAGAGGGTTAAATTTGAATGTTTTTTGTGTCATAGAATTTATTTTTATCACCCTTCGTGCGCAGGTGCATCTCTTCATGAGGACACGCATTGGCCGATTGAATAATTGGGAGGAATTCCATTTGAGTTACATATTAGGGACAAAAGGGGTATATAATATTACCAGGACTCGACTTTAGAAGCGTCTATGTCCACCTGGCAAGTTGGTTTTCAACATTGATGGTTTTACAGTAAATGCGGGGCTCGGCGATTAACGCACGGAACATGAAATATGAACGAGACCAAAGTTGTGCAACTCACATGGTACACCTCCCGTGTATTTTATAGGGTACCGGAAAACTGAGCCGGATTTTTAATCCTATTGTTCAAAACTTCAAAGATAGCTCGTAAAAGCTGTTGGAAGACTGAGCCGGTTTTTGGCATATCGATTAAACTTATTTTTCTAACGTGCAAGCAAAGCAAGTATTATTACCGATCCCGACTGCAGCACCTTACCCTGGCAAGAACTGAATTTTACATAAGAAGAGAAAGAAAACGCAATGTTTTACCCGAAATGTATGCTTTATCTTAACCACAATTATTGTGGTTACATAGGGTGATCCAGATTTTACTTTCCCATCATCTGGATATTAATGAATATATAAATAAATAAAAATCAGAAATTAAAAGATAACCCAATGATTTTTTTTTTTTAAAACACAAGCTTAATTGCAAGCTGAAATACAACTACGTTACTTGTTATAAAACTGCGTTAATAAAAGAATATTATGGTAATTGAACTTTTGTAACAAAGCATGGCATTCTCTAAATCCACATGGTAATATTGTGGTTTGAACTGAAAATTATGTTCACTGTAAAGTCTTTGTAACATATCTAACAGTCTATCCAAAGATCTATCATGTTTATACAGTCCAGTGACTTTAGGGTTGGTACATCAGGCTAATCGATCTAAAGTTCGAAAACAACATAGTCGATATCTAAAAAAAACCGGCTCAGTTTTCCAACAGGGGTCGGCGGCTTATTGCGCAATGCGTTGCATAACAGGTGAAAACCCGGCTCGGTCTTCCGTACCCCATTTTATAATCTAGACCCGCATATAATATCACACTGTAGGTTTATCAAGTAACCATGTGGGAATTTAGTTGCATCATCCATGGGATAACTATACGATTGTGGTTACATTTAGGACTAAAACGTTGAAAATATCAAAAAGCAGGGCGTGGCACGCTTCTGTCTTCAGTACCATTTAGTTAGTTAGAAAGAACAGTCATGATTTGAAGATAAACAAGACTATGGCCTGGGTGAGGCTGTGGGTGTGAGGGTGTGTGTGTGTGTGTGTGCCTGTAATATAGTGGTGATACTGATAGTGGTATCAGAAAGGTGTGTCTTACATGTGTGTTTGTGTATGTTTGTATTGAATGTTTGAATACGTTTGTATGGGTGTGCGGCCACTCTATATAGACTGTACATCAAGGGTGGCCTGTTCCAGGTGTAATTCACTGTATCATGAGGACTAAGTGACTATCTTTATCGTTGTTTGTTCCTTCCAGATCAGACGCTCCACAACTAGTGAGACCATGAGAGGTTCGGTGATAGTGCTGGCTGTGTTGGCCGGTATCTTTGTTGGCTGCACTGTGGCAGGTAAGTTGTTACAGCAGAACTTCTTTAGAATACCTTTGTGAACAGATAGGTCGGTCCCATAAACCTCATTTTTATTGGTTGATATGAGGCCAAAGACGAGAGAGAGAGAGAGAGAGAGTGAGTGAGTCTCTCCAAATTATTTGAAGTCAATGCAAAATGGAATAAGATAAAATAATATTCGATCTCTAAGATGTATGCACTGCTGTGGCATTACAGCTTTTTTGTGTTGTTTTTAATTTGCTCATCTCTTGGCGAGTCATTTTCAAGAAGAATCTTCCTCTACATGAATTCTTGCTTTAGCAAATAGCCTATAAACTACTAAGTAAATAGATGAAAATGTAATTAAATAGGTAGGTAAGGTAGGTAGGTAGGCAGGCAGGCAGGCAGACAGGCAGGCAGGCAGGCAGACAGGCAGGCCTACAGACATAGATAGATAGATAGATAGATAGAGATAGATGGATGGATGGATAGGTAGGTAGGTAGGTAGGTAGGTAGGTAGGTAGGTAGGTAGGTAGGTAGGTAGATAGATAGATAGATAGATAGATAGGTAGGTAGATAGATAGGCTGGTAGGTAGATAGATAGGCTGGTAGATAGATAGATAGGCTGGTAGACAGATAGGCAGACAAATAGACAGGCAGGCAGATAGATAGATAGGTAGATAGATTATAAAGACAGACAAATAGATAGATAGACAGACAGACAGATCGACAGATAGATAGACAGACAGACAGACAGACAGATAAGCTACTGGTAGTGTCAGCTACAAAGGTTTCCCAGAAGGCACTGGCTAACCAACAGCTCACTCAGTTGCAAACAGTAACAAAATTCCCATGGTCAAATGTAAGAGACATAAATTAAGGTTTCTGGTTCATTGACTGTCCTCAAAGGAGGTGCCATAGCAGGACAATGAGCAAAGTAAAAGGGATTTTCCTAGTAAACTGTAAACACTGGTCTCGCATAGCAGGGTATTTGTAGTCAAAAGCTCTCCCGGTATGTGGCACTTGTATTTTAAAAGCCTCTTTCTCACAGTTGGAACATTCCTGACATAGAACTTTTCATGAATGAAGTGTTCCACCTAGTTACCCATGTTAATAGCCTACTATCGTATCTTGACAGTCATTGAAACACTTATGGTAGAGAATCCTAGGGGTATGTCATTGAGCTGTGAAGTTTTAAAACACAAAAAAAAAAACGATCGCAAAGCCCCGCGTTAGCAACACGCAACAAAACACAATCAGTTTCAGGGAAATTAAAAATAGAAGAAATGGCTAGCTTTTGGTCTTCATGTCTTTCGACAGGTTAGGTAAATAATAATAATAACAGTAATAATAATAATAATAATAATAATGTAACGGAGACTAAATTGTAACAAGATTTACAGTATTCCAAAATGAATAGTAGAGAATAATTTCGGGAAGGCTGCCTTGCTGTTGCTTATGCCAGTTCCTCGACCGCCAATTTTTTTTTTCTGATCTGGCAAAAGACGTGAAATTTGAAAGGTGGTTATTTTTCCTCCATTCTTAATTCTTCTGGAATTGATTAGTGGTTGTCGTTTATTTTGTCTTTAAATACGGGCGTTGCAATTTTAAAAAAAAAAAAAATTTTTTTTTGGCCTCTGCGTTAAGCGCTGCTTTACCCCACAGATTTTCTGTAATTTTCTTTAAATACATTATTATTTACAGTTGTGACATGATGTCTTACAGAAGACAGTCACACAGAGAATGCTTAGTTTATTAGTTAGGGACAAGCTGGCGGAACATTCCGAAACGTTTAACCAAATCAAAGCTGCAGTATCAGTCGGACCAAATCATAGCAACTTTCATTCTGAAGTTTGTTCTTTCTTACATAGGTTTTACCGAACTTTCTAAAGTGCTTGTTTTTGTGCTTGATTTTGTTTCTTAAGTGCTTTAAGACATTTCCTATCCTCTATTGACCCTTATGCGATAAGTAAATGAAATCATGTTTTTAAAGTTTAAAATCTTAGTAAAGGTTACTTTGGTTACTTTGGTGTAGAACCAGCCTCCTCGCACTCGGGACACACCCATACGTGCTCAGCTCTCCGCGCCATCATGTCGGACAAGGTCTTCTCACTAACAACTCCAGTAAGATGTTGATTGAACAGTCGTCTTGCAGTACCACACAACCGGCTCTTGACTCCACAGCCTCTCTGATGCCCAAACAGTTTTATACGTTCAATGGTGTCCCCGTCTTCCTGTGGTGCTGTTTCTCTCAAAGCAGCGAGAATTTCATTTTCCCCGAGACTAAGAGAGCCTTGCATTGGGGCCTCACCAGCAAGCTTATCCGCTCTCTCATTTCCAGATACTCCAGCGTGTCCAGGGGAGAAAATCCAAGTCAGCCTTTTCAGTTTACTGTCGTGCAGATACTGCACCCATTCAGGTTTGAGGTATCCTGTTTCTATTTTCCTGAGCATGCTCTGGGAATCTGTCACAATGACGGCACATGTGTGGGTGCTCCTCTGTAACCATGCAAGTGCGTATTCAGCGGCAACCTCCTCCATTTTCATACTAGATGTTGTGACTTGATATGCAGCTCCATCTTCTGCCACTGTCCTGCCATCAACGCTGACCGTGTAACCCCATCCAGATCTTTCTCCTCTAGTGACTGATCCATCTGTATACACTACCGCATCTCCTGTCCTGCTGTTCTAGTGCACCAGTTCCAGCACGTCCGCATTAACGGCACATGCAGCCCTCTCACGGCATTCTCGGCCCATGGTGATCACCACTCTAGTGCACTTGCCGGCCATCTTATCGTCCACTTTCACATACTCCTCACCCCTTCGCACATTGTCAAGTTCACACACTTTTTATACAGTGGCCTCAGCTTCAGCTAACCATGATCTGCCTCGCTTTATTCTACTACCTTTCCTGACATTCAGCTGGTCATGCCGCAGATGTTTTTGGTCTTTCGCCACTCTAAACATTGCCTTAACCTGGTCTAGTGTGTGCCTTTGTTCAATACTGGGGAGCCCGAGGATGTATCTCATTGCTGCTATCGGGGTGTCACGGGTGCATCCAAGGATGATTCTCATTCCAATGTTTTGAATCTTTTCCAATTTCATCAACTGTGTCTTGGAAATTGTGACGATGCCCAGACCATAGTCGATGACTGATAGCACTGTGGCTTTGAAAAGAATAAGCAATTGGCGCTGTTCTAATCCGAGGGCGGCCATTGTCTTTACTGCAGCCAGTCCACTTGCACAGCGCTTCACTATGTGGTTCACGTGCTCTTTAAAACAGAGGGTTCTGTCAAACTTTATTCCAAGGTATTTAAGTTCCGTTACACGCTCGACATCCTCGCCTCCCATTCTCACTGGTTCAAGGCTTTTCTGCACTATGTGATTATCTAGTGAGTACCAAAGTGCTGCTGCTTTAGCAGGGTTTACCACAGCATTGTGCTCTTCACACCATGAGTCAACCTCATTCAACGCTTCTCCCATAACGTCAACCATGGCGTTTCGTTCTGTGCCTGATGTATATAACAGTATAGTAAAGGAAAAATTGTGAGACACGCACTCCGCTCACAAGTTCTCTTTCAAATGTAAAAATGAGTGGAGACATGCATTTTAATCATCTCTCATAACCATCTGCCTCCAAAAGCTTAGTGACATCCTGGATTGCCGGATATCGACAACTTATAAGGCCCCTTGTCTAAAAGCAACATGTTTCTGCACAACAGAAAAAATAATGAGAGTATCTACTATGACCTTCAGAAAAAGTAATGAGAGTATCTGCTATGATCTTCAGAAAAAGTAATGAGAATATCTACTATGACCTTCAGAAAAGTAATGAGAGTATCTACTATGACCTTCAGAAATGTAATGAGAGTATCTACTATGACCTTCAGAAAAGTAACGAGAGTATCTACTATGATCTTCAGAAAAAGTAACGAGAGTATCTACTATGATCTTCAAAAAAAGTAATGAGAGTATCTACTATGACCTTCACAAAAAGTAGTGAGAGTATCTACTATGACCTTTGATGGATGCTGTTTTTAGTTTATAGTTACACTGTTCTAACTTCATACTATTGACCAGCGTGATATGCGTGTGTGATGACGCTGACGTCTCGAATTGTTTGCCTTTGTGGATAAGATGAGATAAGATGAGATAAGATAAGAATCACTTTCTTATCCCATGAGGGAAATTCACATCCACGGAGCCTTCAAGAACTCATGCATGATACACACACAACAGAGATTTTGGTGATCAAGACAATGGTACTGGGATTACGGTTTAGGGTCAAGTTTGACATAACTTGAAAAAAAACACACACACGCACAACTGAAATTTGCTAGGAAAAGACGTTTCATACATTTTGCAAAATTTATCATTAACCATACCAGTCCCGTGTTCAAGAGGGGTAATCACTTGTGGTTCGTACTGTCCAACGTATTCTGTCATACATGAATCAGTGACCCGTAGCACTTTATAGCACTGTCCTAATTAAGACATAGCAAGGGAGGAAAGTAGGCACATTCCATGAAAATTCTCCCATTTATTATAGACTTTTTAAAACTCGTTTTTTACTGCGAGCTGTTTTGGTATGTGTGCCCTTTGCGTTATATCACAGACAACCTTGGCTTTATTGCTGTCTGTCTGAAATTTTACATGTGTCCTACTTCTCTGTCACTTAATCGTTTGTGCACAGTTATGGACAAAACGGAGAGAGAGAGATAGAGACAGAGAGATTAACTTGACAGACGCACAGGAAAAAAAATTAAGCCTGAACTGGACAGTGATGGATGGAAGCATGGATGGATGGAATAGGCCTGCTCGTTGGGTGGATATAGATATAAATATCAGTACTGTGTGCAAGCCAAACAACAGGGTGAGAGCGTGAAGCGACCCATTTCTGAATGTATCCTGCAACCTTCACCCTTCAGAAGGTCAGGTTAATGATGAATCAGAATGTATGACACTGTACAACCTGTCATCTTATACCATCAAGCCAGACCCCCCCCCCGCCCCATCTTACCCCATCTACCACCAAAATCCTCTTTGAGCTTTTTCCCGAGTCATTTTGATTATTTAGGTCAGCTGTAGTAAAAATCCAAAGGGTGCAGCCTAAACTTACGGGAACGTGTGGTTTTGTTATAGAATCCAGTTTCCTTTTCTTTTGCGCGTTTTGGAATATTGGTCCACTTCAGTAGAGTCATTCATTTGGGTCTATTAATTCTCGTGGTCTTTTAGATCATTGCAGATACCTATAGATAATTAAGCCAACTTTAGTATTTTTCAGATCCCCCTTTTTTTTTAATTTTCAAAATACCTGTTATAATTAATTAATTCTTAAATTAATTAATTAATTATTAATTAATCAAATAAACTCTTAATAAACCTCACTATTTGTAGGCCAGTCTTGATTTGTATGTACTGTATTATAGTAGGCCTATACTAGCAGAGGTCCCCGGCCCTGCCCGGGATAAATTGGTTTATTAGTTTCAGTTCTGGGTGGTTATTATGGACCTGCTTCATCTTGCCTGTTCCTATTTGTTTATTTTATTTTTATTTGTTTTTAAATAAGTCTTACTGCTCTGCCTTTGTGAGTTGACACCCTGCGCATCCCGTACAATAGCATGATTTGCGCACGGTTTAGTGTGTTTGATAGTGAACACATCGCAGGAAGTGATAATGAAACCTTAAAATGGCGAACCATGACTCGAAATAGATCTAAAATTGGGGAAACAATAAATTTCCAATAAAAAAAAAATACACCGATTTGAGACTTCTATTAAAAACTGTGCACCCTTACATCCATTCCGATGCACCATATACAATTTGAAGTCTGAGTGTTGAGTGGATCAGAAGCCTTTTGCAACGAAAAATCTTAAGTCCACAAATATATATAGTATAGATTACCAGCTTTTCGTTTTTGTTGGCCCAATGAACTATGTCTTTTCCTCATGTAGTCTTTACCCCCTAAGTATGCCCAGTTGTTAATTTTTGCCTTTCTCTGTAGGCCTATTAGTATGCATACGGTACTTGCACGACAAAGAAATGAAGGAACCAACAAGCCTATCATGGTATTGTGGATTATGTATATTATTACATCATAAATATGTGTTTTCGAAATTCCTACAAACTCGTAACAACTGTCTATTTTTGTCCGTCTTTGCAGCCAACCCATGTTGTTCCTACCCGTGCAAAAACAACGGTATCTGCTTGACCGGCAAAGAGCCTGGATCTTACACGTGTGACTGTGAAAATCTGGAGTTTTATGGCCAGCACTGTGAGATACGTAAGTATCGAAAGAAAGAAAACGGAACAAATATACAAAAAAGGATAAATTAATACGGGACTGCTTACAGTTTGAAAAAAAAAAAATCAGCCAAAAAATAATTATATTTGTATTAGCAGAAAGATCTATGATCAAAACAAAAAAAAAAGGGAATTTAAACAGATCTAAATTAGGACTAAATGGGGACAAAAGAGAAAAAGAATAAAATGGGAGAATCAGAGAAAAAGCAGCAACAGAAAGAAAAAAAAAACATATTATGCTACACATGATACAACCTTGAATCACCCTAGCCACTGGATTTGATAACAGTTGTTTGTAATTTAGACACATCTTTACTTGGATAAATTGTCTAATTGTCACTGTTATATCGTAGAATTAATTGCCTATCTGATCAGATTTTGTGTCACAGATTATAAAAGTAAAATTGTGCATGGAGCAAGTGAAGTAAGTAAATCAGTGATGCTTAGATGGATAATAAAATATGGATGAATGGATAGTAATAACCCTAAGTCTCCTAGTGTTTCATAATTTATTTGGTGTATGTCACTTTTAAGTCAAATGTCTTATATTAACTTTGAATATTTTTTTCCCAGATTGTAATTTTTTTCTGGTTGTATTATTTTTTGTAGTTGTGGATTTTTAAAAAAGATTATATTATTCTCTTGACCCTGTCCTGTCAATGTGCAAGTTTCATAAATCTTGGAAGAGGCAGTCATTGTCTGGCTGGCTGTTGGAGGGTTAATGGAAGGGAAACGCAGTGAAATGTTTGTATGGATCAGTTAGTGGATGAAAGGAGGGACAGGGCCATGCTTGGAAAGACAACTAAATGGAGAATTTCATCTCTTAATGAATGATTAGATAACTCACACCGAAACATAACTCTTCTGTTTGCTCTATCCAGCACCGTTCTTGAAACACAACATCTCCTGTATGTCTTAAGCTTCTATGTTCTTTAAACATAACTCTCCTGTTTGTTCTATCCAGCAGTACTCTTGAAACATAACTTCCCTGTTTGCTCTATCCAGCAACATTCTTGAAAAATAACTCTTCTGTTTGTTCTATCGAGCAACGCTCTTGAAAAATAACTGTTCTGATTATTCTATCCAGCAATGTTCTTGACATTTAACTGTCCTGTTTGCTGTTTCAACCAGTGCTCACAGTTCTTCTGTTTGTTCTTTTCAGCAACCTTCGCAAAGAGACTGAAAATGCTACTCAAGCCTTCCTCAGAGACTTTGCACAATCTTCTGGTGAACCCCTACTTGAAGTGGCTCTGGGACATCGTCAACAATGTGGAATTTCTATCGGACCATATTATGAAGAGGGTTTATTTATGTAAGTACATTGTTTTCTCAGGCTCAGTAGTGAGCTAAAGGGGGCCCTTCAGAGCAGACACTTTTCCAGAAACCTGAATTACCATGAAAGAAGTTAATTTACGCAAATTGCAAGATGGAAGAAAATATTTGTTAAAAATAAATTATCCAGCTTTTCCTCAGCTTGCGTCCTCCCTATTCAATTTCTCACTTGCTCTCTCTCTCTCTTTGCCTCTCTCTCCTCTCCTTCACTCTGTCTTTCTTATTCTCTCCATCTCCCACTCCCTTCATGGCTTCCTATTCCTTTTATTTTTCCTGGTAAAATGAGAGGGATGATTAAAGCTATGATGATATCCTGAATGTACGTCATCATCAGCACAGCTAATTGAGACCTTGTGTGTCAATTTCATTGTGTTTTCTCAGATAATTTACAAAGTTTAATTTCCAACCTTGGTTTGTGGTTTACTTTTGATTTGTTTTATTATTATTTTTAGAATGTTCGCTTTAATTCTTACCAGTATATCCACTGACATGGCACATTCTGGAGATAACTACCAAAAATGTGACTGTCTTGGTGTCTAGCTGGGTGCATGATATTCTACATTGGAACAGTCCTAATATTGTTTCATTTTCCTTGTAATGCCATGCAATTCCAGCTTTTCTGTTCACCATTCATTCATTGCTCTGCAGTGAGATCAGATATTGTGGACAGCCCTCCCCTATATGAGGCTGTGCATGGATATCCTACAGTTAGTGCTCACACCAATGCCTCAGTGTATGCCAGGACACTACCCCCTGTTCCTCTGGATTGCCCTACTCCCATGGGGGTCAAAGGTGAGTTTCAAACATATTCTGAATGTTAAAATTAAAAATTCAGTCAAAGATTGTCTGTTAACCCTTTCTTTGTCTCTAGTGTAAGTAATTTGATTTTCGATTTGCATGAGAAAAAGCAGCATTCTATGACTGACTACCTGATATACCTGGCACTGTTCGGAATAAACCAGGTGGAGTTCCATTTGAGTCGCACAATGGGGAATTACAAGGATGTGGCTTTGGGAGCATATGTGTGCGGGGAGGGTCCCAGGGGGGCTCAAGTTGGTTCTTTAGATGGATGTTTTTGTAAAAAATGCATATGTGGGCAAATAATAAACAAAACATGAAATTGACGCCAGACTAAAATTGCGTAACTCGTATGGCACTCCTTCTGGTAAACCTGTTACTGAATTATGATTTTACATTTTACTTCAGGTCTCTTCAGCATTGCTTGTTTCTGTGGATACGTATTGGTATATTTTAAACTGCAATAAAGCGCTGTAACATTTACTATCACCACTAGAGTATGTGCACTTCTGTAACTCTTAGACACAGTGTGGGCACTGGGCAGTTCGTTTATTAGTGAACACACAGTTTTTAAGATTCTAAGCAGCAAAAACACGGAACAGGAAAAGGTAGGAATATTAGATGAAAGTGGAGCGTGGAAAAGGAAGAGTTCAACTTGGAGAATTGTCCTCACTGAGTATAGTGCAAATATGCCCATAATTTTATTCACCTATTACAAGCTGCATTATTTTTAAGGAATTTAGTAAAATTCGCATGTTTCTAGGTTTTGTGGTTATCTAGGAATTCCTGATGTAAGTTTTACAATTCCCTTATCATAGATACCAATATATTCTCAGCAACTCAAATCTAAATAGGAGTTTTATAATGAGGTTTCTTCAGATAATTCTTTTGTTCTTGCAGGGAGGATCACTAGGTTTTGTCAGTAATATCACTTCATGCTGATCGCTTAAAGATGAAATTTTCTCACATTCGCAGGAAAGAAACAACTCCCGGATGTTGAGAAATTGATCAAGTCCTTTTTCACGCGTACCAAATTCCGACCCGAGCCACAAGGAAGCAGTCTGTTGACAGCCTATTTTGCCCAGCACTTTACACATATGTTCTTCAAGACTGATTTTGCTAAAGGGCCTGGTTTTACATGGAGTGGACACGGGGTGAGTGGTTTCAATTTGAAGTTTTAGCTTATGTTAATGATTTTGTCTCCTTAACTTTACCATGAGCTTATCATTCACATAATCATCACTGAATAAAATAGCTTATTATATATTGCCAACAGGAGAGCACCAAAACCTAAGACCTGGCCATGGCTTGGCTCCGTAGGCTGTTTGGAAGTCAAAGATTGAAACACTTGTTTGACTGGTGCTTCCTCTGAGCATCTATTGTTGTCTCACCCCCAGAAGAGTTTCAATATTTAAGATTATAAAGTTAATAAAATGCACGCATTTTTTATCGTTTATTCCTTTTAGTCTCATTTGTGTGTGTAATGAATACAAAGAGCTGGCTGTAGTTGTTGTGTAATTGTACATTCATGAGGCCACATGTGTGTAAATCAAAGGGCATGACTTGCATATATTTGTCTAATGGGTCAAAATAATTTTGTGGCCAGGAAGTTACGGTTTCAGCCAACAGTCTTGGAAGATGGTAGATAGACGACCTTCTTTGGAGCAAAGCATCCTTATGCTATTTTTCAGCACCTTAACTTTTTGTTTACTAGCACTATGCAGAAATCTGGCAAATATTTGTCCCAGAAGAATTTCAACAAAATTAAATAATGACCAAAAAAAAAAGTGTATTTTGCACAAACCTCAAGTTAACAATAAATAACAAAAGTACACAAGAAAAAGCTAAATGAAACTGAAAGAGACCACGGTATCGTACATTAAAATAGTAAGATCTCTCATAATTTATCCATAGAAAGTAGGAAAATTTTGTCATTTTGCTTCAATGATAAATTTGTTGCCCTTTTATTTTCTGTCATTGCAGGTTGATGTCAGTTCTATTTATGGAACAACTGTTTCAGATGAGCATTTGCTTAGGAGCAAGAAAGATGGAAAGTTTAAGATGCAGGTAAGGAGAAACAGAATGGGAAAGAGGTCAAACTGAGGATGGCATTTCTCCATTTGGGAAACAAAATAACACTGGGGAAGAACTATCTCTGAATGATTGTATAGACTAGGGATTGGCAACCAGCAGCTCGTGTTTTCATCATTTGGTTCCATGTGTGGCTCTTTTTTTCTTTTTTAATTACCATTAAAGAAACAATCTCTAAATGAGAAAAAAATACTACATGTATTAGTATATAGACTTACGTTACTCTCAAGCTGAAAAGGGATTTATGGTAAATAGCTTTAGTTGAGTCTTTAACCTTTAATAGATCGTGGAAATATAATTAACTTGTCCTCAGCTTTAATGAATTAGCCTGCCAGGCCGAACTGAAGAGTTCAACATCCATGCCTGGTCTGTTGGACAAATACATGTTTGTTTTTTTAAAAATTAGGCTCACCTTTCAAATAGATTTAATATGTGATAATGGGTGAACTGGTTTGCTTACAACAGGCAGTGTATTAATATTAATATAGCTGATGTTAGGGAACTTTGGTCTTTTACACTATTAGCTATATGGTACCTGATCAGTGAACACAACTTAGTATTTTCTCAAGTTGGCTTTGTAATCAGACATCAGACATCAGACACATTGTTCTCCCTTACAATAATACATAGCATTTATATTGCACTCCATCTCTTTAACAACCACACGCCAAGCGCCTTGCAGAATTTATTCCATAGTTTTACTGAATCATTTACACACAACAAAAATGTTCATGAATATTGGGAATGTAAAAAGATGACTCATCAACTGATTTTTAAAAATACATGAAATTTTCAGTCTCTCACAGATTATATTTAGTGGCAACTGACCTTGTACATTTCAGAAAATCAATGGAGAAATGTACCCAATGCACAACAAAGATGTTCCCATCAAGATGACTTACCTGCCGAATATTCCAGAGGAACGACGATTTGCCTTGGGCCATCCATTCTTTGGTCTCTTACCTGGCTTGTTTCTGTACCAGACTATCTGGATGAGAGAACACAATCGCGTCTGTGATATTTTGAAGGGAGAGCACCCAGACTGGGATGACGAGCGCCTCTTTCAGACTGCCAAACTCGTTGTCTTAGGTAAAGCATCTCAAGTTAAACATAGTTTTATTGCATGTACTTTATTTTTGACTGTCATGTGGCACATCAGTTGAAGAGTTACTTTTGTTGATTCTGCTGACTGGAAACGCTACGGCTGTAAGGATTTGGAAGATAATTTTGTACTCAGTACTTATCTGTCTATCCGTCATTCCGTCCATTAAGGTACACATTATTTTGTCCTCCGCTTGATCCATCTATTCATCCATTCGCTGTTCCGTCCATCCATATAAATGCATCCATTCATAACTAACATTTATTTCTTGTGCATTTGTGAGAAAGAGAGAGAGAGAGAAAGAAAGAGAGACCTTGAATTTTTTTCATTTCTTGTTCTTTAGGAGAGACCATCAAGATTGTGATTGAAGATTATGTGGAACATCTGGCTAACTACAACATCCGGCTGAAATTCAGACCCCATGTTTTATTCGGAGAAAGCTTTCAGTACCAAAACAAGATCAATGTCGAATTCAACCACCTTTACCATTGGCACCCGTTAATGCCAGACGAATTCAATGTCAGTGGAACCATCTTCCCTATGAAGGACTATATGTTTCACTCTGAACTGGTGCTAAAATATGGCACAGGTGCTTTTACTGATGCTTTGTCCAGACAAAGAGCAGGACATGTAAGTTGGATAGATAACTTATCCCAGCCAGCATCCTTTTGTCGATCCGCCTTAGATATCTGCAGGATTGGTAGGATTACCATAACGGCGGGTTCCCTACACCAGACCAATGTCAGTGCGAGTTGTTATCAGCGATCTATGTAGGAACGATATAATTCTCATGCGCAAACGTCAGATTCTGTTGTATTGGTGACGGGGAATATGATTAACTTCTTGTACGCGTTTTTGAATTGGCCATTAAAGAGCCTAAAATAAACTTGAATTTGATAATGTATTTTTTTTAAAAATTAAGAAAAGAAGTCAGCAGTTTGAGTGCTTGGCCTACACTAGAACTAGACATGAACTGTACCTTTTTGATACCCCATGGGAACTGGGTATTTGTCTTGTGTCGTGTCCTGACACTCTCTAATAGTTCTAATCAGTCGCAAAAAAAACTCGGGGGCCATCCCGGATAGGCAATATAATGAGACAGGGAGCGACAAGTGTGATGCACTTGTTTGCAAGGTATGGGCATTATCATGGAGGGTGGGGTGGGGAGGGTGTGGAGTGCAGCTCCATTTTTCTTCCTGTTTTCATTGGATAAATAAGTCCTCTAATGTAGTGCAGACCACAAATCTCAGGAGAAAATAAACAGGACACACTGCAATTGAGTATGCTGCCTTAGCACTAAGTTAGTGCAATAGATCAGGTTTTGCAGATCTGGTGCTTGGTAAGCACTGTGTGGTTCTTGTCCAAGTCACTACAGGTCCCAGTTTCTTCACTGGCCCCATCCTAGCACTGCTACATACAGAGGGTCCCATTTTCAAATCTTACTCAGGGTGGGAACTGAACGCATTTTCATTTGAGTTTGTAAAGGACTCGCTTACTGGAGCTCTGACAGCAGCCCAGGCCTTGTCTCTGATAATATGTCCTCCTTGTGCTGAAAATGGTTACAAGACCTCAACAAAGCAAAAAATAGAGGAGAAAGCAAAAAGACTTGAACAAAAAGGATGTTAGGTGATTTTGACTTTTAGGATCATCAGATGAAACTACTACTTGTGGAATTGTATCATGGACTATGAGAATCACCTGAATGATTAAGTGAGCTTATTTGATCTTAGTTAAAGCAGTTAGTAGATGTTTTTTCAGTGTCAAATTTATTGTCATCTTGAAAGTCCACCAAAAACCAATAATTATCTTTATGGTAATGGAATTTGTTTTCAGCAGTGCGAGTATCTTGTTTGTATTCTTTCATCGTTTCTGAACACCTGTCATCTTAAATACTATATTTTGTTCACAGATGTCTCACCATAACCATGGTGCTGCAACAATTCATGTCCTAAGGGACACAATTCTGCATGGGAGAGAACTCCGGTTTCAGCCTCTCAATAACTACAGGAAACGATTCAACCTGGAAGCATACACGTCCTTTGAAGATATGACAGGTACATAAATTTGCTGTGAAGTTTGCCTGTTAGTATTGAATTCTTAAACAAAGATTTGAAAAGATGCGGTAGACCTGCAAGTTTCCAAAATCCAAAGATTAACCGTATTATGTTTTCATGCATTATAATTATTGCGGCCAGGGCAATATTACATTTTGCATAATTATGTCAAATAACCAAAGTACCACAGTATCATATTTTCTATTTCAGTTATTTTGGAAATAAATCATTAATTAAAAATTTTCACATCGCATGACACACAATTTATATTCCCACTGAAAGCTCTTCTTTCAAAGAATTTATTCTCTGCATACTTATGATTTTTAGGCCAGTGGAAAATCCACAAAAATCTTAGTAAATCTACAGCAATGGTTCTCAACCTTTTTCAGGAAACTGCCCCCTTTGGCTCCAAATTTTCTGCATTCGCCGCCACACCCCCCCCCCCCACGCCCCCCCCCCCCCCCCACGTACACAAACTGCAATTTTAAGTTTTGTTTTTCAAACCCCTTTTGGCCTGTTGAATATTCAGTATACATATATAACAAAGCGTTCTTTAAAAAAAAGGGGGGAGGTTCTCTTCATAAAACCCACCGCACATGCTGTTGAACATGCCAGTGGCTACCCTGTATTTGCCCCCAAATCGTTGCTCCCTTCATTGTTTTAGCCCTCCCCCCCCACCTCCACATTGCCCTTTTCTTCACTTTCCCCTCCCTTGAAATCAAAATCGCCCCCTGAGAACCACAGGCCTACAACATGACAAGTAGTGTCAGTGTATAGATTATTAAGGGAAAAAGACTGGAATATATGCTTTGTATGCAAATTTATATTGTAGAATTCTCCATAGTAATGAAAACAAAATAGCAGGCATACAAAAACAATAAAAAATACAGTTTACAAACTGTATTTAACTCACCTTCTGGGCATTTAATATCCAATAAATCCATGTTTGAGGAAAGACGTCCGAATGTCTCATGCCAATATTGGCAGACTGCACCTTTAAGTGTACTCATCAGTTTATCACGAAATCGTAAGTTAACTATAAAAACCATTATCACAGAAGACTAACTCACAAAATCCAAAAGTTATGTCCTTGTAGGATCTGTAAACTCCCGCAGTTTGGAATATTTCGTTACTGTAAGAAAATCTGGCCCTGAGATGCATTAGGGAGTCTACCCATTGTTGAACATTTTAATTAATGAATACTGAAAATTGAAAAAAAAACAAACATTCCAACTACTGTGATAATTATTATACTGACTTGAAAATTCACCTTTCTTAATGTTGTTTTCTTTGAATTTATGTTCAGGTGAGAAAGAAATGGCTGCGGAGCTGGAGAAAATGTATGGACACATTGATGCTGTGGAATTTTATGTAGGTCTGCTCGTGGAAAAGAGGCGTGCAAGAAATTTATTTGGCTCAACCGTTGTCGAAGTTGGAGGTCCATTTTCTGTCAAGGGACTTTTGGCTAATCCCATCTGCTCACAACATTATTGGAAACCTTCTACATTTGGAGGAGAGACTGCATTTAACATTATTAAGACTGCTACACTGGAAAAATTGTTCTGTCAAAATATAGATGGACCATGTCCGTTGGTGTCCCTCACTGTTCCTGAGTTTTATCCTGGTGACATCGATGAATTTAGTACTTATGAATTCAAGAAACCAAAAGATGAATTGTAGCACTAGTGAAGGTTGGGTATTACATATTATTTTGTAGCTTCTAGGATTTTTTGGTTCTATTTTAGTAATTTTTATATTTTACAGGTTGTTCAGCCATTCTTGAAGTTGTTTAAATATTTGATTTGATCAGGAATTTATGACAAATTTGTTCATTGTGTCTGGTGGATGATTTTTGTTATATGTTCTGCAGTTTTGTTTTCAACAGTTGTGAACAATTTGCGGGAACAGTTATTTAAAAATTGCAGTTTTTCTATTTGAGTGTTGTAGGGACAATGGACTAGAAATGGCCAAAGAGTTGTGCAGGGGAAACAAATAATAGTTGATCTTTTGTTTGTTTGTTTGTTGTCCAAAATGGAGACTTAAGAGAAAGAAAACTGAGATATTATGACAGAATTCCAGGCAAAAATACCATACTATTAAAAAAATTGTCATATCAAATGTCAAAAATAAAATTCAAATTCTAATAAAATTTAGATATCAGACATACCAAAGTAGAGAAGCTAATAAAATATAAAATGAAATGTGGGATGAATTTTCGGTCACTTAATATCAACTGAAAGCAATGTTATCCATTATAATCTCAAGGAATCACTTTTCTTAGGAACAGTGATGTGCATATATATATTTTTCATCTTGTGAATTAAGTTTAATATCTATCACTTCAGTATTTGAAGCAGCCATGCAAAAAAATGACCATACTCAAAGAATGGTTGTGACTTCATTGTATCATTGGCCATGATATCCACAATCATATTTTTGTACATGTGTAGATGTCTTTTGTTGTTTTTTTTCTGATCGCACTACAGAAAACCTTTTTTTTGGGGGGTGGGGCGGTATTTTTAATGTTAAAGAGTTTTTTTTTCATCTGATATTAGGTTTGAAGTCGGAATTTTTAAATAAAATTTTGGCTCTCACATGTAGAATAAAATGTTTGGATAGCTTTGTCTTGCAATTCAGTGTTATAGGAAATACCTTGCTACACATTTTTCCCTCTTTTTTTTTTGTATTTAAAGGCCTTTTAAATTATAAGTCTTTGTGTAAATTGACAGAGAAGAATCAAGGAGAGTTAAGGAGGAAAAACAAAATATCTGACATTCACATATTGAAGATGAAATGTTCTTTATATACCAGCATTTCCATTGATGTGTGACCAACAGTGTTTGCGGTGGAAGCTAGTATTGCTAAACAAAAAGAGCAAATCTAAACCAAACAAACACCCACACACAAAACAAACAAACAAAATCTGTGGTTGAATTGTGAATTTACCTAAAATCTAGGCCCATGTCTTATTTTAGTAATGCTGGTTTTTGTGCATGTTAATTTCTGTATCAGGGATTGTCTTATAAAGTGCATTAATTTAATAAGTCCATAAGTTTAGTGCAAATTTTCTTTCCCTGACAAGTTAAATTGTGTCCAGCCTGGGCAAGTTTGATGACATAAGTTCTGAGGATTTGAATCTTGCATGACCAGACAGTAGTGTGGAGAGGTTTGATGATATAAGTTCTGAGGATTTGAATCTTGCAAGACCAGACAGTAGTGTGGAGAGGTTTGATGATATAAGTTCTGAGGATTTGAATCTTGGATGATCAGACAGTAGCATGGAGAGGTTTGGTGATGCCCAGGCCAGCTCCTTGATTGCATGCCGTATGACTCAAGTCTAGTCTGGTCTCGCTTATTAAAACGCGGATCCTCATTCGCGACAGCTTGTGAGACTGTAGGGCAACTTATGCAACGAAGTTAACAGGGATAATTTCAAAACTTCAAAAAACTTAACTTTAATTTCACACTTTGATTGCCCTAGGCTATCATTCCCTCTGCCCGCCACTGTGACCAAATATAAATACATATAGTATAACTTATCAACCATTGCGGTGCTGTTCATAGAACCTCCACCTCACCCCTTCATGTTTCCTCCCACCCATTCCCTAAATGTAAACCATAACGCGCACTCAGAATCCATGTCTGTATCTTAATCTACTGCATACACTTAATGTAGTTGTCTTGGATATCATTTGTTTACGAGGAATCTCATTTTGTACATAATCTTTATTAAGTAAAAAATTGAGGTTTTTTTATGCTACTGTAGTTGGTTATAGATATGACAAATTAATGTAATACAAGTAATATAGTTTCATTAAATTACAAATTGTTTTTCTTGATAGTTGTTTAAGCTCAAATTAGAAAAACAAAATGCCCAAAAAACCCCCAATGAAATCTGAAAACTGGTGACTGGCATAATAATAAAATATATTTTCATTTAAAATGTATAGTTTATTTGTGAGTGGATCTGGTGAAATCGGGCTTTTCGTGAATGACAAAATTCCTGAGAAAACCCCTTCAAAGGGAAATCGCCATTTGCTTATAAAATAAACGATTATTTTTAGCCATTTTTCTGCATACACTTAAAATATTTTGCCTGAAATGGTCTTAGAAATATTTTGTTTTGATTTAATAAAGAGGTTAAAATTTCACTTCAGGCTTAAGGTTTCACCACATCCACTCAGATTTCTTTTGAATGAAGAGCTTTTGCAGAATGCAACCGTTTTTTGTTTTTTTTTACCTACCCACTTACTTGAGCTCTGTAAATTTTATAATTAATTCTCCTTCTGGCTTTTTATGGAAAGAAAATGAATAATGTAAAATATTGCAGATGTTCATGTACATTGTTGAAAGTTAATACCGTAGCTGTGGATAGTGGCTACATTCAGACAAACTTAGGGCAGCTAGGAAACACACACTGTCACCCCTTGCTTGAAATTTCTGCAAGTTTTTACCTGTAAAATTCTTTGGAAATATGAAAGATGAACTGTAAGTGTTCAAAGATTTTAGAAGGTCAAGCACAGTTCACAGGAAGATGTGCGTGTAAAATTTTCAGTGTTTTAAAAAAAAAAAATTGGAAAGTGAATACAAAGCAAGACTTTCATGTGAGAAAATAATGTTGTTTCAAATTCTGATGAAGTGTAATGCTGAATCACATTTGAATCATTTTTCTGCATGCCTTGTGTTGTGCCTTAGAAAACGTATGAAGATGGATGCCAGTTTCAAATCATTTTCACAACTTTCTTTTAACATTTTTTTTTTTTATAATCACCTGTCACAATTAAGGTTGATGACCTTGTACGCCACGAGTATAGAGGGGGTAAACTTAGTAGGGGAGAAGGGGAGTTTTTAAGTTGTTGACTAGCATGAAAGATTAAATATCACGAGGAAGGTCGGTGGCCTTGTGCGCCACGAGTCTAAGGGGGGTGAGCTTAGCAGGGGAAAACATGGTTTTTAACATTGTTGACGAGCGTGAATAGATACACACGACTCGCTTTAAACTAGTCGCGTGTGCAAAGGCCTCGGGAGTACAAGTAGAGGAGAAGCTCGACACACGTGGTTCCCAAATTATTCGTTCCTAGAGGAAGACGCAGCGAGAAGTGGTCCGGGCGACAAGTGGAAGGTCGTGCCATGGGGACCAGGGGTGTTAAGTATGTGAGGGATCTATGAGGTTCCCAAGTTATTCATTCCTAAAGGAAGACGCAGAATTTATCGGTCCGGGCGACAAGTGGAAGGTCGTGCCAGTGGGTACCAGAAGTGTTAGGTGTGTGAGGGATCCATGATGTTCACATTTATTTCCCAATAAGAAGAATTTATCGGTCCGGGCGACAAGTGGAAGGTCGTGCCATGGGGACCAGAAGTTGAGGAGTCCTGATGATAGGACGGGAACCCTTCAGGAGCTCGTGATTTGCGATGGCGGGTGTGAACCGTCGATGTGCTGTGTGTTTGCAGAAGTTGAAGAGTCCTGAGGACGGGATGATGAGAACCCCTCAAGGAGCTAGTAATCTACGATGGCGGGTGTGAACCGTCGATGTGCTGTGTGTTTGCAGAAGTTGAAGAGTCCTGAGGACGGGATGATGAGAACCCCTCAAGGAGCTAGTAATCTACGATGGCGGGTGTGAACTGTGTGTTCTTATTTGTGAGAAGCCAGGGGCGTCTGTTTCCCCTTTTATCGTCGAAGTTAGAGATCTAGAAAGGATCGTGTGAACTCTGGAGACGTGAAACTGCATCAACGAGGAGGGCAGCTGTTGACAGAGACTATTAAGTATACGTAGTTAAGTTTATGGACAGAGGGATTAGATCTAGATGTGAAACGGGGAATAGAGAATAGCCATGATCCCCAAGAGTAAATTTGAAATATCTCTGTTTTTGTGATTATGTATGTGATTATCATGAGTTGAATGTTTTGACATAAGTTTTGTCATGCATTTATAATTAAATATCGTTTAATTTAAATCTCACTCCATGTGTCCATTGATCGCTGGTCTGCTTGCTTGGCTTGTTAGCTGGGTTTGAAAGGTAAATAAGTTAGGTACTCATCACACACGTGGTCGTGACCATCTTCACGCACGTGATCGTGACACACCCGTCTCATTTGTTTTTGTTTTTTTGTTTTAATTATCAGATTATTAGTTATAGCTAAATTTCATGTATATTATCTATTAGAGACACTGTGGTGCTCATTTATAATTCAAGAGCAGCATTCTGAGAGAAATATAGTTCAGATTCATCACATGCAAATTTTAGTTATGTGCTATATTAAGGAAGTGATACCTTGCCTCAGCATCAGTCTCTATATTGTTAAGCCCCAGGGGTAATTATAAAGGCTGCCTCAGACTCTTTAAAAAGCCTCCACCTTTTCAGTGTAGAGGCTGACATCAGCCTATATATTGCCTTCCTTTATTTTATTCATTTTTTATAAATTCATGGTATGTGCTCATTTTGTGAAAATAAAATTGAAGCAATTGGGAACTGGATGACAAGAGTGAGTGAATTGATCAACAGAGCTACTGGTGAACTGGCAGCTTTACTATTATGGATAATATAAATTCAAAACTCACAGCCCAGAAATCGAATTTGCTGCCAAGGCCATCTTGGTACGAGTTTCCATCTCACCATTACTGCCATCACCATCATCATCATCATCGTTGCGTTGCAAGTGTAATTAGACAGATGATATTAACTGTTACTCTTTGTAGCAAATGGTCTAATTAGTCAGTGTTTTAGAAATCGACCAATAAAGTTGACTCTGTTGATATAAAAATTTCAAACTTTTTTTTTCTGCAATCGTTTCTCTTTCATGCTCTCACTGTGGTAGACATGACATTTTTCCTGCTTCAAAAATGATATAAAAAACGATATAATGAAAAAAATAAAAAAGTCTTGATGCCTTTCACATCTAAATTAAATATTGTTTTTATATCTTAAGCAATTAATTACCTTTTGTATCTTAAGTAATCAATACCTTCTACTGCGAGTGTAGTTTGATACAAGTGCAAATTTTTTGTGAAGATCTTTTTTTTGAAGGTTGCTGCTCTTCGCATTTGCACTTCACTTTTCTTGTTTCCCATCTTGGCTATCTTTTTCTTCTTCATTAAGTTTTTGCTCTCAAAAGGGCTCTTGTACTTTTGCTAGAGCAATTGTTTTGACATCAATATCAATGAAAGGGCAAACAATCTTTCAAATTGGCAAAACTGTAGCTTCTGCTCCCTTTGCTATAAAGAGTAATTGACTTTTTATTTGCAAATCATTTTTGTTGCTAGGCTTGGCTTGTCAATGAAAATAATAAATTTTTTTTTTTTCAGCTTTCTATTATTTTCCTTTTTTGGTATGTAATTGTAAACAACAAAATGTTTGGCTTTTGAGATGATTAAAGAAGGGAAAAAAAAAAAAGGACCATTAAAATAACTTTATTCATTTTTATATTGTGAGTTCTTTTTGTGTGTGTGTGACTTTTAGCAAGTCAGTTTTTGAGTTGCCAATTAAGAGCAGAAAAGGTTGTGAAAATGTGACAGAAGTGTGTGTCCTGAACGCTTGCCATTCCTGTCAAGAACAGATTTGATTCATAAATGTTTCCACTGAGTAAATTTTTGTGAGAGAGCAGTGAGTAATTTTTACAAACGTAATTATTGTGCGAGCCAGCATAACTTGGTCTCGTAAACAATTTGTTTTGAACAGTTTTTTTCCTAATAGATAGACAGAAGGTGTGAGGAAGGATAGACGGACAGCGTAGGTGTGCATGACTGAGCACTTGTTATATCTCGTGTTTTGAACTAGGTTTAGTAGAGAGGGAAGGGGTGAGTAGGAATTAAATGTTATTGAGACGTCTGTTGACGTACAGAAAATCCGTGATCCAGAGTAAAAGCTCGGGGTTTTGAACATGTTAAGAATTTATTGCTATAAAATTACATTTTATTGTCTTGAGTGATTCGACCTTTGATGTCGACCCAAGGTCGTTGCGTAGGGCTGTTACTTAAAATAACTCGGTTCGGCAGCTGAGCTAGAGGTGGTTGCACCAATCAAATGTATGAATCTGGACGGAAGGTCGAGACATAGCTTTAGCATTTAAACCCGTGCAGAGCTTAGATAGATGCCACATGTAGACAATCCATTTACGAGGTGGACGGCGATAGTCCTCAGCCAGATGAGAGACATAAGAGACGCAGTTGAGCAGTCCATATTGTGAGGAGCGCCATGAGTTAAAGCTCCAGAGCCTAAGCTACTTGGTTTGATATAAACCCACAGCGTTTACATCCAGCGCTCTCACTCCCAGTGAGGGCCTCATGGTGAGAGTCCATACTAATTTGTAATGATGAAAGTGAACCGTTCTACTTACTTTTGAAGACAGTTTCAGAGCTACCGCCAGACAACGCATGGTTGTACAAGCATTCTCCATGGCGTGTCTAGAGGAAATGTCCATATCATAACATGTCTCATTGAATTAATAGAATTTAAACTGTTATATCCGTCGCCACGTGCGCGGATTCTATTTGGCATATAACTCATATGACCTGCAAGTAGTTAGAGTGAATAAGTTAGTCTTTATAGAAAGCTGTAGTTTCATTACCAGATTCAGTTGCCTTTGAATTGATATTTATATTTATAATTATATTTGTTACATTAATTCCTGTAATTAAACTGCCCTACAGTTCTGCTAAAAATCAAAGCAATTGATTTATTTAGTTTTTAGAGTGCAAGTATTTTTTTGTGTGTTCGTCGATTGTGGGAGCGGACCTCGAAAGAGTGTCAGTCGAATTATCCCCATCTAACCCACATCGCGACAATTCCTACCCTGACTGGTACACTGGAAGTGAAGTAACACATTTATAACTAAACCCCTCATGTATCTGGGTGTGCTAAGACTGGTTCAGCTGAGGGTGTGCAGTTGTGAACATTTCATTATGGCAACGTCTGATTAGCGATCGTCTTTTTCTCTCTACTGCCGGTTGAAGAAAAAAATGCCCCCCACAACTGTCTCATCCACAAAAATTGTAGCTGCCATTTTCTGAACGCTACATGGGGTGCCCAAAAAAATACAAAACACACGCATGCCAGACTGCAATCAGGTGAGTCATCCAATTTTTGTGAGTAAATCTGCCGTCACTGCAGCCAGACGAGCTTAAAATTCTAGCTGTAGGCATATATTCAAACTTCGGTCGACACTAAATGGCGTAGCCAAAAAAAATATAGAAATCACATACAATTTCAATCTTTCATAGTGCAATATGTTCTGATCTCATTCTCACAACTTCAAACTCAGCACACACTGAAGTCAACATTTCTATCTGTTGTCATTACGAAATGTATTGATATGACTGGGTAACAAACATGATGAACAAATACCATAGGAAATATTAGAAATAGTCAATTCAACACATGCATACATATAATAATCATTGTCTTGGATTTTCATGAATAATGGAAACTATACATGAAATGTGAACAAGAACAGAATTCATACAAGAAAGATTATGAAGCTACAAGCTCATGCAACACTGGCTAGACAAAGTTTTGAGTCTCTGTTGCATAACTAAACACATTGCATAAAACAGAAATTCATTACACTAATGTATCAACCAGTGGAGAAATGCAGATACGCTAAATGCTGAGAAGATCTGACAGTTCTGTATGACATTTTCCTTTACATAGATATTGACTGTTTTTTTAATGTGTAAATGCATCAATGTTTGAAATCAATTGCTACAAAAATCAGCCAACTTCATAATGACATAAAGAAATAAGTTCTTAATGCAAACCTCACAATGGGAAGTTCTTAATGACAACCTCACAATGGGAAGTTCTTAATGTCAACCTCACAATGACAAGCTCACATATGTTCTTAAAGAAAGCCTCACAATGGGAAGTTCTTAAAGACAACCTCATAAAAGAAAAATTTTCATGACAATCTTTTAAGTAGAATAGTCCATACATTTTCTTGTAAGGAAATATAAATCTCGTTGTTTTTCCTCTGTCAAGTCATATATACCAAAACAGAAAGCACATTTATATTATCAGAAAATATGTGAGTGTGCATGAGAAAACCCGGTATAAGTCGGCAGAGCTGATTTTGAGAAAAACGGCTTTGAAGTGAAAATATGGGTCCGACACAAACTTCCAACTTTGGCTGTTGTTTAGGGGACCGTGGCATGTTACAGGGTAAACTGTAGACGAGCAGTGAACACTACTCAATATGATCTCTATAACGGCTTTGTAATTAGACTACGGTCTCCTAACAAGATCCAAAAATTTCCGATTTGGCTGTTGCTAGGGGGCCGTGGCATGCTACAGGGTAAACTATGATCTCTATAACTGCTTAGTCATTAGACTACGGTCTCCTAACAGCAATCACTCCAATATTACTTGGTCAATTAGCTATTGCCACTTATAGGATTAAATACCATTTTCTCAAAATCTTGTTTTAGGGGGGTCACTTTCTTCAATTTATCAGAAATGTCTTGTCTTTTATTATATGTACAGAACTCAAAATGTCATGTTGCCGACTTATGCCGGGTTTTCTCATGCACGCTCACATATGTGTGTGCGCCTGAAGAAAGGTCCCAGTTGTCGGTACAGCTATTTTTGAGCTAGGGGGTGAAAAGGTAGAAAAAGTCGTGCCTAGTCAAAAATGTACTTCTAGCAGAAAACACAAGCATTTCTAAATAGCATATGAAAAGGATTTTGGAATGTTTTATGTTTAAATGTTATTTTATTAACTATTTGTACAACATGTGACTCTTCAAGAAGTAATATTGAAATGATTGTTGCTAGGGGACCGTGGACTAATTACAAAGCCGTTATGGAGATGATACTGAGTAGTGTTCACTGCTCATCTATAGTTTACTGTGTAACATGCCACGGTCCCCTAAAAACAGCCAAGTCGGAAGTTTTTTGAGCTTGTTAGGAGAGCGCAGTATTTTACATAGAGAGCAAGAGCTGAGCAGTGAACACAACTCAGTAGTTTCCCTATTTGCCTTTGTAATAAAACTACGCTCCCCCAACAATATCCAAAAAGTCTGTCATGGGAGAGAGCTGTTAAAGCTGTTTTTCTCAAAAGTTTGTTTTTCCCCCTTGTCTTACAAAATGTGTCATATCTTCAAAACTACTTAAGATATTGTTAAAAATTTTTAAAGCAGCGTGTTCAGCATTGAATTTTCTAGAAGAATATGCCCTTATCTCAAAATCGAAAATTTGCGACAACTGGGACCTTTCTCCAGGCACACACACATATGCTTTAACTCTTTCACAATAAAGCAACATTTAATTATTTGCTCACAGAAAGGTTAATTCAGATCCACAAACAGGAATGTTGAGATAAGGCAAACATTCTGGCAGGGAAAATCGATTTTCCAACAGTTGCCCTGGAGTTGCTTTGAAATTCCACCCACTTGGTCAGATGGAAGTTAGTTGGTAATAATTTCCATGTCCTTGTGTGAAGTGAACAGTTGTGAAAATGCTGGGCATATTGGTTTCTTCCGCAGCTTCTCAAAGTTTTATGCTGTTGTTGCAATCTGTCCTGTGACCAATGCCACAATCTGAGAAACTCTTTTAATTGTAATGTTGCACCAGCCTACATAGAGAAAGAATTTATCTGACACGGTAAACCTGTTTACAAAGTAAAAAAGAGAAAAAGAAAAGGAAAAAAAAGTCCCTGATAAACAACCTGACAATATTCAAGCCAAGCTGATAAAAAAAAATAAAAAAAATACAAAGACCATACTAATTTAACGATTGCCGATAGACAACCTGGTAATATCTCTGACAGGTTCATATTTATCTGACCATCCGGCTATCATAACAAAAGGCAGACCAAACCTTTCCCTGTACTGTGGTCATACAATCAAATCTTGAAGGATTAAAAACCATGAAAAAAAGTACAACAAAAGAAGGCACACATTAATTCTTACATTTCAAAATAAAAATAGCATACTTAAATTGCCTGACACCAGACAGTCTCATTCCTGTCTTCAACCTAATAGCTGCCCACAGGAAAAGCAACTTAAAAACTTTTTTTCCATTTTCCCCATCAAAATTGGTTTTGAATGTCAATTTTGAGCACTAAATATCCCGGTAGTCTGATGACCAAGATATCTGCCATTTTCTTTTTCATTTAAGAACAAAACAGTCAAATGAATTTGAATTTTTGGGTGTTACATTGAGCTTTATAAGAATTTGAACGCAAGCACTGAAGGCTGATTTTCTTGAAATAAGCCGAGGTTTTTCTTGCATCATCAGGCTGTGGATGTTGGCTGAATATGAATCTCAATTTCTTAGAAAATTCAGGGCATACCAGACACCACCATAATGAATGCAACATAAACAAATCAGACCCACCTTTTGCAACTTGAAACTATATAACAGCAATTGCTCCTAACTCACTTTGAACAAAACAATCATATGTGGCATTGAAGGACTAAGCAGTTAACACATAAATGATCCATGGACGGAGCTATGTACAACATGCCTGTACAGGGAAAATGCACATGATATGCTTCATATGGTGTAATATCATCAACAATGAAAATAATGAACAAAATTTGTGTCACACACAACCTCTCTTCAAAACATGTCCCTGGTGGAAAAAAGACAAGAAAAAAAAATCCTTTAATTTTGAGTTAAATATTTTCAACTATTTATGTCCACCTGACATCAAATGAACAGATTTATATCAATTCAACAATCAATGAACTGTCACATTTTCTTCAAATTCTACATAAGAATGCTAAACACTGCTGCTGGAATTTGTGCTTTGTGAGCAGAAAAGAAACTTGTTTTTAAAAAAGAGTCTTAAAACAGATCCAGTTCAAAATAGATGATTAAAAAGTATGATTCGTTTAGGAAACAATATCTTTTCGCAGATCAAAGAACAGGACTTAATTTACAGGTAAGGTGCACACTACAGAGCAATAATGTACTTTTTATTTGTTCGTTCAAAACACATTTTCCAAAAATATTATTTGAATGGTTTTTTTTTGCAAAGTTTGGCAACACAGATGTGGAATGATTCTGTACGAATGTAGGCAATAATTAACAACGAGCATTCAGTATAACAATAAATTTACAAAACAGTGGTTTTGAACAAAACAGAAATTTATCTACACAAAAATCTGTGCATTTAGAACCACTTTGTCATATTGAAACATGTTTTGTGTATATAGTGCTAAGAAACTCTTTCCCATGTTGTTCTTCACAACTTGCAGAAGGTGAAACATTTTTCTGCCAAAGCTTGTTTAAAGGCCTAATTTCAAACTGAAGTAGCTCCAGAATTATTTGTGATGAAAATAAATAAATAAATTGCAAGCTTACTGAGCCACTCCAGTTCAATAAAATGCAAGAGTAAATTTATTTTCAAAACTTGGAAGTAAAAAATAATTCTTTAGATATTGTATCTGTTATAGTTTGGTTTGTTAAGGTTCTATTCATTGATGTATCTGCATCAGCACCAATTTGGTGCTAGAGGCTTTCACTTAAAGGCACTGGAATCATTTGATGGCACCAGTTAGAAATTAAAAAACTCTACAAGGAAAAATATGTAGCATTATTACTGCATTTACATTTTGTTTTGTCGTGTTTTTCTCACTTTTTTCCAAACTGAGCACTACCAGTGATTATGCTAAAAATTGTGGAATAAAGGCTTTTAATGCAAAATGTAATGTCTTTCTTACACTGAAGAACAAAATACAGCATAAAGATTTTACTGCAAAGTTCAGGAATGTCATATGTTAAGTAAACTGCTGTTGCTAGGGCACCGCAGTATGTGTGCATAGTAAGCTGGAGCTGAATATTACACACAACTCAGTATTTCCTCTATCGGGCTTTATAATTAGACTTCTTCGAGTGCCGGATCTGGAACAAATATTGACGATCATGGTTCGCCACTCATTCCTCCGCTCGGATGCTCTCAAAAAGCCCATATTGTCCTGGTTTTACCCATGCCATGTAACAGACGATGCGATACACTTGCTCATCAGAAAGGAGCAAACTATCATTTTTAGGCTGAGAACAGGACATAACAGACTCCGGCAGCACCTTTACAAAAAATTCAGGGTTGGAGAAACTGAGACATGCCCATGTGGAAACTGCCCAGAGAATGCAGAACATGTCCTCCAACAATGCCCCCTATACAGAGAACAGAGGGAAAACAGCTGGCCCCGAGGTGCGGCACTATACACCAAGCTATATGGGACAGCAGAGGAACTCAGGAGCACAGCATCCTTCATAAAGGCTACCGGCCTCCTGATATAAATAGACTGACATGAAGAACGCAGAAGAAGAAGAAGAAGTCCTGGTTTTTCCCTGACACCCATCTGTTAAAACTCTCTAAATATGTTATTCTTTGTCTATCTCTGCTTTTTTTTTTGAAATTAGACTAAACACACAAATATATAATGGGACACTTGTGTTTTTTCTTCTGTGGTATATAATATTTCTTCTTTTCTTCTCTAGTCTTGACCCCTTGTGGCCACTGGAATGTTATGTAAGGCACTGATAACTTGCAAAGACAAAATCACTATAACATATTCTGAAAGTGTCATATAAAAAAAAAAAAAGTTGATAAACACTTTACTACAACAAATACCACAACCTCAGGGAACACCACAACTAATAAAACACATGTCTCTTTCTTTAAAGATATGATGGACAAGAAAGCAAATTTTACTCTAAGTAGCTGACATGGTCTTTTCCAATAAAATGTACACTAAATACAATAAATGACTTCGTGTTCACTGACAACCATCATTATAAATTATAAAAGTATATTGCTTCATATGACCAACTCCGACAGAAAGGTTTATGCACAAAACTAGATGCAAAATGAAAGATATTGCGTAGAGTTTACCGAGTACACTGTCAAACACCACATGTGACTGATGAGAAATGAATATAGGAAAGCCACAGGCATATTTAACAACATACGGCCAATCATCCCCTTAGAATGTCAAGGTTCTGTCTTCCCTTATTGGCTGAACACACACTACACACTTCTTCTACAGACCTTCCCCATTGTGTGACAAAGTGTCAAGTGGATTTGGCTTGTAATTTGTAAGCATTAGTAAAAGAAGAAAAAAAAGTCGTATCTCTAAAGGCTATGAGCAAATGAAACTTCAATCATCAATGTCACAAAAGTTGCTAGAAGAGAGTTAGAAACTGGACATTCTAAGGGGATGCAATACAAATTGCTGCTTAACTAGACCTACATCTTTTCCAGGAAAACAGAAAATTTTGTGGAATATACTGATTCAAATGCAGACGATGGAAAAAAAAAATTTAAAAAAAAAAAAAAAAAATCCCTTAAACTGACACTTCAAATTTCAGAAGCCTAAATTTCGTTAAATGTCTCATGCATACAAACTTCCAAGCTATGAAATGATAATGTCAATGAATAAAATGCTTATTCACATTAATGGTACATGATACACTAGTAAATGTACAATTCGGCAGGTCAGAATTAAATCATACAATTTTCCTAACCACTCAGTCTCAGGACTCATGAAATTCACACTTCTGGGTGTTTCAACAGTTTGTTATTTAAGGATGAAAAATTTAAAACTGTTGGGACTGTGATTCTACAAGATATCTTCAAAAAGAAAAGACACCCTGTCAGACCCTCTACCATTTCACAATAATTATGTTAACTATCAATGTATTCAGTTCATGTGCGAACAGCACTGAAGATTAACAAATTATAACTAGGTAGTGAATAATTTGCTACGATTTTTCTATCACAATTATAATTTTGAAATTGTATGTTACAAACAGAGGATCTCTTTACTGAATTACTTGGTTTTGGGATATACAATTTATTTTCATATCTTATGGCCAGCCATGTAAATAAATGAAACTGTGATAGTTGCCAGTGTCTCTATGTTCTCCAAATTTTTGTTTAAAAACAGCCTCCGTTCTCACTGATGACTCTAGGCTGCCTTCAAGGGCTATAAGATGTCTGCCCTCCCAACCCATAAATGACAAACCCGCTTTATGTATGCACTGGATCTAGTTATTATGCTTGCTGGAAAAATCCCCAAGGAAATTTTTCCCTCGTTATCTCAAGCTGCAGATATCAACGTCTTCGCCATTACAAAAACATGCAAAATCAATCAGAGATAATCTGATTACATTAGCCACAGGGCCGTCAACAGCTGAGCTTTTCCATGAACCGGATATTTGCTTCATTTTAATTAATTAAGTTTTGATTGAGTAAAAAAAAAAAACACTGTACATATCAAATTTACATTAAAGGAACTGCATAATAATAAACTTGAGTATGTGATAAAATTATTATGTAACAATTGCTGCACAACAACCCATCATCAGTAAAGAGGCCATTATTATCTTCATTCACATGTAAACATTCAGACTTGCACAAAACTCAGCCGTAACTGCTATTTTACTGCCATTTATTAATGAACATACTACCTTGCACACATAAATTCACATTTGTTCAAGTTGAGAATGGCTCTGATAAATTCACAGGCTTAAATTCATGTGTAAAATCTACTTTATACAAAATTAAGAAAAAGTTCCACTTTTTTGATAATTTCATGCCAAATATTCACACTGAAGAGGGCAATGCTTGCTGACCAGTTAAGTCATTCAAACCAAAATGATGTTGAAATGCTCCAGTTTGAATGTCTACAGAAACTGAATGCATTCTTACATTAACCCCTTCACTGCGCTGTAAAATCGATCGTGCCAGTGCACTGTGGGCTTGCGGGCACATTCTAAATACGATAGTGAGAGTGCATACAGCCAAGAAAAACATGTAGCAGTATAGTGGGTTAAATAAACAGCATCTAGAAGAGAATGATAAATCGCCGTAGACAGAAGCACTATCTCTGAAATTTAAAGACAAAAAAAAAAAAGAGGAGGGAAGACAAAGAAGACACAAAATTATCATATTCAAAAAAATCTACTGACATTTTTCTTTCTATTTCAAATTTAAAAAAAAAAGGTAAAAAAAAGCTCTGGTACACCTGCCTGAAATAACCCTTACTGAGTCAAGTAAGAAGCAAAGCATTTCATCAATCACAGCTTTTTCCAACACTCAATAAAATGGATTAGTTATCTGATAAAAAATTATTCTACGTTTTAGACTGAACAAACGCTCAGCTTTTGAACAGGCTTGAACATTTTTAATTATAACTAATGGAAATAAGCATTTGCAATTTTTTAAATTCCATTTTGAAACTGTTGTAAATAAGATAAATCAAAAAGCCACAACCATGAAATTAAAAGTACCATTGGCTCCAGTGAGATCATTACTTCTGAGCCAAATAAAACTACAGTTTTATGAACCAGTTTAGACCCATGCTGAGGACAGCTTCACTACACACAGAGTTTTTCCAGTAAAACATAAACTTCTGTGCAAAAGATGGTAATAAAAACATGAACTACAACAAAAAAATCAAAACCAACAACTTAAACCTGACAAGTCAAAGTTCCAAGAGCAACTTCATTACATTTTTCAAGCTCACGCACTTGCAAATTCATTCTCAATTTGTCTTCCACATTCTTCAGCCCGGACAGACTTTTACTCTTTTAAGCTGACAATGAGAGACTGACTCATTCTGCTTCTGACAAGACACGACAACCTCTACAACCATTGAAAAAGCAGGAAAAATTTATTCCAAATCTCAGTCTCATGATAATGTCTTATCACTATTTCAGCCTCTAGTAGATTAAATTGGACAATTTTTCCCAAAACCGAGGTGGTGCCAGGAACAATGGAATCAAGCTGTTTAGATCCATAGCCATATACTTTATTGGTTTTCCAACTTAACCCTTTCGGTGTCACAGCCCTAGGACATAGTGGCCAATTATATTACCCGACAATCACTCCTGAAACGCATGGAAAAGAAACTGTAACGCCTTCGTTTGTATTCACAGAATACTTTATCGTAGAGCCAAACCCCCCCCCCCCTCCCCCCCCCCCCCCCCTTATCGACCACTACAGCAGTCTTGGGGCACATATTTAGGAAAATGTCAGCAACCACGATGGAGGTCTGTGACACTGAAAAGGTTAATCTGAACTTCAATTATCAAAATTATAAAATTAGCACTTGCAGGTCAAAACCTCCTGGCAGGGCTCAATAATTCCGCCTTGGCAATAAGAGAGTTAAGGAGGCTTTTCTTGGAAAAGAGCACCAATGGCTCCGTCAGAATACGCAAACTACAATTGAAATCAGTATTATTTTAACATGTACATTTTATTGTTATGAAGTTGAAGATGAATAATCATCACAATATGGATCCAGATATATCATAACAATGCATTGATCAGGATTAAACATGTTGTATATATATATAAATTATTATTCAGCAGATTCTTCCAGGAAGTTCTCTCCCCTCAACTTACACCGAAACATTCTGTGTTCGAACTTACACATCAATCAATAAATGAACATTTCTGTTATATTATTATTATATAAAATATCCACATCCATTCAAACTGCATTTCGATATCTCCATTCATTCTGCCCTCTTTTCAATCATTCTCTCATGTCCCCCTTTGCTCAGATCAACCTCTCTTCAGGAGGCTTTTTCAAGACATTGCCCAATTCCACTCGAGACCCTGATGTCTCCTGTTGACTGGGGCTGTATGCTCCACGAGTGGCTCGCTTTGATCTTGCCGTCATGACAAATGCTATGATCACAACTGAAAAATAAAAAAATTGAATTCAATGGTTTTCTTTCTGACGGACGCTATAAGAAGACAAGAAAAACGGTTGTATATCACCACTGCTCAATGCTTATGACATAAGTCATTTTGACACTTTTCAGAAATTAACAAAAAAACTTTTTATTTTCCTGTCATTCGGTGACTTATGCAATTATGATTCTATTGAATTATTACATTTTCCTATTGGCAACCTTTCTTTTTCTACAATATTAACTGATAGCCCTCATGATCAGGAATGCAATGAACCATCAGTTGCCTTTTGGTAAAAGTCTGACATATGCCATTATTCCAGAGCAATGAAAATATTGCGAAACCTTGCATAGAAACAATCAATAAATAAATTGTACAAAAAATGCCAACAACTTCTGTCGTTTTCAGCCACTCCACATTTTGTATATGTTTTTTTTCTTAAAGAATATTCTGCAAATGCACTGTAAAGCCGAGTACTGACCCCACTCACTGCCACCACCCGAGGGCCATTAGCTTTAGGCTGACACCCCTGAGAGATAAACATCCTCATTCTTACTGCCATCACCGGTAAAAGCATACTGTTTTGATTTGACCTGATGACAGGAACCAGAATTCTAGCACACCGGGCATCCCTATAAGTGCTCCTCTCCCCACTCCAAGATCTATTTGAAGGTTTTTCTATCTATGGTCCTAGTGGCCAGCTAGTTCCATATTTGTTGGTTTCATCCGGCCCTGTTGCACATCCTTCCCTCATCCCCTCTGTACTGCGCCTCAATCATTCTGAATGATACAGTAAAACAACAGGAGTTCTACTTACTGATTATGATGATAAATAACACTCCTCCCACTATGGGTCCAATGATCACTCCCAAGTCCTCATCGTCACTGCTCTCCTCTGCTCGTGGTTTCTGTGATAAAAATAAAAAGGAAAGCCCCATGAACTGTTTGCTTTATCGCCACTTCAAATAAACTGTTCTTTATTGTCATGAATTTCATAATTTCTAAATCATATTATGTAGGAAGTAAGGCCTCCATGAAAGGCTTTCTAGCCACTGAACCTTACACTCTACAAAATATCAAATTACGCATAGAAAGATATAAATGTATACGTGGGCACATTTTGAAAGGTCTTGAAGTTCGCTATATTCTTAATACTTTCGTTGATTTTGAGCCACAACTGAGTTGAACAGAAAAAAGTGTTCTGACATTTTGAGCCACAAAAGAAAAAAAGGTATTTTCTTTGAGTAGAATTAAAAGTATGACAGGAAATTCTATTCTACGCCTCAATTCACACATTAGTGATTGAAACTCAACTTTAAAAACCACCTCTGCATATTCCCCCAGTCAGGAGGCCAACAAGAGACAAATTCTTTGACACTGAGGTAAACTTTTTCTTACTCCTCCATTAACAGCACATAAATAACTGCCAATTTTATACTGTTCATACTGATGAACATTTTCAGGACATCACATTATAAAAGACATCTCAACATTAAGTAGGTTTAATTTCAGAGACTGTAAAATACTCATGCAGATGTTAGCTAGTTAATCTAGTTATTTACACAACACTGAAACTGTGCCTCATGTTGTCAAAGACTGACAACAGTAAGAGCTTCCAAATTATGAAGAAAAAAAAAACAGAAAAAATTTTTAATCAATTTCAAACCTATACAGATAATTTATGCTTACTTGAATTCTTAAAATATTGACCCTTTTCTAACTAGTTTTAACTGGCATTACTAAAATTAAATTGGATGACTATTTCAGTCATGAGGATTTCAAAAGGTTAAAATGTTATACAGTAAAACATAAATTTCGCTTAAATCTGTTGTGGTCATGAAATTCATGTAGATTATAGGTATCTCAAGTTAAATGACACTCTTTTTTTAAGAGTATACCATCTCATAAATTTCATACCTTTTGCAAATCTGCTAACTATTAAAATTCTCATTCTGAGCGTTCCTCTGTTATTTTGTCTGTACCTCAAATAGGCAGCCATCTCAGCACCTATACTAACCAAACTTTTTGTGAAGAATGCTTTAGTCTGAAGTGGTGCCATAAAACAAAAAATTTACTAGAATGAGAAGTTTTTTTTTTTTTTTAACTTTGTTCGATTCACACTTTTCAAGTCAGGTGTCCACTTTCTCATCAGCTTGACAACAAATGAGTGCCTGTGCAAAACACCAAAATGTGTTCAACATGTGTTCTAAAGTGCGTGAAATACTTTTTGCTGCATATTCACTGACCATTTTCCCCTGCAAAGTGAAGGCACATTTTAGTGTTTTGCACAATTTTGTACATTCACTACACAACCCTAGGATCCATTGGCTTACCCACTGAGAAAAGGGCAGTGCATTTCAAGGGGTATTTGCCATGTTGTTGTATGCAATATTTTGCTGAATTTGGGGTGTTGTCATGAAAGTGGGTCTCTCACTCCCAATTTTATTATGTATAGGCATCATTCCAATCGGCTAAAAACTTTTCGAGATAAGTGTTTGTGGCATAATGTTTTATGCATTTTAGCCCTTTAGCCAAGCAACTTCAATCCTCATTTTCTTGAAAGGGAAAAATGCACATACAACAATATGGCAAAGACATGGTGATTTCCAAACATCAGTGCAGAAATACTGTTTCGCACAGTTTTGTAAATTCATATCAACAGAATCATTCCAAATACCAATTGAAGATTAAGCCGCATGAAAAGAGAAGAAGGATGTCATGGCAACTAGATGATGCCGCATGCTGTCAGGAAGCACGAAGGGAGAGGAAAAAACTTGGCCTCTCAAAGGGTGACCAATGATCAGAGGGTCGAATAATAATATTCTAGAAGGTTTCTGCATGTACACCTATAATTCTACAACACAACAATAATGATGTTAATGATGAAAATGACGATGAAAATTATGAAGGATGAGAATGACAATAATATCAAAGATTGTGTGAGGTGAGTCATAGAATCAGTAATATGTCACAGCCAATATTCCCTCTGCGGTGTGTACCTGCACAGTAGCTGTACTGGCACCATGCACGTCAGAAAGTTACCTCTGATTTTAATTTACAAAAGATGTTTTAAAATATTTTTGCTCACAGCAGTTTGGAAAACTTAGAAGGAATATTGTTCACAGCTACCCATGTTGAGAAAACTGAGGAACATGATGGGTGGGGCTCAAATACAAAAAATACATCTGACGTTTTCACTATTTTAGATTTATTATACTAGCCGACCCGTGCAAGAAAAATCTTGCAAATTTTCCATGTACCAAGACCAAACGTATATTTAACTCTAGGCTACATTAAAACGGCATTTGGATTCGATGCAATGACCAACTGAACTTCGCAGAAATACACAGATGATTTTTGACCACCATTGTGTAAAGAGAGGTCAAGGACGTAATTTCCTATCATGCTTTTTGATTCTACTCGACAAAAATGCGTCTGT
Source organism: Onchidella celtica (assembly GCA_963931925.1). Classification (NCBI taxonomy): domain Eukaryota; kingdom Metazoa; phylum Mollusca; class Gastropoda; order Systellommatophora; family Onchidiidae; genus Onchidella; species Onchidella celtica. The sequence goes on from OZ007577.1 coordinate 32,805,752, forward strand.
TTTCGCGGCTCAAAAATTTTAATATAAATAATGGTAAAGACTGGTTTTTGTTCAAAATGAATGTGTCCACATAACTCTCCGTCAAAAATTGCTGTAGTACACCAAGTTTCATCATTTTTGATGGCATAGTAGCGAACTTTTAGCTGCTTACACGTTCATTCTCCAGGTCAATTATAGTAAGATTCTATCAATTTTTATCAACCGAAAAGTGATTTTTGTCGCATGCATAGGTTGGACACGTCTGGCATATGCCAATCTCCCAGCCAGCCCATTGTCCATACAACAAGGCCAGAGGAAGACTAAGGAAGACCTGGACCAGTGGTGCCAAAAAAGCTGAACGACCCATGCCATTTTGCCAAAACAGGCTTCCCAGCTGGCTACAGACCGAAAGCTCTTTCTTCCTGCAATGCCCTCGATGGTACAGGCAGATTGAAAAACAACAACAACCATCAGTTTGCCAGATTTTCTAAACTTGGATGGCTGTGACAAATTACCCACTCTGTGCCGTCATCTCATACTCAATATTTGGACAAAGTAGTTAGGAAAAAAAAGGTTTCAAGACAACAGCACATCCTTTTAGCAGGAAACTCTTTATCATGATCAGGTGAGACTAAAGATCTCTCCTTTGGGTTAGCAAGGTTACTTTGAATGAGAACCAAATCATACCTCGGTTACCACAGGCTTAGGATTCATACTGCCATTATTACTTGGTTGAAATGGTGTAACAGTTTCATACTAGATGAGAGAGGGAGTTACAGATGAAAGAGAGTGTTATAAAATGAAGGGTATGTTTCACTGGTGTCTATAGGAATTGAAAGAAACTGCAATCTGTGTATTGATTGTCTTAATGATCCCTGTTTTGTCTATGTCTATACTGAATTGTCTTAATGATCCCTATACTGTCTACAAGACAACTGCAGTCTTTATACTGAACTGTCTTAATCAGCTTAATGACCCCTGTATTGTGTACAAGACAACTGCAGTCTGTGTACTGAATTGTCTTAATGATCCCTATCATTTAATTGTCTACATGACAAAGTCTGCAGTCTGTAGATTAAATTGTCTTAATGATCCCTGTATTGTCTCCAAGACTACTGCAGTCTGTATACCAAATTGTCTTAATCATTCCTTTGTTGTCTATATGAATTGCAAGAAAACTGCAGTCTATATCCTGATTTATCCTAATAATCCCTAGATTGTCTAAATGAATTACAAGAAAACTACAGTTTCCATTCTGTCTTGTTTTAGTAATCCCTGTATTGTCCATATGAATTGCAAAAGAACAGCAGTCTGAGAAGCCGCATTTTCTCAAGAAACCCCCCAAAGAACTGCCTTCATCTTTATATGGTTGTATGGTGGTAGTATTGTCATAATTCTTTTTTCTTTTTTTTTTTTTTTCAGTTAGAATATCAGGCATGATTATCTTGGCCTGAATTTTAATGGCTATTTACATATAGGGGCCACTGGATCATCTGCTGACACTAAAAAGTTTAAAATTCCTAAGATATGCCTTAAGACCACAGGTGAAAAATCTTTTTCTTATCCAGGGCCTCAGATTTGGGATTCTCTGCCTCTGTTTTGAGAGAGACTGAAAATTTTATGACTTTCAAACATCAGCTGAAGAGTCATCGTTTTACATTCTGAATGTCCATCTAGCTTTTGTTTTTCCTGATTTGCCCCCAGCATATGAAAAGCATACATCGGCACGGGGGTGAGGGGTGGGCTTGGGGAATCTGTGGAGCCAATCCAAGCTATTCAACTATGGTACTGACTTTAAAACAAAAAGGTGGAAAAAGAAAGCAAGTTGTCAAATTATACACAAATCAACTGTGTTTCCAGTGAAATGATAATTCATGCAAAATGCCACTCAAAGCGTTTACCCTTTAGACCAGTGGTCCTCAACTTGGGCGATTCCCCCCCTCCCCCCGAGTGTCAGTGATTTTGATTTCCAGGGGGCAAAAACAAAGAAAACGGCAACAAGAGGGTGAAAACGATGAATGGGGGGGGGGGGAAGGGGGGGGGGGGCAAAAACGGGATAGCCAATGTTCAACAACCTGCCTAGGTGAGCTCTATGACTACAAAAAGGTCTTTTTTTTTTAGTGCCTTTAATAGAGAATGCTTCCTGTTTCATAATGAGTAATAAACACACCTATCGCCATTAATAATGCTTTGGAAAACTTAACATCATGATTTGTGTGTAGTCTGTTTTCCTGTGAAATGCTTCAGAGAGAGAGAGAGAGAGAGAGAGAGAGAGAGAGAGAGAGAGAGAGAGAGAGAGAGAGAGAGAGAGAGAGAGAGAGAGAGAGAGAGAGAGAGAGAGAGAGAGAGAGAGAGAGAGAGAGAGAGAGAGAGAGAGAGAGAGAGAGAGAGAGAGAGAGAGAGAGAGAGAGAGAGAGAGAGAGAGAGAGAGTGTGTGTGTGTGTGTGTGTGTGTGTGTGTGTGTGTGTGTGTGTGTGTGTGTGTGTGTGTGTGTGTGTGTGTGTGTGTGTGTGTGTGTGTGTGTGTGTGTGTGTGTGTGTGTGTGTGTGTGTGTGTGTGTGTGTGTGTGTGTGTGTGTGTGTGTGTGTGTGTGTGTGTGTGTGTGTGAAACAAAATTTGGAGCCTAGGGGGCAATTGCCTGGAAAAGCTTGAAAACCATTGCTTTCAGAACATCACTGCCTAATCATGAACATTAACCATTGATATGGGGACAGCACCAAGCGTTAGTCTATGGAAAGCATACATAGGGACAGGGTGGGTGAAAAATTTTGCGAAAATCAAGCCTGTATTCTCTATGGATGGCCCCATATCCAAGCAGCCGAACAAAACATCCACGTTTTCAAGATCAAAATAATTATAATCCCACTACTCAAGTTTTGAATAAATCTATCCTAAATATTTCAGAACACACATAAAAAAAATTGGTCTAAAGTAGATAAGCATTTTGTTTACAGGTGAAATGTTGTTCACATAACACATAAAGCAATGGAAAGGTTACATTTTCCTATTGAGGATTCTTTACCTTTTCACATAACGGTCCTTCATACTCATCAACACAGTCACAATGGCCCTCATACTTTCCATCAGTGGTCTGGTTAACTACACATACACCATTGTTCAAACACACTGTACTGTTACATGGGTTGACGAACTCGCAGTGTTTGCCCAGATACATGTCCCCGCAGTCACACATGTAAGATCCCTCTGTATTGATGCACTGTCCATCATTGCATTTCTTAGAGTCTTTCTCGCACTCATCGATATCAGTTTCACAAGTAGGACCTTCATAACCTGTATTGTGATTGGAAATGACTGTCAATAATTGTGCAGGTATGGGTTTATCAACACAAATATACGTTGGAATTTTTTCTCAACATCTGAATCAGATATCTATGACCTATGCTGTCATAGAAAAAAAAAAAAAACTCTCACAAAAAAAAAACTCTCACGCAAGTAGACTCACAGTGATTTGCATTACTACCAGCATATTTATAGACATATATTTATAAAGAGAGAGTTTAACATATTCGTTAAATTTTATTTAACGCTGCCATTGAGTAATATATTTCCAAGTTCAGTTATTCTTAATCACCTATCTCATTGTTAATTACATAACTAAAAAAGCTCAAAAGTAACCATTCACAAACAGCTGCTCCCAATTCATTTTTTGAAAGCCTTACTTTGCAGTACATCTTATAATGTGGCTCTTACTAAACCCCAAAAAATAATAATGACAAAAATATTTTTTTTTTAAAGTGATTTTAACACTGCTATTGAATAATAAATTTTCCAAAGTGTTCAATTATTTTAAATCACCTTAATAAATCTCTTTGCTAATTACCTCAACTAAAACAACTCAAAAATAATCATTCACAAACAAATGCTCCCAATTCATTTTTTGAAAGCCTTAAATTGCAATGCATTTTATAATGTGTCTCTTTACACAACCAAAAGAATATATATATTAAAATTAAATTTTTTTAAAAAGTGATTCTGACAAAATCTTTGAATGTTCTAAGAACAGATATCTGACTCTCACCTGTATCATTGCAGTTACAGGTAAAGTTGTTGATCAGGTCTGTGCACAAGCCATTGTTCTTGCAAGGCGGAGGATCACACTCGTTGATTTCCGTTTCACAATATCTACCAGTGTAGCCACGCTCACAGATGCAGTTGTAGGAACCATCTGTGTTTTGACAGGTGCCGTTCACACATTGCTCTCTCAACATAGCATCGGTTTCATTACACTCGTCTATATCCTCTGAGCAATTCTGACCTCTCCAACCTGACAGGAAAATAATTTCATAAAAATGTTAAAAACAAAAAGGATATGTGGACATTCTGGAGACCAACCCAATGATATAAAATTGACAAATAAATTCTTGCGATAGGAGGTGAGTCAGAAAAACAACCAATGTCACATGCTGAGATGAGATCAGAAACAAAGTCATCAGTGACAATATGGGGACTGTGCTATGTCTAGAACGTGAGGAAAAACAATGGCTGAAGTGAATAGGCCACCTCATGAGATTTCCGAGCCAACAGCCAGCGCACCGAGCTTTCAACATGAAAAGGCATGGATCCAGAGAATGGGGGCGTCCAGAGAAAAGATGGACAAAAGGTGTCAAATAAACAACCGCAAGAATCAACCAAACCATGGCAGATGCTACAATTCAGACCCACGCCTGAAAGCTGCATCTCCTTTCAACCCTTGATAGGACAAGAGGATAGAAAACGGAAAGGAAAGAAATTCTCAGAAAGACATGAACTTCTAGTTATTAATTCTAACTTGCCTAAATCTCACATTGCTATTAACGTACCATAGCTGCCAGCTATCAAAACCCCCAAAACAGACTCCTGACCTAGACCAACAAATCCTCTGCCCCCCCACTTTACTGTTACCCAGAGCGATAACGAATGAACTTGAAGCAGGGGCAATAACCCAAATGTGAGTTCACACATACATGGACTGCAATATGGAAGATCTACAACTATGGTTATAACGGCTTGTTTAATCACTGGATCTGTTGGCAGTTATAATATTCTCTTTCCTGGCCTTTTTCTTGTGTGTAAGCAGGGAAATTGAAGAGATTAGTTCAAGTAGGAGCTTAGATCACAGTTTGCTAAAAATAGACAAGCGCATATTGGAAACTAGATTAAAAAGGCTATTTTATCGTAACATCATCCTTCTATTGTTAACCAGCGCTGAGGAAGTTTGATCTGAAAGTGGGCCACACCAATGCAAGAACAAGGTTGGATCGAAGGATTATTTGGCTTTTTCTCAAAATGTATAATCCCACTATTCAAGTTTTGAATATATCTATCCTAAATATTTCAGAACACACATAAAAAAAATTGCTCTAAAGTACCTCAAATGTGACACAGCCCTGGTCTTGAACTAATCTCTTCAATTCTTCAGGTCAGGTACTTTTCACCATAAAAAATGGACTTAGGCACTTGGAATCCCAAATCTCTACTAAGTACCTGTTTTACCTTGGCTCCTGGTTGACTGCTATAGATAACTGAAGGGGTTAGAATTAAGAAAGGGTCTAAATACCAAAAAAAGCAGAACTGCCGAGCATGTACACCATCCTGTGCAAACAAAGACTGAGATGGTTAGGTAACGTAAAACGAATGGACGACGGCAGGCTCCCCAAGCACTAGCTTTTTGGTGAAATGGCTCAAGGCGTCAGACAGCGTGGAAGACCAAAGCTAAGATTCAAGGACAAGTGCAAGAACAACATGGTAAAGTGTAACATCAACCCCAGAACTTGGGAAGAACTAGCAGAGGACTGTTCAGCTTGGAAGTCTCCAGTGAGAGCTGGAGTCCAACACTTCGAGAACAACATCATCCCAGACCAAATTGAGAAGCGCCAAGTAAAAAAGGAGAAACCCCCACAATCTCGCGGCAAGTCTCATATCTGCCAGTACTGTAAAAGGAGCTGCTTATCCAACACCGGTAGGACAAGCCATGAAAGAAGCTGCGGGAGAAAGGAGTGAATTTAGCTGCTGACCGTCTGCCAAGACGAAAAGAGCCAAGGAGAAAAGGTCAATTGCACCTAGATCTAGATTCCTTTTAATTCTAAACCCCTCAATTGGAGGTGGGGTTTAGTATAAGAAGTGATCTAGGTGAAATTTGCACTTAAACCCTTTCTAATCCTACCCCACTCAATTAACACTGAAGTGACCTGGGCCAATGTCTTGAGCTTACACCATTAGTTAATAACACTGAATAGAGCTTGACGTCATCTAATCTTACGCAGACAGTCAGTCATCATTTAACTCCTAGTCCATCCAGCTCCTCTGCCGTGCAAAGGCAGAGCAACTTAACTGATAAGAGATGAAGTGAGCACTTATGTCGCTCTGCCTTTGCATGGCAGTACTGTGAAGTGCTCACTTGCAAACCAGTCTCACAAAACAGACAATAGATTTATAAATCAATATAAAAAGCATTCTATGGAACTGTTACCTTTTTTGCAGTTGCAGGTGTAATTGCTGTACTCTATAGACTGCTCACAGATGTCTGTATTGGCAACTGCACATGGATTGTAATAGCACGGCCCTATCATGTCACAAACACGACCTACAGAACAAAAGATATACATCATGTGTTTGAGCACATCAATACATTCTTCTTCCAGTGATTTTTGACGGCAGAAGTTCAAACACTCTCTTTCAGAGGTTCAAATACTCTCTTTCTGTGATCTTTTACTTAACAAGAACAGAGGTTCAAATACTGTCTTTCTGTGATTTGTGACTTAAGTGCACAGGTTCAAATACTGTCTTTCTGTGATTTGTGACTTAAGTGCACAGGTTCAAATACTCTCTTTCTGTGATTTGTGACTTAAGTGCACAGGTTCAAATACTGTCTTTCTGTGATTTGTGACTTAAGTGCACAGGTTCAAATACTCTCTTTCAGTGATTTGTGACTTGACAAGTGCACAGGTTCAAAAACTCTCTTTCAGTGATTTTTGACTCAAAAAGTGCCAAGGTTCAAATACTCTCTTCCAGTGATTTTTCACTTAATATGTGCTGAGGTTCAAATACTCTCTTTCTGTGATTTTGCCTTAACAAGTGCTGAGGTTCAAATACTCTCTTTCAACGATTTTGCCTGAACAAGTGCTGAGGTTCAAATACTCTCTTTCAACGATTTTGCCTGAACAAGTGCTGAGGTTCAAATACTCTCTTTCAACGATTTTGCCTGAACAAGTGCTGAGGTTCAAATACTCTCTTCCAACGATTTTGCCTGAACAAGTGCTGAGGTTCAAATACTCTCTTTCAACGATTTTGCCTGAACAAGTGTTGAGGTTCAAATACTCTCTTTCAACGATTTTGCCTGAACAAGTGCTGAGGTTCAAATACTCTCTTTCAACGATTTTGACATAACAAGTGCTGAGGTTCAAATACTCTCTTTCAGCGATTTTGACATAACAAGTGCTGAGGTTCAAATACTCTCTTTCAGCGATTTTGACATAACAAGTGCTGAGGTTCAAATACTCTCAACGATTTTGACATAACAAGTGCTAAGGTTCAAATACTCTCTTTCAGCGATTTTGCCTGAACAAATGCTGAGATTCAAATACTCTCTTTCAACAATTTTGACATAACAAGTGCTGAGGTTCAAATACTCTCTTTCAGTGATTTTGAAAAAATAACAACAAGTGCTGAGGTTCAAATACTCTCTTTCAGTGATTTTGAAAAAATAACAACAAGTGCTGAGGTTCAAATACTCTCTTTCAGTGATTTTGAAAAAATAACAACAAGTGCTGAGGTTCAAATACTCTCTTTCAGTGATTTTGAAAAAATAACAACAAGTGCTGAGGTTCAAATACTCTCTTTCAGTGATTTTGAAAAAATAACAACAAGTGCTGAGGTTCAAATACTCTCTTTCAGTGATTTTGAAAAAATAACAACAAGTGCTGAGGTTCAAATACAACTACCACTGGAAGATTAAAAGGAGAACACTCACACTCCAAAACTGGGTGTGATCAAGTCTCGATAGAATGTATGGATATCAAGGGCAAAAAATGCCTTTTTGATGGGGGTTCTCTCCCTCTGAAGATCTCCCATAAAACTGCCCTCCCAGGAGTTTCAATTCCTGTATCTGAATTTATTTTTCTATCTCATGTCACTGACTGTAAGAGAAACAAGACACTAACCAACCCGTGCATTCTACAACTTGCATAATATCAATGCTCAATTTTTTTTATCCACCAAACTCCAATTCTGAAATTTTTATAGAAGCCACAAAAAAAGCCATTACAGTTTGACTCGCAAATATCTAAATTCCAGGAAATGGATTAACTTCTAAGTGATTGAAAATGCCACACTTCAAATGTCTAATGTTGTTTAAAATATAGCATGACTGTGGTGATGAACTGTCTATTCACAGACTAAATGGTATTTCTCCAAAATCCTAATTAGGTGGATAGAAACATTCAGTAACTATCTGATGTTTCACTTATCATCTATTACCTTGTAAAAACAGGCTTATGACAGCCGGTTTTACTTTCTACAACAAAATTTAAAGTTAAGTTAAAGGAAGACCATGATATACTAGGAATTATCTTGCCAATTCTTATTTCCAGTCTGCCATTGTCTACTTGAACTTGACATTCATTTTATTCATATATGTTCAATCCATGCTACAAGAAAAGTGAAAATGAAGGATGAATGATAATAAATGGACAAAACGCTGCACTGAATGGCAACCAAGGACAGGTAGAAGAGCAAGAGGGACGGCCAGGGAGAAGACGGCAGGATGACATTAAACAGAGAGGGGGAAGAACATGGATGAGGAAAACATCAGACTGAAAAGAATGGAAGTCACTGGCAGAGGACTACATCCTGCAGTGGATGGACAATGCCTAGGTGAAAAATGAAATGTTCAACTATGTAGGATTATAAATATACACTTTTTCCCCCCCACTGTTATGTTGTGCCTAGCCCTACCATGGCCCACTACCTGTCTGTATCCATTAACTTGTTACTTTCTGCAACTGTAAAATACTGACTGCCATTGTTACTTTCGACGAACTGTAAAAAACAACACTTAGCATACCAATTACCTTCTATGTGCTTTGGACACTGGCAACTCCATTCACCTCCATCTATAATACAAGTGGCTCCATTCTGGCATACTCCAGTACAGTTGGGCGAATCACACGTCTTTCCCTCGTATCCCAAGGTGCATGTGCAATTAAAGCTTCCCTCCGTGTTGTTGCATGAGCCGCCATGCATACAAATGGTGTTATTAGATTTTTCACATTCATCTACCTCAATACCACAGAAGAGTCCTGATTAAATGAAAAAAGAGGGGGGGGGGGGAGGGAGAGAGAGGTGAAATATAGTGTCAATACAACAGAAAATGAAATCCGTTGATATTGAGGGGAGGGGGGAGAGAGAGGTGAAATATAGTGTCAATACAACAGAAAATGAAATCCGTTGATATTGAGGGGAGGGGGGAGAGAGAGGTGAAATATAGTGTCAATACAACAGAAAATGAAATCCGTTGATATTGAGGGGAGGGGGGAGAGAGAGGTGAAATATAGTGTCAAAACAACAGAAAATGAAATCCGTTGATATTGAGGGGAGGGGGGAGAGAGAGGTGAAATATAGTGTCAAAACAACAGAAAATGAAATCCGTTGATATTGAGGGGAGGGGAGAGAGAGAGGTGAAATATAGTGTCAAAACAACAGAAAATGAAATCCGTCGATATTGAGGGGAGGGGGGAGAGAGAGGTGAAATATAGTGTCAATACAACAGAAAATGAAATCCGTTGATATTGAGGGGAGGGGGGAGAGAGAGGTGAAATATAGTGTCAATACAACAGAAAATGAAATCCGTTGATATTGAGGGGAGGGGGGAGAGAGAGGTGAAATATAGTGTCAATACAACAAAAAAATGAAATCCGTTGATATTGAGGGGAGGGGGGAGAGAGAGGTGAAATATAGTGTCAATACAACAGAAAATGAAATCCGTTGATATTGAGGGGAGGGGGGAGAGAGAGGTGAAATATAGTGTCAATACAACAGAAAATGAAGTCCGTTGATATTTTGACAAGGCTGGTTGTCCATTCAAATATGATCTCCTTCACTACAAAAGCAATACTTCTAATGTGTTAAACTTAAGTATGCAATGCAACTACTGAACAGAAATGGTAGGCTTCAATGTCAAATGTTTAAAACATATTTTTACATAAACAAAACAAAATACAAATGACAAAAATCACAAAAATAAAACACACACACGTACACACACACACACAAACAAACAAACAAAAAGACATGAAAAGTAATAATATCATTAAAGTTGGAACTTAAACAGATTATAAATTGGAATACATGGTTGACAGGAAGACAGGTAAAAAAAAATTATCTTTAAATGCCTTAAGGCCTGCATCTATATATATTTACCAGCAAACATTTTGGCCATATCAATTTTCAATAGTTATGATTGATAAAGGGATAATGGTTAATTGTTCAATATGAAACACTTAATATTTACTAAAAACCTACAAAACTACATATTTTGTAAACAGACATGAACTAACATTTAAAAAAATTAGAAACTACAGAGATGCTGAGTAATAACAAAGGGTGTACTTGATCAATGCAATATGCAATACTTGAGCAATCCTAAGTAATGAGATCTATGCACTGTATTTTGTCTTGGTTGCAAAGATTTAAGGAACAAAAAACAGGAATGAATGAAGGTGATGGATAGTTGTGGATCTTACCTTCCCATCCAGAGTCAATGCAGTTACATTTGCCTTTCTCACATCTCCCATGCTGGCAGACTGAGGTGTTTTGACAAAGATCTATAAGAGTCTCACATGATTGGCCTGTATAGCCTGTAGAAAGCAAAATTTTGTTTGTGCAATACAAAAAAAAAAACCCAGTTATTCTGATAAATATCTGTAGGATTACTACACAGTTGCTTCATGCTGCCTGAAGAAAGAGAAATTCTGAGCCTGAGATAAGACTGTGGAGATGTGAACTACAGCAATGATGAAGGAAAAAGAATGGGCAGATTTGGGGGGGTTTAAGAAACTATAAACATGGATGGATGGGTGGATGGATGGATGGATGTGTGGATGGATGGATGGATGGATGATGAGTGGATGGATGAATGGATGGATGGATGGATGAATAGACGGATGGATGGGTGGATGGATGGATAGACTAATGGATGGATGGATGGATGAACAGAGAGACAGGTGGATGAATAGTGAGATGGGTTGATGATGGATGGATTGATAGACAACTGGACAGACAGATGGATGAGCAGAGAGATGGTTTGGATGGATGGATGGATGGATGGATGAATGGATGAGTGGTAGACAGATGGATAGAGGGACAGATTGATGAGTGCATGGATGAATGGATGGACTGCTGGTTTTGATGGGTGGATGAAGGAATGAACGGGTGGACAGATGGATGGATGGACATGCACTGCAGATGGAAGTAACGATGGGATATCAATGAATGAGCAGAAATACAGATCTTGGTCAAATGAAAACAAAGGATTTAGAAAATGGATGGGACAAAAAGTCAAATAAAAGAATGAGTACAAATACGCAAGACTGGGAGCATGAAGGATGATGTTTTTAAGAATACAACTTTGTCAGGAAACAAACAGGGCTAAACAGCAACCAAAAAAAAAATTTTTTAATAAAAGAATATTCAAGAGAAAAATGAAAACTGGCGATATTAAGTATAACTTCCTCTTCTTCTACACTGATTCATTCCGTCACTGTTTGATTCATAAGCTGCCATGTTACTTTGTAAGCTCCAAAGACAAAATTGAATTAAAGGAATAAATGATCGATGGGGTGAAGGCAATTACGACATGACTCAATGGCCTTACCTTGGTCACAAACACAGGCGTGGTCTCTAATCCCATCCTCACACCTGCCATTCCCACAAATCACCCCTCTACAGTTGTCTATCTCAGTTGTGCAGTTTACTCCTTCAAAGTCTACAGAAAATCAAACAAAAATAAAACAAAACATAGGTGAAAATTTGATTATTAATATACAGGAAGACATGAGACACTGATAATTTTGACTTGATTTTTATTTGATGCCCTTTAACACCTTCCCTGTTTCCCCCAGAACTGTTCCGGGCTGTCTGATATCCCTATCATACCAAGTGCCCAGAACTGTTCCGGGCCTGGTTTGTATGCATTTCTTGAGTTATCATATGGAGAAAATTCCTGAATTATGATTATTTTGTATTTCTCATTTAGTTCCCCTACTTACTTGTGTCATTTGCGTGTATTTTGAAAGCGTGGGACTTATGGTGTGTAATTTTTTAGATTTGCTTGTTTTGTCCCCTTTTGCACCCTGCATATGAGTAGAAATCAGCTGTGTGGCAGGCAAGGGGTTAATGATGAGACTTTACTATTAGAGACTGTAGTTTGTGAAACAGACCAGGGCTGGTGGAGATGCCAGACCGGTGGCTTGCCGCCCATACAGTTTGCTTCACACTGCAATCCAGTGAGATGCAATGGACAGTACCTATTGTGTTAGTCTAACACTGTCATGTGGAGAAAAAACAACAAACAGATGCACCAATCTGCTGTCCCCCCGCAATGACAACTGACATCAAAAAAAGGAAATATTTAATAACTAATAATAATAACAATAATAATACACAGCAATTATACAGCGCTTCATCCCATTAACAACCAGTCTCTAAGTGCTTTACAACATTTATATCATACAACCACACACATAATACCCAGGCCTACTCAGGAAGAAACAAAAAATGGACATTCAAAGTGTAAAAAGATGACTTTTCAGCTGATGTTTAAATGTCATAAAATTTTCAGTCTCTCTCAAAGACAGAGGCAGAGAATTCCAAATCTGAGGCCATTTGAAAAGAAAAACATTTTTCACACATGGTCTTCAAAAAAAGGAAATATTTAATAACTAATAATAATAACAATAATAATACACGGCAATTATACAGCGCTTCATCCCATTAACAACCAGTCTCTAAGTGCTTTACAACATTTATATCATACAACCACACACATAATACCCAGGCCTACTCAGGAAGAAACAAAAAATGGACATTCAAAGTGTAAAAAGATGACTTTTCAGCTGATGTTTAAATGTCATAAAATTTTCAGTCTCTCTCAAAGACAGAGGCAGAGAATTCCAAATCTGAGGCCATTTGAAAAGAAAAACATTTTTCACACATGGTCTTCAAAAAAAGGAAATATTTAATAACTAATAATAATAACAATAATAATACACAGCAATTATACAGCGCTTCATCCCATTAACAACCAGTCTCTAAGTGCTTTACAACATTTATATCATACAACCACACACATAATACCCAGGCCTACTCAGGAAGAAACAAAAAATGGACATTCAAAGTGTAAAAAGATGACTTTTCAGCTGATGTTTAAATGTCATAAAATTTTCAGCCTCTCTCAAAGACAGAGGCAGAGAATTCCAAATCTGAGGCCATTTGAAAAGAAAAACATTTTTCACCCATGGTCTTAAGGGACATCTTAGGCAGGAATTTTAAACTTTTTAGTGTCAGCAGATGATCTAAGATGCCGTGATGGTACATAGCGAGTCAAACAATCAGTTGAATAAGTTGGTGCGTTTTTGTACATACATTTGTGAACAGGGTAGCCAGCTTATCCATTATTTGTTTTTCTACTGGTAGCCAAGTGCAAGTTCTACAATAGAGGTGATCAGTGATGCATGATCTCTTTTCCTTTTCTTAAGGATTAATCGTGATGCATTATTCTGTATCATTTGCAGTTTTTAAATTTTTTCCTGCGGCAGTCCAGGTAGTGAGTTTACAGTAGTCTAATTTGGACAGGACGAGCGAGTTTACCAATAGGTGGCATTATCAGGCAAAAATAGTGTGCCTTACTTTACTTATTTTCTTGAGACCTGATTTTCACCCTGATACAACATTTCATTCATTCATCTAAAAACTGTGAAAAATGAGATTGGCCCATATGTTAGCACAGCGTCAATTTAAAACATTGGGTCAACAGATGGTCATGTTTATGAGCTGATCTATAAAAAAAACAACTAAAAAACCCTGAATAATGCTGTGATGTGGCCTTCCATTCTAAGTATAAACAAAGCACTGTGAGCCCTTACCTAGAGCATTATCACAAATGCATGTGTAGTTCTGGTGTTCAGGATGGTTGACACACTGAGCATTGTTTCCACATACTACCCCATTGATATTACAGTAGTCAATGGCTTTCTCACACAGGGGGCCTTCATAGCCAGGTGGACACGTACAGTTGAAAGATGAAACATTCTGAAAGATAAAGTTATTGAGGCATTGAGCATTGAGGTTTGAATTGAAACATACATGTAAGAAGCCATTGTGGAACAATTGGATGGTTTTCACATAACCAAGTTTTTTGGACACCTAGGTCACATATGTATACGAGGAAAAAAAAAATGTGAAAAAGTCATACACTTAGTAGAACATTTCAAAGAAAAAATAAATGAGGTTTTCCTTAGAAAAAGTGTCAAATGCAAAAAAATTATTAAACTTTTTATAACAGTTTCAAACTTTTAACCCTTTGCACCCCATATATCTCCAGTGATGTAAAACATAGCAATGTATCACTTAGGTGCACTTCCCATATAAACTCAAGGCAAGAAAAGTTAGTTTTTAGTTATGTCCACAATATACACAATGTCAACCAAAACCCCTTAATTATGCCCTTAAGAACGAATTCTCACAAAATCAGAATCTTCCCATAAGCAGAAATTGGGGCAGGGCCTAGAGGGTTAAGCTGTATCTGATGACCAGAATTTGCCAGTCACCACCAAGTTTTGATAAATAATAAATTAAAAGCAATATAGAAGACAACAAAAAAAATTACAAAAGACGACCACCTGAAAGAAAATCACACTAAAAACAAAACAAAACAAAACAAAAAAAAGGAAAGAAAAACAAAAGGGCTGAATTCACAGCAATTTTCTTAATATTAAGTTTGCAAATCCAAATTACATGATGTGAATATCCTCATCATTGACCCTTTTGCGTTTCAGTTGTCCACAATACCATACTCTTCAATCATGGCATCTTTACCCAAAAAGTCTGACAGGTTGCTGACATAAAAGCTATTCTTTACAACTGAGAAATTTGATCTCCTATTCCTATCTTCAATTTATAAAGGAAGTAAGGCCTCCAATGTAATCATGAAAGGCTTTTTAAGTGCTGAGCCTTAAATTCTACAAAATATTATCATATTATGCATAGAAAGATGTCAAGGTGTATGGGGGTATATTTTAAAAAGTCTTCACTATCTTCTAAAACTTTTGTTGATTCTGAGCCACAACTGAGGTGAACTGAAGAAACAGCCAGAAAAAAAAAAAAAGACATATTATTTCCTTTGAGTACAATTAAAAAGTATGACAGGAAATTTCATTCTGCGCCTCAATTTACACACTGCTGGTGACTGAAACTCAACTTTAAAAGTCACATCTGTCAAAAATTGGACAAAAGAAAAAGTTGTACATAGCAAAGAGTGGTGAAAGAAATAATACTGCAATGAAACACAAACTAAAAGGGAAGACAGAAAATGGCCAATATTTTGGCAAGCCTTTTTTGCTACAGACAACTTTTTCTTTTGGCCAATTTTTGACTTTGCTTTAAGCCTTCCTGTGACCCCCCCCCAGTCTTTCTGTGGTTTTTATAATATTTAAAAATCACATCTGTGTATTCCCTGAGTCTGCGGCCACCTAGTAACTGCAAACACAATTATTTTACTCTATGGGATAACTAGCTTGACTAGACTGTTCCAATCTCAGGGCTCAATGTGTAAAATTCTGAAATGATTGCAGTCCAACTGAACAATACAATCGTCAGTAAGCACCTACATACACACATAGGAGTGTACGGCACAGAAGATTGTTTTTGCCCTTCACAATTCACCTAAACAAGACACTTTAGCTTCAAGTGTGCCAGATTTCATAAAGGTTCCTTACCATGTCACTTTATGTATGCCTGTTATTGAGTTATGACATATGTGTGGTGCTCTAGGAAAACCCTTCACATGGGGCAAATTTCATATTTTGAGATATACAACAATTATGAAAGAGGGACATTTTCTATGTATTTTGCTTTTCATTTGAAGTTAATATCTCAAATAGTTTTTGAGATATGGCCAATTAAAGTGTCAGGTGAAGTAAGAGGAGAAACTGAGAAAAATAACTCTGTAGGCCTGTATCTCAAAGCAGCCTCTGCCTGCGTCATCCGACGGGTTTTCCTGGAGCGCCACACATATGTTTCTGTAATGTGTAAATGATGTGTAAGATATGTGTACCATGTCTGTGCTCTTAAAGGCTCTGCAGTATAGAATTTCCCTCATAGAATAATAATGTGATTCTTATCTTGCGATACAAATATGTGTTTGTGTACTCTTACAATGGCAAGGAAAGAGCCATGGAAGCAGTGAAAACCATGGTCTTATTTTATGCCATGGAATTCCATAAATCAAACCCTTGCACTCTTATCTAAAACACTTACTGAATCAGCACCAATTGTAATCATAGTATCTGAACAAGTTCCTCTGCTACAAGGTGTGGCATTGCAATCTTGACGAGCCTGAAAACAGAGGCAAATTATATGCTGTGAAACAACAGTGTATATCAATTCTACAAAACGAATTGATACAATGAAAAAGCATGCAAAAATATTTTACTCCAATGCAACGCTGACTAAAAAGGATTATGTTGACTGAGCTCTCAAAATTTTTTAACTTGTATCAAGTATTTTTTTGTACCATCTGACTTACATAAGTTTGCCGAGTGGAATCTGTTTAAAACACAAATGTGAAACAAATTTTCTTTACATTAGTGAGCATAAGAACAGTTACCTTCACGTTCTTTCAAGGGAGTTTCTCTTGACAGAATTCTAACTGAACCAATCAAATCTACAACGAAAGAACTTAGTTCTATACCCTGCACTGGTCAGAAAAAGCTCACACTGAGATATTGTATGAAGTGTTTTTCCATGCATAGTATGAATCTAATCTCATTCTAATTACAACAGTTTTGGGTTAAAATGCTTTGCATGGACACTTTAACGGTCATATCTAAGCACTTCCTTAGTTTTTACTTACTGAGACATTGCAATACCAGCCAGTGAACTCGGAATCTGCGCAGTTGCACTTGAAGTCATAGACACGGGGCTCACATGTGGCATTGTTCATACACATGGAAGCGTTGGTGACATTGCACAAGTCTGGCGCAGTTTGGCATCTGACAGGCGAGGGAAACAAGACAAACAGGTAAACAAAGGCACCAATAAACAAAATGACAGGATGCTGGAAGGATGTCCTGAACAGCCAGTCCACTCCTGTCGCTGAGGTGGTTTTCCTGCGTCCACTGTGGTATTTCTGGTTGTACATGTCATCTAGTTGCTGGTCATGGCTTGTGTATGGAAAGTCCGAATATTTCTCTTCCATTCTGCTGTAATGTTTTGTCTTTGAATTCACTACATCAGTTGTTTTTTTTTCTGTCTGGTAATCTTTATTCAGGTTCATGGATAATGTTCACGCACTTCCCCATTTTCATGTTTTATCCTTTGGCACCTTAAGTATTTCAGGGAACAACAATACACTGACTAATTCATGTGTTGTGAAGAGGTGTCGCTCTTTTCTACCGCAATATCTATGATGAATTTGCTACCGCAGTCTCTAAAAAGAATATGCTACTCAGTTTTTTACGACGAATTTGCTATCACAGTTTAAAAAACGCTATACATAATGTTTTTTTTTTTTTATTACCCTCCAGTGTTAGAGACGAACACTTCGAACAACGGCTACATTATCTCCTTATACAAGCAGCGTTTTCTGGCTCTCAACCAAAATCTCACAGAAACTTTGGTCATTTTGCCACTAGAAATTCACAAAAGCAAAATGACAATGCCCAGAACACTGGAATGGCTACATTAAGCTTTCAACAAACACGGTCTTCGCCGATGGTTCTTCCACAATCGCGGACTATGATAATCACTTCGGCAAACTGAACAGCCGGGAAAGTTTAAACCAGGGACTGTTTACGTTATCCATCAATGACCATCATCTTGAGGAACGCACAGATTTACCAAAACGTGTTCACTAACTTACACAATGGCTGAGCCTGAAATAGTACGTTCTTCTCAAAAGAAATGCACATCTCTTTTCACAATACGAACAGTAAGTCACATACAATGTACGTCTCTCAAACACAGGAGGAAACAGAAAGGTGTTACAATTTTATGACAAAGGCGATGACGGACACGACGACTGGATTCTCCGATCCTTTCTCTGAGTTTCTATCTCGTGACGTTTCAGATGTTAACTTTATTGTGTCATTGCGTGGTCAAAACAGGAAAATAATGCACTTTCTCAAAAACCCGTCTCTATCTCAATTCCCAGCCAACAGCCGACAACCATACTATTTCAAACAGCGATATGGACTCGACACGTTTTCTCTGGGGTCTTCAAATAAGAAAAAACAATATAATTATCCTGTTCCAGTCAGCCAACAAAATCTTATCTCAACCAAGAAATAAATTAGACCGTGAGTTGGAGCAATCAATATCTTCAGAATCAAAACAACGCGATTGAACTACGCAGATTTACAAGCATTTCATTCTTCTTTATATCACCCATGACTCATTCGCGAGGTGTCGATTCAAGGCCTACGCAGGGTGTGATAGCTTTCGAAACCATGTTGTCACCCAGTGTTTCTCAACCATTTATGTCCTACGCCCCACCATAATCGGACAAAGTTAGTATACAGTATTTCTCAACCATTTATGTCCTACGCCCCACCATAATCGGACAAAGTTAGTATACAGTATATGCAAACAGATTTTTATAAGTGTTTAGTCGAGCATTTGTTAAGTTCGAAGTTTTAATCCGAGCTAAAGAAGGAATTAAATCACCAACACGACATGAAGAACGGTTGATCTATACAATTAAGTTAAAATACACAATGGAATTAAGATTTCTATGAAAAATCCCTACACTCCATTCTGTAGTCTCACGCCCCACCTTGAGAAACCATATTATAAACTCATGTTTCAGGCCTTCTATCCAAGCCTTCAGTCAAAAAGCGTTTTAAAAACAGCACTGACAAAAGTATGACCACTAACACAGCTTTGGGGTCTTTTAGTGTTCTCAAGCACTGAGTAAACATGCAGAACAAAGCACGGTTCTCCACAATTTCACAGAACCATGAAGAAGCAGTCATACTTCCTTCTTTTAACGAACTAACAGTTCCCAATCCCCCCCCCCCCCCCCAAATAATTCTTAGAGGAGTCGCAGAGAATGGCCAATGTTTAAACTGTTTCTACAGAATGCCTGACACTACCCCTCGTTAAATTTCAGAATAATAATACACAGACGCCCAGGAGTTTGGCCCGCCCACGCGATCTGGTCAGGAGCCTTTTAATAAAGGTGTGATAAATATAGACTAATGCCCGACGTCATTAATTCTAGTGGGACGTTGTAGGACTAATAACGCGCGTTTGCCGCTAACGTCAGGAGTGTTCCTTGTAAGACTCACTGGTTGAGAATTTCACGGATTCAATTTGAAGACAAAAACTGAACAGCCAAGACAAAATGAAAATAACACAGAACGCCACACACTTTGACTAAATTCTAAGGTCTGACAAGCTCCGGTAAAAGAAACGAAAACCTTCAGATGCGCACCCGACCTGAAGAGGAATGGCAAAAATAATAAACACGAAAAACAACATAGTTTTTAATCAGTCGTGTCAGACTACGTAAGCTAACGCTATAGCAAGTTCCGGGGTTCAAGTGATAAAAGCGTTCTGATAAATTAATCTAAACGATAGGGGAACAATGACATGAACTCTGACAATAAACCGTATCCTACACAATACCCGGATTCTGTGTCAAGGAACGGAGGATAAAAACCCCACAAAACTTATGGGACGATAACAATACAAGCCACCAGCGGGAGTATTTGCAATGCAAAATAATACCTATATTATATGGGCCATCCATAAGTACGTATGTTTGATTTTTGGCACACCCCCCTCCCCTCGCATGTACACTTTTCATGCGTTTGGTCTCCAATCCCCCCCCCCCTTTCCCTTTTACGAGCGTGCGACCATTAGAATGGTGAATGCCCATGACAAGGTCTTTGATGTAGGAGTTGTTTGACTGATTCATTAGGAACATAAATTTCATATCCATAACAAGACCATAATTTGTCGAAACAGCAACAACAACAAGCCAAACTCTTTACTACAGAACCATAGTTAAAAACCGTATGACGCTTCCCGGAAACTGCGCTCTTCCCCCACCCCCGTTTTTCTCCTCCACCACTATCCTTTTCATACACTGGGGCAACCCCTTCTCCCACCACATACACACTTTATGGATGGTCCCATTCACTATTATCAACACTGATATCATAGACATGTCGCCCGTAGGCTTTACACCTCAAACGGCTTAGTCGAAATATTTAGGCTATAATTACACAGGGGTGTAAATGACATTTGAAAATCTTCTCTGAAAATGAAACGCCAGGGACCGTGTAGGCCCCGGTGGGCTCGAAATCAGAGAAAAACTGAAAGAATTTACACCCCTGAACAAAATGAAAAAATCTGAGATCAGAGAAAACCTGAAAGATTTACCCCCTGATTACAATCAAAATTTAACATTTACGAGGAAAACAAAGACTCGTATTCCTCCTCCTATCCAGTAAATAACGTCTCCATGATTGATTTACAAACATGAAGGAGCAGTTTACTATTAAGACTTCAACAAACTAACCAAAGAAAGACAAGAAGGAAGTAAATTAATGGTGTGGAGTTCCGGGTGCACAATCAGAAACACCGGATGCAGATATATATTCCAAAAGCCAATGTGATTCAAACTATGCAAGAGAGACCTTCATCGTATTTCTCCTCTTAACGAGCTAAAACGACCCCAGGATAGCTTAACAAGCAGGAATTGTTTTTTATACAGAATGCATTAATAACTAAACAGAGAATGGCAAGCTGGAAGTAATTCAGTAGAATAATTCCAGGTAGGCCTACACACGAGCAACGGCATTTAACAGGCAGATATTACTGTATTACAAATCTCAATGTGATTTAAACTAATTGCAAGGAAGATTTTCATCGTAGTTTCCCTCCTGTCGAGCTAATAACGCATCCATGGTCGGTTTACCCACATGAACTGTTTACGTAGAATGCATTAACAACGAAATAAAATTTAACAGAGTGGAATCATTCCTGGTACACACCAGCAACGTATAATTCCTGGTACAAACCAATAACGACATTCAACTGACGGATATTGCAAAATTCAATGTGATTTAACTCTGCCAGAAAGATTGTTGTCTTACCACAGCATAGGGCTTTAACCCTATTGAAGCCAACTTTACACTCGTAGAGCTTTTGCATTTTAGTTCTCTGCAAAATTTCTTTCTTTTTTTTTTTTTCTACTTTCTACTGTGGTTAATATCCATGAAAGGAAAACAAACGATTAAGTAAAGTAAAAGAAAAGAAAGAGACAGGCAGACAGAGCCTGATAGATAGATAGACAGCCAGACGGACTGATAGACAGTCAGATAGACAGAGAGACGGACAGATGAATGGCGGACAGACAGACAGACAGATGGACAGATGGGGGGTGGGGGGAGAAGGGAGGGAGGGCGACTGAAATATAGGCTGATGACTAGATAAAGCAGACGAAATCAGGTGTATGATAACACATCTCCGCGCTGATACACAGGGGATAACGTGATCCTTTATTAAAATAATCATTTCCCATCACAAAATACCACAGTAGGTCAAGCGCTCCACTTAATTGTAAATGGACTGATAACCATACGAGGAACTCGATTACACTATGAGACTGCAGATTTGCACTCGACATAATTATTGCAAAGGTTAATGAAAGCAAGATAAGCAGAAGCAATTTGCACGTAAACTTAAATGATAAATTCCGTCATTAATTATTAACAGATAGGACGAACAAAAGAGCCTGGCGATAAAAAGAGTGACAGACTGAGTGGAAGCGATGCTAAGGCACACATAAACTTTAGATTTCATTAAAGAATGCGAAATAACGAGTCCCTAGGTCTCGCTTTTCATTGATCTCACTCTCTCTCTCTCTCTCTCTCACAAACACACACACACACACTCTCTCTCTCTCTCGCCCACTGCCTTGGTCTGTCTCTCTCTTTCTCTCACCCACTCTCTCTGTCTGTCTCTCTCTTTCTCTCTCACCCACTCTCTCCGTCTCTCTCTTTCTCTCACCCACTCTCTGTCCGTCTCTTTCTCTTTCATCCGCTCTCTGTCTCTCTCTCTCTAGCTAAAGCAAACACACGTACTGGTTATTCGAATCGACAGACAGTGAGTATTAATGTATTGAGAGAGAGAGACTAGAGAGAGAGAGAGAGAGAGAGACCGACAGACAGAAAGACAGAGAGAGACAGACAGACAGACAGACAGACAGACAGACAGAGAGAGAGAGAGAGATTGCACTGTCTCTATACTCAATAGGCAACAAAACAAGCCTACTCGAACAGTATCAAATCCCCCTAGAGGCCTTGTCCCTTTAGATCCCTCTGATAGCACGCAAAGGTCTTGTCTCGTCATGGCTGGGGTTGACACAACAAAAGATCCCGTTATTGTAAGGTAGGCCTAATTGAGAATAAGACCTGCACGAACGCTTTGTCAGCATAAGCACACAGGGAACCTACAGGTTTTGTGAGTGAAACGGCAGCACATTGCACAACGGGGTATTCTGAAACCGTTCAAACGAGCAGTCGCCAAAAGCAGAGGGGAACCTAGCCTAAGTTATTTTGTCTAAGGGCCGCTTTCCATGAAGCGTATATTTTGCGTACCATACGTCTTTAATTTTACGCATACGTTTTGCGAAGGCGTGCGTCCTTTCCATCACCATGGCAAAAAAATACATATCCCATAGAAATGTCCACAATGAAAAGCGTAATGTGTACATTATGTATTTTAAAAGATCCCGACATTTTATTGTAAGGTAATTGAGAATAAGGCCTGCACGAATGCTTTGACAGTATAAGCACACAGGGAGCCAAGAAGTTTTATGAGTGAAACAGTAGCACACTGCACTGCCCGGTATTTCGAAACAGTTCAAACGAGTGGTCACTGGTCAGCAAAAGCAGAGGGGAATCTAACCTAAGAGCGCGTATATTTTAAGTGCGTTTTTTCTTTTGCCCTTTGCGTTTCACAGCTGACGCGCGTCCTTTTGATTTCGACACCCCCCCCCCTTTTTTTTTAAAACACGCTTCATGGAAAGCCCCCAATGGAATGGTGGAATGCGTATTTTAAAACTATGCCGTCATTACCTTCAGTTTAAGGGGGGGGGGGGGGTATCATACTAAACCCAGTCAGGCACAGTCAGATACTGCCAGCAAAATATACACCAAAGAAATACCGGTAGTGGCAAAGTCCGACTGTCTGACCTGGCTTAGTATGATAGGGTCTTCCTGGATTTACTAAGAAAATACGAGAAATTATGGTGAACACTTCTTGTCTGCCAGCATCTGACTGTGACTGACCGGGCTTTATAGTTACGTAAGTAAAACA
Organism: Onchidella celtica; assembly: GCA_963931925.1. Taxonomy (NCBI): domain Eukaryota; kingdom Metazoa; phylum Mollusca; class Gastropoda; order Systellommatophora; family Onchidiidae; genus Onchidella; species Onchidella celtica. The sequence goes on from OZ007577.1 coordinate 32,829,332, forward strand.
TCAAACTACAGACCATGGAATGCGGCTTTTAAAGCAGCAGCACTGCGCACTAACAGATATTCTGAAACCGTTTAAAACGAGCGGTCAACAAAAGCAGAGGGGGAACCACAGTTTTCTGTGTGAAATGACCGCCAAACTCGCAATGTTTTGAAACCGTTCAAACAAGCGGACAAAAAGCGCAGTTCCTTTTCACACTTGACCACTGGCGTCTCTGAACCGTTGCCGATTTGGTAACAGGGCAGAAATTTCTGTTCAGGAATGTTGTAGTCCAGTACAGTAACCCCTTAGAAACTGGACGTCTAGACCCTCAGGGCCGGACTGAAGGCCCCGAGCACAAGTAAACAGTGTAATGTTAGAGCGCTGATGTATTTCAACACAAGTTTCAGGTGTTCCAAGCTTCAGGCTTACTTTCGCATTTATATTCTCAAACCTCTACTTCGTTGGGTATTTAGCCATAACAGGAGAACGGATTTGAGGACGATAAAAGAAGTGATCACGTTACATTGTAGAAACTGCTGTTACACACGAATTGCTAAACAGCCAGTGTTCACAGACAGGGAGCCTACTTATGAACGAACATTCGCTAAATGGTGTCATGCCCCGCCAATGTAAATAATTTGTCCTGATAAGGAATAGAACTTAATCCTGCTTTAAAAAAATCACGACATATAACCATGACCAAGAGCTTCCTACCATGGCATAAATAGTATTTATAATTATGTTCTCAGAACTTCTCATAAAAACAGCAAATCATAATATCATGACCAAAAGCTTCATACAATGGCAGAAACACTACATAGTACTCAGAAATCCTCATATAGACAGCAAATCACATGGTATTACAACCAAAAACCAAGAGCTTCATATAATGGCAGAAACAGTATGTAATGTACTCAGAAATCCTCATAAAGACAGCAAATCACATGGCATTACAACCATGACCAAGAGATTCACACAAGGCAGAAACGGTATAAATGTGCTCAGAAATCCTCATAAAGAGGATCCCTCATAAACACAGCAAATCAAATGATATTCAGTAAACCTTACGATCATATGATATTATAACCATGACCAACAGCTCCATATAATTGCATACAATGGCAGAAAGGGTACCTGAGAAATCCACATAAAGACAATATACGCAGTGGGCCTTCTTACGACTTCTACTTATTCACGCAATAATTATTATACATGGCTACTAAAACAGCATTTTCCCTGGCTAGTTAACGACAGGTAGGCTACAGTAACTTCCTGGTCAGGGAGAGCCTGACTGCCCCTCATGCATCACTTTGATCATTTAACTTGTCAGTTAGGGCCCAACCAACGATCATCCGTACCACGGGGGCAACGTAAACTTACCGCAATCAAGCCGTTAATCAACAAGCTTACGGCAACATCACGGCATCTCCATCCCCTGCACGGAAAAACACATAATTGAAATAACCAAACTGCTTGATTGGAAAGCAGCGAAACAAAAACATGTGTATTACTTTCAGGCTATTCCCAATGGCTTGGTTTTACCTGGCGTTGCAGATCTTGCCCTTCTCCGACTTTTTACGTGTTACCGACAATCACAACGGCGGCCAAACATTGCACGATGGTCTAAATAGCATAACAAATTTGATGACTTCAATTAAACGTATCAACAGACGCCAAAATGCAATTTCCTTTGACGCAACACAACTTGCATTTGTCTGAAATGTTTCTCCTCTACGATGAAATTCTATCAGATAATGCCCTGAACATCTTTTTCACGACCAAATTCTAATATTACTCCCGAGCACCCGTTTACAGTCAAATTCTCGTGCTAGATGTACTCCTGAACACCTCTTTACAGTAAAATTCTAGTGCCAGATTTATTCCTGAACACCTCTTTGCAGAAAAATTCTAGTGCTAGATCTACTCCTGAACATCTCGTTACAACGAAATCATACTCCTGAGTATCTCTCCTTCAACGAAATTCTCAACAATAGTAAACACTGCAGCCTAGTCTTTATTTGACACCGCTACATCGCATGTTGTAAAATCCACAATCCTCTATTTGCTGACCCAAACTTTGTCGCTGGAGCAAGGAATGGTTCTTATTTGAACAGTGAACTGCACTGAAACAGCTGTGTTGCAGGATTAAATATGAAATGGAAAAAAAATGCCAAAAACGTATTAAAAAAAAACAAACCAATATTGGGGTTTGAAATCTGGAGCTTTCTAATCCAATCTTTATTATTTTGAAATGCGTGTTCTCGCAAATCAGAAATACAGATGTCACTTTTTACGTCAATCCCGGGGGCCAATGCCCTTGCCAATAAATCGTTATTGCTCTACGAATAAATGTATGTTTTCCACTCCTAATGCTCTCCAAGCACAGATATCAACAAAAATCCCCACTGGCCTGGGAAACTAAAAGCGCAAGAAAAAGTTTAACATTATTTCCTTTCCAGCCTGTCCAGTCAAACTCACCCAATCCAAATTATTTCTTCTTTAGTAAGACCGGCCAACCGTTTTTTTTTTTTTTTTTGCTCCTCTGGCTCTCCGCCTTCTCCCTCCCAAAACAAACAAGCAAACAAGCAAACAAACATCATTTTTTCTTTGTTTTTTCCCCCAAAGTTTCTGTGTTGGATTTCTGGTAAGCGCAAGCTTCTCATTGGCCAACAGCAAGCCCCCCTCTCCCCCCTTTTTCCCCGGACTCTATTAATTTGCTAAAAGACTAGTTAACTGTACTTGTCTAAAGCAATAACATATTTTTCAACACATGTCCAGAAAAGTATGTCTATTTTTAAAAAAATAGATGACATCTTCTCCTTGTTCCTTTACCAAAAAGTGAAGGGAAGGTAGTGGATGTCATGCCCTGTCCATCATGACAGACGTCTTCGGTTTGTGTGTCTTCGTTTCTCTCTCAATGCTTTGGTTCTATAAACCTCACACATGGCGTTTTGCATATCACCGTTTGCGTCTGAAGGCATTTCGCTCGCGCTGTTTTCGGTTCTGCACACCTTTCTCACCCTTTTAAAAACTTGCAGATGAAACCGTTAAAAACATAAAACTATTACTTTCGTTTCTCTATATTTGATTTTACATTTCCCCATGCGTGTTTGTACATCCAGCGTATCACGTCATGCTCATGTTGTCTTTGATCATTCTTGATTGCGCCATTTGAGTAAAGAAAGCGGAAAGGAAATGCAACGTCTGGTTTTACCACCGTTTCAGACAAAGACCTGTGTGTGGTAAAGGTAAGGCCTGAACTTGGGATCCTTTCAGGGGCTACAGACTAGAAGACACACTGAATTTTCGATGGCCCTTTCAAGTTACAGCTCAGAAATAAATGTCTGCTACAGGATCTTTAGGAAAGAAAAAGAAAAAACTGCAGGGCTCTATGAACTCGTATTTCGGGTAGAAAAAAAAAGTGGAAAGACTGCAAGAGAGGGTCATGGGCAAGAGCAAAAGAATACACAGAAGATGAGACCACGTAAAAGTTTTTAACTCGCCGCTGAAATGCAGAGCACATAACCAAACATAATTCGCCGGTGAGATTCAACACTCCTGTAACCCACATCAACGTATTTTGTGGGTTACAGGAGTGTTGTCCTACACCGACGATATTCAAAATGAAAAAAAAAAATAGAGAAATTAGGGGTTGTCCTTAATACCAATACGAGGATACCCGTCCGCAGTAAAAGAACATATAATTATTATTATTAAGTTTATGGGAGTTTCCTGAGGTGCCATCCAGATAGTAGGTACGCTCGGTTTCGGCAGGTTATTTGTTTCTCTCTCTCTCCCCCCCCCCTCCCCCCCATATGTATGCTTTTCATACGCTTGGCTTTAAAACTCCGCTCCGTCCCCATGCCCAACCCTGCTACGCGAGGGCACGGCCATTAGAATGGTAGATCTTCGTGGACAAGACTTTCATGTTCCGTAACTGGCATTTTGCATGGACACTGGATGGTTTCATGAGATATTATATATAATCCTACATTCCATTTTCATAACATGAAAACAATCAAAACAATGAATATTATTCAAACAACTCATTTTGTTGAAAAAGTAAAACTCAAACTTTTCAATTCATGACCATAACTGAAAAGCCTGCTTTCGCCCCCCCCCCCCACCCCTTTCCCTCCCACTTACAGCTTTTCGTAGGCTGGGGGCAAACCTCCTCTGCCGCCCCCCTCCGAATGTACATTCTTAATTAAGGATGGCCTCTATTCTGATTCAACTCTCCAGGCAGAAACCTTACAGGTGTGTGTGAAACAGCAGAACACGAGGGGAAGATGGGCACAAAGGTTATTCATGCATATCTTTTAACACATTAATTTACTGGTATCAGAATGATTGAAATTACTATCAGATTACAAAATGTATCGATTTTCCCAGTTGGCTGAATTCAGCTGTGAACATAAAAACAAATATACCACAGGATCCAATTTGGTTCAATAATGTTGCAGGCCTTCCACTGCTTTTGTCCAATACGCCTGAGGCATGACACTCTTTCCCCAATCATGGAAATGTTCTTGAATCTGGCTCCTTACGATCTCATCGACATTTCGCAATCAATAAACAATCGCCTACAGTTATTCACGCGGGCGTTTCCTTCTATTTGAATACTTCGTGACAGCCGCTGCACTTTTTACGGCCGCTGTTACTTTGCAAAGTTTATTTTAAAGGCACTGATCTGAAATTACTGATCAATAATGGGCATTCACAACGCAATTCCGATGATTTTACAATCAGAGTTTAACGCAAGATAGAACAATCCGAACTGTGATAAATCCACACAGACATGCTGTTTGACACTGAAAAATCCTCTCCATTTCCAATGCTAAACTAATCTACTACCATAATCTTGTTTTTCAGTTTTGCGCATTCATCTAATTCTATCTACGCTGTGCCATTCATCCATCCTCCCAAAACCGCCCCCCCCCCCCTCCATATTGCCATTCACCTTGTCATCAAACAGTCGTCCACCCGCAATTTGAGAGAAGGATACTGTCAATCAATCTCAACTGTTCCACCACATACGATCAGAACAACCCAGATCTAACATTTCACAAACAAAAACAAATCCTCAAAGGCGCTTTAACTTCTTTCAATCTCCTCCTCCAGGCGAGATAAAGATGCAACGATAGCGGTTTCGTCAAGCATGAACAAAGCAATCTAGTCCCCTCAGGTGAGACTGAGAGCTTATGAGTTATGTGTCAATACAACCAGCAATTAGACGTGCACGTTTCCGTCGTGCAAGCACAACTTTAGAGGTAATTTACATTCCACCACGAGCCTGCAAAGTTTGCAGGTTGAAGAGGGAGTCAGGACAAGGACAAGAGGCAACCTGCCTCGGGTGAAAACTACACTCGCCTTTTAAACTGACAACGACTTTTCTGGTTCACGTACATAATTATGTCGATATTCGTTATATTGCTTAATATCCCCCGGACTCCTTCGAGAAATATTATTTCTACTGGTTAAAAGGGGAGTTTTGATGATGCCAGCTATATTGTGCATTCTTCGGAAATATTATGCTTTTAATTCGAAATACACTGTGATTGCCAGAAACGTTAAACTGACTGTTCTCTTTTCTTTTCAATATAGCCTAAAGGCAGATTTTAAACGCTGTATCCCACCCTGATGTTCCAAGAATTTTTGAAGAGGCGATGAAATTATAGCTCAAAGTACTGTCATGTTAGCCGCAGAGATATGTTGTCTGGTTATTCTCCTGCTCTAGTTCACGTTTCCATTCCGTCTTCAATTTTACAACGGCGTTTATTGGAAGAAACACAGTGTGAAAGCCAATCAGTGCAAAAGGGGATATGGGGGATGAGGTGAGGGGGGGAATGAAACAAAATACGGAAGGGATCTCCAACTACGACCCCAATGTATGTATGCCATAGAGAATTGACTTTCTCTGTCTTTCTACGATCTCAGCCGACCACTCTTCTCCCCTCAGCACTTTGGTGAAAATGGCAGAAAGAGAAAGAGAGAGAGAGAGAACAGGAGAGACAGGTAGACAGGCAGAGCAATGAAAAAAATCGTATAACACGGCAGTCAGCGAGACACCTATTGGATAGATAAGCAACGTGCAGTAATCTACCTCACAAAACCCTTCAATCTCCTGTTTAAATTATCTAGGACCTATCGCGTAAAAATACTTCGGAGCGTTCATGCTTGCATGTAATGAAGGCTGGTGATAATTGATATCCATGTATTTGTAAGCCAAGCCCTTGCAGGATAAAACGATGCATTACAACTATACGAGGACATGAAGTGGGGACAAAAAGTCTTTCTATGTGAATGTCTTTTAACGTGGAAATATTTAACAAGCCACAAATGAGAATGACCAACTGACGAGAGTGTCGCAAGCATGCCAGAGCCAAGCACACAAACACATCTTAAACCCACACACATTTGCTCAGTGGCCAGGCAGAAGGACGTTATGAGATGCCTGGCCAACCTTGGACCTGTGAAAGGTAAACACCGCAGGGACAAGAGGGTGGACTGAGACTGTCCCAGTCCTTAAGCACATGTGTTTTCTTTTCTTCTTCTTTTTTTTTTTTTTAAAGTCCCTTTCCTCTTCACTCGTGCCCTGCCTTCTCGCTTAAACACAGTTTTAAAACACACAGAAAACCTATGGGGGTCAAAGTAGGGCTTGGCAGAAAGTTAAAATGTGCACACACAACAAAAATACGGCGTTGCCAAACACGTTTTCCATATATTTGTTGTTGTTGTTGTTATTGTCGTTGTTTGTTTTTAATGCTGTTTTAACGCCTTTTTTATACAACATCACACCCCAAACAATGACAGAGGAGGAGAAAGGGGGCGGAGGACGAGTTAGGAAGACGGGATGGGGGAGGAGAAAGGAAGAGAGAATGGGCGGGGGGGGGGGGAGAGGCGAAGAGGGGACGGGAGAAGAGATTGGAATAAAGGACGAGGAAGAGAAAGAGGGCAAGGGGTAGAGGGATGAGAGGTTGAAAGAAGAATCAAAAGAGATTATTTTACACATTTACAGTCCGTTTGATCTTTGAAGTAAGGCCTCTCCAAGATGATGTTAGGCTGTGTACCGGCATCTGTCGTCGTACAAACGATCGTCTTGTTCACAATCACAAATAAATATCTCTGTGGAGAATCTGCTGAAGAAATCTGTGGACCACCTAATCCCTGGGAAATTCCCCTCATTACATCACATAGTGATGTGGGCACAGATACATAAATAATTTTGGGCTCCCGGGAACTTTCTGATACAAATCACATCACTGTATACTATTGCCCGCAATTCTTTTTCAAGCTACTGCCATTTGAATGTGACACTGCGATCTTGCTCTTTTTCACAAACGGTGCTCCAACTTAAACATTAAAGGGTTCGCTATGCTCGGAAATTACCGGAAACAGTCGGGTAAGTTTTTAGATTTACTCGCAGAAATAGACATGACAGTCGGTACAGGCCACATATTTCACGCCCCCATAACATGTACATGTATTATCCTAGATGCGGTATAATCTAGTTCTGTTCACTGCAGGAATGCTGAACATCGGCGGAAGTGGCCAATGACATTACAATCCTGTTACACTCTTGTTACCAGTCTACATCTCATCTAGACCGGAATGTTCATTTTTATTTACTTGCATTTGGAAGCCTGTTTCTTTGCTTCTAAAGTTTGACCGTTCCTCTATCAAATAGGACGCCAGAGTTTATAATCTAATTTTATGGCACTGTCTCAAAATCGGCAATCTGTTATGCGCTGTTTTTCAAATCCTCTCACTACACAACAATCGGAAAGGTTTCCTTTCGGCTGAAAAATGTGTCTTCTTTCTTATCTTAAATTTTAACGATCACCTAACCCACGCACATTTTAGGTAGTTCTGTAGCACTACGCAACATAAGTTAACATCTTGTGGGCAATTCGTATGGCACTGGTCGCCAACATAAAAAACTTAAAGTTGTTTACTTCCTAAGCTTTATGTATCATTTTAACGGTGAAATGTCCCATCAAGCATCCCAAACCATAGTAATGAATCCAACAGTCTAGTTTGTAACATCGAATTTTTGTACAGTGTTATAACTGTAAGTAATCACGAATAGCGAGAGAAAATTAATTTTTAAGCGCGGTCAAAAACGTAACAAAACAATGCTCCTTATGAAATGTAAACAGCAAAAAGCTAAATTTGGGGGACAATGCCATCATGCTTTCCGGTTCACCTATTTCCTCCTACGTAGCCTATATAGAATGGAAATTAAAGGCCAACATGAGCTTTCAAATGATTCTTCTTCAGCTTCTCTGTCCTCCTAACCATGCTGGTTCTCTGAATTCACGAGTGCCAGAAACACAACCGTCTTTCCTAGCTCTTTCCCATTTCTTAATCTTCACATCCCTTTTCTTTTTTCGGCAAGGAACCACTGTAAATTGATTGTCATCATTTTGGAACAAACGACTGATCTCTTTAAAAAGTACCGTTTGCAGCAAGAACCTGGTTGAGCTCGTCAGAGCGTTGGCGACAGTCCTGTAACTATATTGCTAGAACATGAAATGGCAGATTTAGAAATATAACTGCTTTTGTACGCGGTTGGACTCCTTTCGATAACTGGTGTGGTTATAAGAGAAAGAGAAACTGATGAGGCGCATGCATGCGGTGGACAATGAATCTAGGTAACAAAAAAAAAAGGGGGGTTCATTCAGTGATGACATTAACTACATCGTTGAGTGTACTACCATACAAGACTGGGCTCATTGCGGTAACAGGACTACAATAATGTATTTCAGGAAACAATAAAACTGATAGGATGATGGACGGTTACAGTCTAGTTACAACAAAAAAGTGGTTCATTCAGAGGTCTTAGTTAATATCTCTACCAAACAACACCAAATTGGACTCCTCGCGATAAAATGAAAATGATTGTGCAGGAAATGTGTAAAAGTCGCGAAGTTCTTTCACTGTCCTTTAGTTTTTTCCTGGTACATGTAAGCTTATTTATCATTACTGCGAATTACTGAATCAGCGGTTTAGACTTCTTGCTAATTTGAGTGTTTGGTCAACTTAAGGGAACATATTTTGTTCTAGCAGGAAGTATTTTGTGAATGACAATAGTGTGTTCCATGCCAGGGTGTATTTTGGGAGGAATTGTCTGAGACGGAGGAGGGTTTCTGTTTACTGAGGCCGAACGAGGTCAGAACGGATGGCCGTAAAAAATCGTTGTCAATCGGCTGACGTTACAGAAATGATATAGATCTATGGCTAACGGAGGAATACGAGGGGTGGATTGGGCTTGTTTTTTGTTTTTTTTCACTTTCTTGAAAATTTGTCGGAACAAACGTACTATGCAGTCAAGCACCAAACAGATCGCTCTCAAGGCGTGGGCAGTAGTGTCGGGGGGTAAATATTTTACAAATACTGTGCTGTTACCATAACAACTGTCCGTAAGGAGCGGCAAAACTTTGTCAGTGATAATGCCGACACTGATGTTTTAACAAAGGTCATTCACCCCCCCCCCACCCCCACCCCCCCCCCCCTTGGCACTTCTGGAGACATTTCCGTCCGAGGACACCTGAAATCAGATTACTGTGACAATCGATCCGAACCATTCACTCGGGCGAGAAATTAAAGACAACACCAGTTGCGTGTTCTGGAAACCATAGGAGTATTCATTATTACTGTGGTACTTACTATCCGACACAAATGACAAGAAATAAACTTCTATTTCACTTCAACATATCCATAAGCACAGACCTCTACTTGATTGGCGGCTAGTATCATGGTTCGACTTCGAATCCTAGACAGCATTCAAAATGGAATGACATATGAACTTCCATAAATCCTCTAAGACGTACATTTCTCCATAATAACTTCAAATGCTCGTCATTGATATTGCTCATGCCTCTTGTTGTTTCAGACCCGATGAACCACATTCTGAAAACTCATAGAGAGGGGTTGTAAAAGAGTTTTTCCCAGAATCTCAGGATTAACCTGCCATATAATATATAATAAACATCACCGACGAAGAGTGAGGCTTCCATGCCTTTACGCTATCGTACCAGAGTTCATTCAAATATAATTTTCAACCAACCACGGAGACGACGCAATCAAAGCAAAAGGTGTCTATTCACAGCAACACCCACACATATGGATCAACAATATTTATGGATTTTATGTGCAACCTTGCAAGCAAAGGAAGAAAACCCCAGTAACAGTGATAAAATATCAGCTTCAAGGAGCCTCATGGAAATGTCAATTACTTTGTTGTTCTATTAAATGACAATAACAGAAACAGAAAGAAAAATACTGCTGACGTATTTTGCTCTGATCGATTGGCGACGCAAATGGAAATAACCGTATACCATTATCGTGATAGTTTCTGCCTGCAGGCTTATTACGGGAAATAACTGAGGCACCAAACGATGGACAGGAACGTAGTTTGTTCAAAATATAATGCATCATTTTCATAGTTAGTAGTAGTTATATGTGCGCTCCATTAAACTCTATACACGAATTTCACGGCTCTTGCTCCGTGATACAACCGGGTGACACCAGCCATTTCATGTTGTCCTCATGAATATGAAATATGATCCACACATGTTTCAAATAAGCTTGGTTTCACAATGGGAAAATGGCTGTAATTATAAATCCTGATGCTCTGATGCATGTAATCTCAATAAAACACGACACACACAAGGGTGTAGATGCACAGTTCCACATTGCACACTCATTAAAATTTAAAAATCTAATCTGGGAGACCCAAGCAAGTCAACCCTGAATCGTGCACAAGCTGGGTTGTTTTTTGCTTTTTATTTTTACCTTACTGTGATTTTTTTCTTCCAGTGATCACCAAATGATGTGCACTATGACCACAGAGCGTTCCAAAAAATCGATATATCTTGGCTCGATGAGACAAAAATGTCTTCCAAAATAAAAAGAATGTGATTGATTATTGCACCACAAGCATAATTCTAGTCACCGACCTTTCCTTCGTCTATCACCCGAACAGTAAAACAGCGGACCCGCGATTTGAACAATGGCACATTTGTAAATTGCAGTCTCCAAATCCTCAACTCAATTTCGCTTGGCATAATGACATTTTCTCCCAAAAGTAATAGATTTCTAATGACAATTAGATCTAGAGATCTAGACCTATAGCCTACAAACTTATGATATAAATCTAGACTAGACTTTAGGTCTAGAGGTCTAGATTTAGATCTGTAGCCTTTTCGTCTCCCTTAAAATTTTCACTAATCACACAGAATAAAATTAATGCTAAGCACTATGATAAAATAATCACAATTATTGTTTATTACGCGACACAAGTGGCCAATCCTGCTTGGTAAGATCCAGTGTCCTTTCTAAAAACAGAACGTGAATCACAGAATACAAAATAAGACGTTGGTGTCCGCTTACCGTGTCCTCCTTAAAATGAGGACATGGTGATAGACTGAAGGGGGGCAGAGGCAAAGTGTTGCCCGACCACCTCTCCTCGGCACAGATCCGCACGACAGGGCCCCATTCACTGGGGTAGCACAGCAGACAGCATACAACACATTCAATCACACGGCACGAAATACCTGTGCACCTTTTGGGCGCTGTGTTGACGGTCTGTGGCAACGGGCTGTACTGATATTGCGCGTGCAATATTTTTAGAACCGATAACGATTATTAAGTGGCGCGACACACAATCAATTTGCTAAAATTCTCAACGTGTACATCTCATAGAACACCATTTTATACCTTAATTGTGACTAAGCTTTTATTTATTTGTTTAAGTTCATTTGGCCAGGCACGTATTCTCTTTGGAAATTTATCGGTTACCTGTATCGCACACCGAATTTCTGGAAAAAAAGAAAGAAAACAAAAGCAGGTGAAATATCGGAAATTGCTGATTCTCAGCTTCCAGTACCGCATTTATCTGAACAATATAATTAAAAACAAATTAATATGAAAAAAAACAACCGGCGGCAATTAGCTTCAAACTAAGGTGATGAGAATGGATTATTTAAAACCCCATATTTTTTTACTGCAACAGCAGAAAGCAATAAAAGATTATTTGAGAGTGAAGAATCTGAAAGTTGTCATCCAGGTATTTTCATGTACACTATCTAAACAACAACAACAACAACTCAAAACTTCCGAAAAAAACAAAACAAACTTCATGGTTTCAGGGAGTTCCTTTCCCTTGTTCTATCTTTCAGTCTTCAGCAAGTTAAGCAGAAATTCCTCGATGCCAAATAACTCCAAATAAAACGAGAATGATTGCACAATTCTCAAAAGAGCAACAACTAAAATAATACTTCAGATTCGATTACGCCCACACAAGAGTTGGATCGTTGACCTTTAGGAGGCGACATTTTCATGAGGTGACACGCGCTAGCCCAGCAGACGATAACAAGAAAACGGTAAGGCACTGCAATAATGGTGGGCAAGACGTTGACCTCAGGAATCGTTAAGCAGCTTCACAGTTTTGTTTTCACAACCTTCTGATTTTTTAAGATAGGCTATCATCACCTAATCGTGACACTATCGGGCATTCCATGCCTTTCAAATTTTGCAATCAATCAAACGTAAACATATAGCACAATTATTTTGAGCATCCCCCTCCCCTCCTGTTTGTCCCACTCCACGGATAGCTGCTTTACATAAAGAGAACAGGAATAATGAAGTCATTGAAACAAAAAAAACAACAACAAACAAACAAGAATTAAAATGCACCACAGCATCAATTGTCCGCGACATACGACTGCATTGCCTTGAGATAGGCCTATATTACTGGCTAATAGGGTTTACACAAATTATCTGTTCCCCACTCCCAAAATATCATCGAGGAAAACTCTCTTGTCGTTTTAATAATTCAATCGCTATACATGAAAAACCCCAGAGTCTGTACTTGCATATAGAAGTAAACGTGAAGTTTAGAAGTGTAGGCGGTGGATCAGGGCCGTAACTAGCCAAGCGGGGGCCCCCCCGCAAACTTTCTTATCGGGGCCCCCCTTCCGCAGACTAAGCATAGGCCTACCCACCCAACACATGTACATGTATTCGCTTATACTGTAGCACCGGAGCTGAGGACGTGTGGCCCAAACAGCCAAATATAGTGGCGTATGGTACGCAGGGAACGTTGGGCGCGTCACGTGGATTTTTTATTCGGAATAATCTAGTGGATAAAACAATATTTACCACCACCACACCATCACCACCACCACTACCACTACCACCATCACCACCACCGCCGCCACTAACAACAACAACAACAACTATCCTCAAACAAAAAACAAGAAAATAAAAGTAAATTAAAATGAACACAACTGCAACTACATAACAAAAGAATCCAAGCATCAATAACCATGCAAGCAACTGAAACTAAAAAATAAAAACCAGTAAAATGAACAGAAGCAAAATAAAAAATAAAATAATGCTTGATTGGGCCATGCATGGGTTCATTGATTACTATTATTATTTTTTAATGAATGTATGCGAAGTTACTAACAACAGGGGGTTCATGTTTTAACGGTTAGTCCGAGGCTACACATGGGATACATGTTTAAACTTCAGTAAGATTCGGGAAGTGCAGTAACTAACAAGTTGATCATGACGTCCATCAGTCACCAGTAATCAATTTCTGACAAGGTAAATGGAGGTCCTGCATGAATCCAGGTTATGATGTGCCGTGTTGAACCATCGGTGCTTTCCTTGCTTTCATGGCCGCGAAATCGTTGATTACTTGCTCGTAGTCTAGTTTTCTTACTCTCTCTGCTTCAATGCTGAGCAGTGCCAAACCTTGCAAGCGTTCCTGGCTCATGGATGTTCTCATATAGTTTTTTATAATCTTCAGCTTACTGAATGACCTCTCCGCGGATGCAACAGTCACAGGGATTGTCATGAAGATGCGCAGGAGAACGCAGATGTTGGGAAAGCTAGGAGCAACCTATTTATAATCTACTAGCAGGCAGGTTGCGAGCTGTCGCACAGAAGACAATCCTGTTAGTTTATCACCCATAGAGGTCTTCATCATAACCAGCTCTGTAGCTAGTGCCTTAGACAGGTCTTCAGGGTACGCTTCAACAAGCCTGTCAACTTCAGTATTGATATCAACTTCTTGTAAAGTGAGAAGCGATGGTGGGTTCACGACTTTGAATAGCGAGGTGATTTTCTTTGTTCCTGTGAAGCGAGACTCCAACTGCAGGATCATAGTATCCAAAATGCCATAGAACACTTTTTCTTTGAAGATTCTCTCCGGGTCGATATCATCATCAAACTTTACTGCTGCCTTTCTCTTCTGTTTGAATGTTGTGGGTATGGACCATCGTCGAGCAGTGTCTTCACTCCTCGCCAGAAATGACTCAAATCCTGTCGATGTTGCTTCAGTTTGGACAACACAGCATCCAGCTCACACACAGCTTTTGATAAGTCAAGATCTTTGGCTTGAAGCAGCTTTGATGCTACATTGATGTCGGACAAAACGTCACTGAGCACTGTGAGAATCACAATGAAGTCAAAATTTTCCATCTTGTTCCTCAGTGATATAGCTTCATCAATCGTGTCCTTGTTTGTATTCTGGAGAGCAATCTTGCTGAGAGCTTTTAAAACATCTGGAAATCTTAGTCTCACAGCAGTTAAAGAGGTGACTCTTCCAGACCAGCGTGTAGGGTTTAACGTTTTCAGTGTACTTTCCGACTCAGAAGTGATTTCAGCGAAAATGTCCCACCTGTTGATGCTGTGGCCGAAGAATACGTACAGCTGCTGAATGATATCGAAAAAAATCCTGACTTCTACAATTCCTTTCACTGCGTGGTTGACAACTAAATTCAGGTTATGCGCTGCACAATGCACGTAAAATGCGTTTGCTTGAGAGTCAATAATCCTCTTTTGAAGACCTTGGCATGACCCGGACATGTTCGCAGCACCGTCATAGCCCTGTCCTCTGCAGTGTTTTAAATTAATTGAATGCTCCTTTAGGAACGACAGTAGTGCTGTTTGTAGGCCCTCCGATGTCTGGTCGTGGATATGATAGAAATTGATAAAAGCTTCATGAACTTAAACACTGTCCTCCACTAATACATATCGAAAAATTAAGCTCAATTGGTCTTTTTTCGAACTGTCCTGGGTGGTGTCCATGATGATGGAATAAAATCTGGCACTTTTCAATTCATTTAAAATGTCTAATCTCACTCTTGATGCTAAAATACCAATAAGTTCATTCTGAATAAGTGGACTTAAATAGTTAGTAGACCCTTTCTTTTTGCCATCTAGGGTATTCATAGAAATATCAAACTTGGCCAACAGTTCCACCTGTGAAAGAAAGTTCCCATTTGAAATAGCACCAAGTTGATCAGTCGTTCCTCTCAGGGCGATGTTATTTCTAGCTATTGTCAAAATAATTTCAACAAGTCTTCTCAAAATCTCTCTCCAGAATCTAGTCACATCAGATAAACTTGCATCGATCTTGTGATCGACTGTTTTGTGTTGTTTCCAATGGTTTCCAACTATGCAGGCTTGAATGTGGGCTCCTGATAGTGCATGCTCTTTGACCTTTTTAGACAAACCTTGCCAATCCCGAGTGTCGAACTTTCGGTGGTCGGGGAAAAAAAGCCAACAGAAATGGCAGTAAGCTACATCTTGTATTTGTGAATAGCAAAGCCATGTATTAGAAGAATGTGAGAACTGTGTAGAATCTTCACTATAGAAATAAGAAGAAAAGCTTCTATTTTGTGTATTCCTTGGAAATGGCCCTTTCGGGCGACAAAGTCCATGTTGAACGATGAAATGTTTCATATCATCGGTTAGATCATCGGCAAAATGACCCTTGTCAGTTGGGTAGTCCAATGTTAATAGATCTATTTCTGGTACAAGTAGTTCTACACTACCTTCTTTCGTGTGACCTGAAAAAAAGGTGAGATAAAGAAAGAAACAGTGACTTATATCACTAGATATAGATATAGATAGATCTAGTTTTCTAATTCATACTTTGTTGTGATATACGTTACATTTACGTTACGATTGGAAAGACAATAACTTTAAAAAATGAAAACACAACAAAACAACAACAATAACAACAACAGCAGCAATAGCAACAACACCGGCACTACTAGATCTCGTGCTCGTAATTTGCTGGGCTGGAAGATCACAGTGTTTTCAGAGAATTCTAAATATAGATCTAGATCTATACCAAAATTTTTGCCGTCTCTTTGCTGGCAACTCAATAATTACATGCACTAGAATTTAAGTCAAGAGAAAGCTAGATACATGTATAGATTTAGATCTAGACGTCTAGATATATCTAGAATCTAGATCTAATCTTGATCTAGATCGAGATCTTGGCTACTTACCAGTGGATTTTGATTCCTCTTGTTGCATGCTTGGTCCAGGTTCTAAAGTTGGACTTTGATCTGACACTGGCCTGGGGTTGATACAATCACTGGCATTACCAAGCTCATCCATTTTTGGGGGTTGCTTAAAAAAGGCATCTATTTTCGGAATTTTTTTCATTCCCTCTTCATTTTGTTTCGCTAATTTTTCGCTTTTGAGCACCCGAGGGATATTCCCGTCGGTTCATCTTGATCGTCTTGACCAAAACAAAAAAAAGCAAGTTTTTTTGCACTCAAAGGCCGAGAGCCATTTATTACGAGTGCCTTAACCATAATTATAATTTGATCGGAAAACCAGGTTAAGGGGCCCCCGGCAACCATGAGTCAGTTAAGTAAGGGGCCTCCGACAACTACGATTTTGTTGAGGGGCCCCCAACAGCTACGATTTTGTTGAGGGGGCCCCGACAGTTATTAACACTCTTGTCTCTAAATTGTCTTTTTCTACTTTGCTGAAATTGCTGGGGCCCCCAGATAATTCCAGACTCTCTCTCTCTCTCTCTCTCTCTCTCTCTTCTCTTTTTCTTCTTTTTCTTCTTTTTCCCTCTTTTTTTCTTTTTTCTTCTTCCTTTTTTCTCCCTCTTTTTTCTTCCGTCGGGGGCCCCCCCGCATTGCGGGGGCTGCGGGGCCCTAGTTACGGCCCTGCGGTGGATACATGCCTCCCGACAACCGGGGTCCGATCTTCGAGATTACTGTTGTGGTCCCAAGGCCTCAAATTTCACGGCACATCATAACCTGGATTCATGCAGGACCTCCATTTACCTTGTCAGAAATTGATTACTGGTGACTGATGGACGTCATGATCAACTTGTTAGTTACTGCACTTCCCGAATCTTACTGAAGTTTAAACATGTATCCCATGTGTAGCCTCGGACTAACCGTTAAAACATGAACCCCCTGTTGTTAGTAACTTCGCATACATTCATTAAAAAATAATAATAGTAATCAATGAACCCATGCATGGCCCAATCAAGATTTCTTTTTTTAAGCTAACACATCGTAACACCCAAATCCAAATCCAAACCCTTTTGTTTATAACATTAATTCCACTACATGACGATGTGCAAAGTGTAATGACGTAAAGACGCCAACAGCAAACAGTGCTGAAAAATGCTTTGTTTGATCTGAAATGCATGCCATTTATCCACAAAACCGACACACAAATAAAGCGTCCAAGGCAAAAACCGGCTCAGTCACAGATTTCATGTGCTGAGAAAACTGAGATTTTAACTTCGACTGAACTCTGTATTTCACAGGCTATGTTATTCTTAGATGACAGTTTTAGTGGAGTGAGCCCATTTCTATCAAAGATATTGAAGTTGGTTGTACAACGGAATATTATCTTGGGCTTAGGGCCAATAGCCCATCATTTCTACATTGTGATTTAGCCCGTTTTTCGCGTGGGCTCTTCAAACGTGAAACCCTTTAGGCAGATTACATAGTTCATGCAATAATCACAAATGACCGAATCACATAATCAAAAGCCATTATGCAAAATAAATCATTCCGTTCAGTTTATAACAAGAAAACACGAAAACTCATCTCTGAGCAAAAAGGATAAAGACACTGTGAAGAAAACATGGGATACAATAAAGCTTATCTAAAGATGTCAAATAAATCTTGCCCCACTTTAAGTTCACCTGATTCTTGCGCAGTATTAGATCTAACTACTTTGGAAAGTAATGAGAACCTACGTGCTATGTAACCTTAATAAATGGAACCCCTGGACTGAAAGCGTAATTAACGTCAAACATGTGTCAGAATAAATCGTTAAGAATGCAAATGACTTTCTTCTGATCAATTTAACAGCAGCGCCAAAAATTCTGCGTCCCAATAAGAGAAACTCAATCGAGATTTCTATTCTCGGTCAAGTTAGTTTCCAATCAACTGCAACTGCGTTCTTCCACAGAAAAGGTAGCTGAAAAAATAGGTATTCATTACAACAAAGATGTTTGGATCAAATCACATTTTTAAAAAAAAGCTATTTTAAGACTCAGCAAAAAAAGAATTATTTTCTAACAAGACTAATTTTTAACATCACATGGGAAATACGTCAATGGCACTGGATAGAACTAAGCATTAACCTGTAGCTCCATGAATAAGCATAACATGAACAGAAATGATTACTGTTTTACTCGGAAATTCTTAAACAGGGAGTACTCGTCACGTTCGTGGAAGATGGGACAGCCAGGGGTTATTTTCAAGACCAAAGGAGAAGCCAATTGCATGACAAGTTAGGAACCATCGTTTCGGCTATTCAAATCGGGTCTAAGAGTGCTACTTCTCACCCATGCTTACATCAGGCACAGAAAGAGCATTCAGAAAGGTGCCCATGACATCACCATCATGATGTTTACCTAAAAAGATGTTTACATATAAGTCTAAGGCATCAGATGACACCGAACTTTCTATCTGAATCTGCAAGGGTTAATAAGTCATCCACTACATCGCAGGCTTCATCATGACAACGCATTAGTCTTTTCGTACAACCACAGAAGACTCTTTTCAGCCAAATATTCTATGAACTCCTTGAAGGAATTTTACATGATTTGTTTGAGGGAGTACAGTTGTCCAGGTGTTAATTTATAGTGTCCAGCGATGTGTTTACGATACGAATATTCTATATCAATTACAACATTTTAAAAAATTCTTTCTTACTGTAAAAGTAGCCCACCAGCACTTGGGCGGTTTCGTGACATAGCTAGTGATACGCCACTCCTTGTGGAGATAAAAATAATGAATATCCACACTTTTGCCTATCTGAATATCACCTCGCAGCAGCGAACAAACAGCAGGGGTTAATGAAGTGGCTGATTACAAGCCGCTGTTTCTCCGATTAGAGGTCAAGCTGCCACCATGCCCCGAAATCCACTGGGGCACTGACATGCCCAAAGACCTAGAGCTGGCATATACACAGAAGTGTCTCCATTTTCCTTCGATGACCGATCTTCCTTAAGGCGCAGCAACTGATTATGTCTATCAACGCCACTGTTACTGATGTCGTCAATATTATATATATTTATAATACATAACAGCTATGGACATTGAAAACTCGGAGCAAAGAAGTTATTCTTCATCTTCCAAGTAGTCCTTCTCAAAAGGGACCCCTAAAAATGCAACAATGACAACAAACTGCACTGTCAAGAACAATCAAAATTTAAAAATACATTTTTCGGATCTACCACTCAATCACCCAAATGTCACCAATCGGAATTCAAATATACGTTTTTCTGAGCGAGCGCTCAGCCATGCAATGTCATTCGCCCGAACCCAAAGATTCTCTCTGACTCTAACCGCGACTTTGTTTCAAAACTAATTCCGTTCCAAAACTCGAATCCAATTTGGCCAGTGATCACTGACTTTAAGTCTCCGTCGTCTGTGACCGAAGAGCTTATCATGCAGCTGTGAAGTCTGGCTGGCCAGGACCTTGCCCTCGGGGCAAATAATGGGAAAATATACAACACTGCTGTACAAACACCTTCGTTTGAGAATACAGATTATCTAGCGTGTCTTCGTTCAATAACAACGTTGGTTTCAAGTTAGCATGGTCGTGACGGGGATACAACGAGCAGTGAAGGGACGGCGTTCTGCTCTTTTCGGGCTATGTAGAGCATAGCATGTTCGTGCATCTTAAACTAAAAAAAGCGCTTTACTTCATTTGTTTTCTTCTGCTTTTTCCAATAAACTCTTGCATTGGGCCTCTGCTCAACCATGAGATATATACAACCGAACTCGCTTTCCGGGCTCAATGTATATTCCTTAACTGGCCGGCGCAATGGCCCCCTGCTTTGAGAGCTTGCTCCTGCATGGTTTAGGACATCCCAGTTTCGAATCCCGCTGGCGGCAGTGTCCAAGATAATCAATCTTCCACGGTGATTATAACTATAAGGCACTGATTTTTCGATGGCCTGACATTCAGTCCCACGCCTTTTTGCAATATGGCGGCAATGTGCTGAAAATCAGTGAAAAGGAACGCAACATCTCCACAAACAAACATGAGAAATGGAAAGGAAAGGACCCACAGCCATATTCTGATTCATCTCACGCGTGATATAGACTCATAGTGCAGAAAATCAGTGAAAAAGAACGCAAAATCCCAACAAACAAACACGAGCAATGGAAACAAAAGGACTACAGTCATATTCTGATTCATCTTATGCGTGATATAGCCTTATTGTGCCGAAAACCAGTGAAAAGGATCGCAAAATCCAAAAAAACAAACAAACAAACGTGCAATGGAAAGAAAATGACTACAGTCACATTCTGATTCATCTCATGCGTGATATAGCCTTATTGTGCTGTAAATCAGTGAAAAGGAACGTAAAGCCTCAATAAACAAACATATGCATTTAGAAGCAAAGCAAACGAAAAAGCCATTGTCTATTTTGATTTATCTTAAGCATGTTTTTTTTTTTTGTCGCTCAAGTAATTGTCATATGACATCGTAACTTAAGTTACGGGAGCAATCATCCCACCAGCTCGGGCAAAAGAACAAAAAAACGTTCCATTCAGAAATGAAGCATGGAACTTCAGATAGGGTATAAATAATTATAATAGATATACAGGGGAGACAACTGTCGCCCCGCTTCCGCATGTCCGCCATCTTCAGTCAAAAAGAAATATGCATCAAAGTCTAAAGTATTCCTGGTAACTCGGTGAAATCTTTTATGTAGGTCAGTGAAAGATTTCAAGGTGTAAAGACCACTACAATGGCTCATAACAGAACTAAAGGTCCGGTTTACCCCAAAAACCACCTGTGCAGTGACTCATCAGTGTAGATATGTTTGGTATGCTCAGGACAGTCAGTTAAATCTTACACGGCTTAACACAGATTCGTCTCACCCTCCAATGAAAGAAAGCCGTAAGTTCGCAAGACATATGTACTAAGACACAAAAACATGCACAAAAATCCACTATTCACAGAAAGAAAAACTATGGATTTTCTCACTTCTGTCCTAAGATCAGAGGCTTCTTTACAACTATCTATGTATATAAATTATAAAATCAGAATTAATACTTTGTTTCTCACCGAACCTCTTCTCTCCATTTTCCATTCATATTCTAGTAGGCCCATCTCCCTCTCTTTCTCGCTGATGCATTGAACTGTCGAGAGTGAGGTCAGAAGAACTGAACTTCAAAATGTTCACTTGAACACACTTTTTAGGGACTTTTTAAGGACTTTTCAAATTATTTTTCAAATTTTATACTTTTTTGAGTTCTTAAGTTTTCTCTTCTGGGAATTCTGGTTTTTAATTACTATTAAGGACCTGCGCGAACCCTGCATACAACTAATACAAGGTATGAAACCAGGTTTTAGAATCCAACCACAGTTATATCTCGTTATAGCCACAGAATATCAACATTTGAAGGGTAAACCTGTCTCCTGCCTCATGTCATACCCACCCCCTCCCCAGAGCTTTCCCCTTCGGCAAATGCAGATGAGGGCAAAAAAATGTGTGATGAACTATGGTTAGAGTTAGAGAAAGTTTCTCGCTCCTTCTCCCTCCCCCTCTCTCCCATTCTCTTTTCTTTGCTGAGCACATGAGAATAATGAAGCAAAGTGAAAAAGACGGAGTGAGACATGAATATGAATAAACAGATAGTAAGAGACAATGTACTCACTTATCTCCTGAGTAGCCCTTTGGACACATGCAGCTGTAGTTCCCTGGTCCATCTACACATCGACCGTTGTTCTCACACGACAAACCCAGGCAATTGTCAGGGTTGACTTCACAGTATTTGCCCTCAAAGCCAGTTAAGCATTGACATACGTAGGCGTTCCACAAGTCCTTACACTGCCCACCATTCATACACACATGATTAGAGCATACATCAGCACCCACGCAGTGCGGAACGATTTCCACTGGCCGAGCCAGAAATTTATTGGCCACAGTGTTATTCTCAAACATGTTGTCTGGGAAAAACGGCATTAGCACGCCTCCCATTCTAACTTCATTGAGACAGCCCTTGAAATTTGCCTCCCATTGTAGAGAATACTTGACCCGATCTGTGTTTCCGAGGATGATTTCTCCATTTATCAGCATATCTGTGACATTGATATTCCCAGTTTCAAACTCGACCAAATCTGTTTCGTCCTGCAAGATTCTTTCCTCAAAGCCATTTGATGTATCTTCTTTATACACCAGAAGCTTCATGTGAGTTCCGTTGATGATCTCAAAACTCACCGAGTACCACTGACCGTCGTCAAAACGCCGGCTGTTCCTGGTCGTAACAGTTTTAGAAAATTCAGCCGTGAGTTTTCGATTCACTTCCAGACGGCCTTTCGCCACTCTCACCTTGAAGTAGTAGTCGCCCTGGCGCAGGAGGAAAATCAGTCCAAACATGCCTCGTGTACGGAAATGGAATGTTAAAACAGGCTCGGGTATTGCTCCACTGAATCGGTAAGATACCATGCTTGTGTCCTCATTGAAGTATGCTGTGCTAATACCTGCAGAACACACAGAGGTAGCTTCATGAAACACAGGTGAAACTTTCATAATTAAGCTAAAAGTTCAAACAATTGCACAATCAAAACCATATATCTGACACAAAGCATTACATTGTGAAACAATTTCAATGGCTCATCTTTGTTCTCCCCTGGATGCTGAGAGAAGCTAACTGTAAAATATTGTCATCTCCATCATGAAACTGAACAATGGCAATTTGCCAGTCAGCTGTTGGAACCTCGTTAAATAATCAGCCTTTGAGGTTTTGATTTAGAGACCATAGCATTTTTCATAGAAAGTTATAGCTAACCAATGAGTACAACCAAAGGTACTAGAATTGACAAGATAAGACAGCTAATACTTTTAGCGTGCACAGATTTCGCACCGCCACCTAGCAACAAATGCGTGGAAGTATGAAAAGTGTGGTATTTTACAGAGTCAAATAGGGAAAATATTGAATTTTGTTCACTGTTCAGCTATCACTGTAGGCCTTGGTTGATGTCACTTATTGTGGAATTGAAAACTCGGGCTATTTTTTCTTCTTTTTAGTCGCAGTGGCACTGTCACAATTTTGCATCATAAATTTATCATTCCTATCATATCAAGCATTCTTTTCATACTATGCACTATGGGCCCATCCCCAATCAGCGCGCACACTGTGTGCACGGTTTTTTAGTGTAAGAAGAAGACAATGTCTCATCTTATCGTTTCTAGTATCTTTGGTATAACTCATTATTTTTCTGTCTAGCTTTGTATTAGGCTATTGTCCCCAAACACCAGCCTCCTGCTAGTACCTGTCCCACCAAATATTTTGGAAAGATTTTGAAAAACGGGAACTTCACTACTATTACTAATCCGTACCATATTTAAATGCTGGTTGGAAAGAGGAATGAAATAAAAAGACATTTAACTAGAGTGATACTTTCATTAAACCCTAGAAACCAAAGCATGATTGTTATGATGATGTTTGTTTTGTTTTTATGAGGGCAAGAACATGATTTCATGACAAATGTCACATAGTGGGTTTTGATTGGCTTTGAGAGAAACTTAAGGAGGTCTTCACTGTAGATGAACGCTCCTGTAATTCATCTAAGCACAAAAATAAAACAAACTGATGTGCTGTACTCTATATTTTAATGGTACTAAAGTTATGAAGCTTACACAATTGTATGCAAAAGTAAATTTATTCAAGGTTATTGGGGTCCAGGTGGTGTAGAGGCAAGGTGCTCGCCTCTCATGCCAACGGTCCCGGGTTCTAAACCCGGGCAGTGCAGGCATGTTGGAAATTGGGATTTTTCTCATATTTTCAAGTCCCTGATCCTATTGGGGGGTAGGATCGAGTACCTAGTCTTCTCGGATAACGACGAAAAAATTTGGAGGGCCCGTGTGCACGTTGCGCACATTAAAGACACCTTGGCAGTTGGAAATCGTAAAGAGCAGGCCGAACAGGCCGCTGCCCGGACAAAATTGAAATTAATAGATAAAAATTTATCCATATCATCCCCCCACCAGCGACAACAAAATTTATTATTCATTATTAAATATATATTATTATTAATAAATATTCAAATATTATTTGTATTGTGAGTTGTGAGTTGTGTACTGCGCCTAACAGGCTGCATCACAATTTGCTCTGAGACAGAAAGAGATAGAGAGAGAGAGTGAGCGAGACAGGGAGAGAGAAAGAAGCAGTGTAGTGTGTTGAGCGCATCCCCGGCGCTCCATTCTCCTCTGTGGTTGACAGGTTTCTTCTGTAAAGCGCATAGAGCATTTTAAAAATGGATATGCGCTATAGAAAATAATAATAATAATAATAATAATAATAATATTTAAATAATAAAAGTATTCCTTAAAAATCATCACTTTACAGACATATGTATAAATCAGTTTCAGTTATTACTGTTTGCTGTTCAGTTATTTTCAGTTATTAGTGCAAAAATCTTAACTTACTAGGTGCAGAGTTCATACTATTGAGAAAAATGATGTATTTCGCTGTGGTGACTTAAACTAATTTAGGCTAATGTGATTTTTTATCCACATTTTTTACAATACTTGGACACCTTCAATCTTCAACATTTACACTGGATGGCAGTATTCAATACTAGCTTTCTGAAGGCGGCCACAAATCTCAAATTATGTTAAAAGGGAAGAAAATGCACTGCCTTGAATTCATTTTGAAAAAAAATACAAAGTTCTATACTAACACTGGTAAGTGCTTACACAGACAGGTGTGTTGGTGTGCAAGAGCGTGCCAATATTGTGTGTAGTTATGAAAAAGCTATGTAACCAAATTTCTAGTCTCTGGATAAGTAAAGGTTCATCTATCTTATCATATAATTATCAGAATTGACCTCAAGTTAAAGAATAAATAAACTCACACTCATATCCATCTTGTAAGTTGTTGCAGGTGGACTCCGCTGGACAAGTACCATAGGAACAAAAATCGGGCTCACTACAATTTTTTCCTGTGTAGCCACGCACACAAGCACATCTGTGCATGTTGAGATTGACATGATGTTGATAAGTATGACAACAATCTGGATATTCCTGATAATCAGAATAGGCCAGCATACATTCCCACTTACAAAATTACGTGACGCATGACTGGATCTGGCGAAATTGGGCCTAAGGTAAAAGTTTTACACCTCTTTCAAAAATAAAAATAAAAAAATATTTCTAAGACCATTTCATGCAAAATATTTTCACTGATTGCAGAAAAATGGCTAATCTTTTACTTTATAAGCAAATATTTCCACAGAAGAATTTCCTTTTGGAGGGGTGTTCTCAGGAATTTGGTCCTTCAACTAAAACCCAATTTCACTACATCACATATAGTCATGTATGCTTTCTTCAGTACTTTGATTCACATTATATTGTGCAAAGTGATAATTCAATGCAAGCACCAAAGTGTGCTGCCCAATTACCTAAAAGATGATGCCATGGAGCTATTTATAGATTGGTGGTGCTTACTGGAGAATTGGATTCTCAAAAAGTTATATCACAATATTTTGTTTTTGTCTAATTACATTTCAGAACAATGTTATCCACAAACTGGCTCCTTAAAAACCTAGCTTATTCCAGTAATCTTCATCTTCGAAAGTTTCAAGACTGTACATTCAGCTTTTCTGTGAGAACATGGCCTCCAATTTACCACATACATGTATAGTAGACTATCTTGAGTTTTAATAAGATGAAATTATGCTATTTTCATCCCATAATCAAAATCACATAATTTTCAATGGAAATGATAAATTTTTTGCAAAGTGAACTGATATTTCATTTCCAGGTTACCACCACAATACCACCCAAAGTGTAAAAAAAAAAGATTTCTCATCTTTTCATACATTTTCCATATATCATATCATTCTTAAAATCGATTGGTAAACTACAGTATTCTACAAGAATAAATACAAAAATGAAAGGAATTCAAGGTGGTGAATAATACTGAAAAAGGTCACAAACTATGCAGTATGAAACTCCATCCAGTTTATTTTCTAGTCATCCCTTGTCAATATAGAACAATTTTTGAACATTTTTGCCCAAAGTAAACATCCTTCTCAAATTAATAAATGATAAATAAATAAAATGCAACTGTGGAAATGATATTAATTTAAAACGAAAGCACTTACTCAAAGTCATTGTAGAATTTGTCAGTACAAGTTCCACCATTTTCACAAGGTCCATCCTGGCAAACATTACGAGTTGATTCTGCACCCACTGTCAAATTTGAATTGTCTGGTCGAAGGAAGCTGCTGTCAGGTTCATTGAAACTGAGCAGATGGTCGTTCACTTGTATATCCTGTATGAAAAGATGTCATGAATGTATTCAGAACAGACAGTACAGCATGCACTGAAGCATTGTTTTGCCAAAATGCATCTTCCATTTGGGGAAAATGAATTTTTATGTCGTGTTTAACTTGTGTCATACGTGACTAAAACTATGCATGGCGTAGGAACAATTTATTGGGATATCACCTTTAAAAGTATTGTGTCTGTCAGACCCCAGAACGTACGAATAGGGATATAAGAAACAAGAAAATCCTCTTTAAGAGTGTGGCATATCTGAGGCCCCAGGATGTGAGACTAAGGGTATATCAATAAAATCCTGCGATAAAATCCTCTTTAAAAATATGGTGTCTAGAGGTGAAACACACAGACATACAGGTAGGAATAGTAAAATGCATGTGTGCAGGTGAGCATGTACGTGCATAATTTAGAATTTCAAAAGTATGGGAAGATGGACAATGACATCATTAAGAAATAGCTGGAATTCCAGGTAAAAACGTCCAGAAATAAGATATTTACTAATGTTTTCAATTGCTGGGTCCACTTGCCCCACGGTGTACAACTAAGGTTAGGTCAATGAAAAGAGCGCAGGTAGTACTGAGACTCTGTCATTATGAAATATAAAGACAGTAAGAAGAGATGAAATAAAAAAGAGATGAACTTTACCTGTACCACCCCTTGAAACTCAGGCATGCTGGCGTATTTTTGCAGCAGAGAATCTGATGATGATGTTTGTCTTTTGTGACGTTCCAGCTCCAACACCAAACTGATGGAAAAAAATGAAAAACAAACTGGTCGTTAAGGAAAACCTATTTTTATGATAATATATTAAATTTCCGCACAGGAAATCTATTTGGAAATCTTAGATCAAGGCCTGTACTTTACTGTTGGACTTGGCACAATAAAATGAAAAACAGAATGTAGATTTCCTATTTGATATGAAAATTTAATATGCAATCCTCCCCACTAAAGGTGATCAGAGGCCATTCCAGATCATATTCAACATTTTATTTCTGAGAAATATTCCAAAACTCCATGAACTTAATCCAACTTGATTTTTCACTCCTCAGCTGCCCTTGCATGTTGCTTGATATCCAATGGTTTACTAAAATATATTGCAATATTATAAATGAATAGTTTCAAACTGACCACTGATGTCACCATTACATGAATAGTTATAAAAATCAAACTTCACACACACACATAAAAAAACAACAAAAAAAAACATGAAACATTCAAATACAGGCATATCAAACAGTTTCATATTCCTGATTTTACAAGATAGCAACAACAGCCAAAATATCTGTCATTTCAATCTCAATTCTAGATTGGTAAAAGAAAAAAGACAGTGCTGCCCATACAGGCCTTAAGCACTCTAGCCAACCATAACCAGACTTTTTATGAGGTCGGGGTGGGGGGGGGGGGGGGGGGGGATACTCTACCTTTCCTGTGCTATATTTTTCTCCTGAACTTCCTGGACATCTCTTTTCTTCCGTGAGTTTGGGTTGCGGTAGCGGCCAAGAGTCATTTCCCTGACATAGAAGCCATAACCCATGGGGCAGACAGCCGAGCTCGTTGGTACACTAGCATTAACATAAATCAACTCAGAGTTCAGCATCACTTTGAAATTTTCATTTTGCACGTTCATAGACACAAAATGCCTCTGACCATCATCGATGCGTTTTCCTGTATTGAATTGGATGAGGTATTCACACTTGTAAAAATCTCCGGCCAGCTGCCCATCTCGGATGTACAGCACCACATAGGAATGACGTTCAGAGTTACTGAAATCAATGTTGCCTGTGTAGGAAATGAAACCCTCGTCTTGTCGAGTGATGAGAAAGAAGGAGATGGTCCAATTGTCCATGTTGCCAGATGGTGGAAATGAGTAGGTGGCAAAAGTTTCACTATGCTGACCAAATGTTGCTGATTGATATTCTGGAAAGAAAATTGGATGCATATTTAAATCGTTAACTTGCGATTCAGTGTATACTGGTTTGTTCCACCTGATGGGCTCTTACTAAATCTTGAATTTTATTCTATCTTTCATCAGAAGTCAAAATACAAGAAAACTATACCCTAAAAACTATACAATGGGTGCGAGTGCTGGACAATCAACAACAATATTAAAGGAAAACTAGAAGCAACAGAAATGTGGTTCATAAGGAGGATGCTGAAAATATCATGGACAGAAAAAAAGTCCAACCAAGAAGTGCTGGAAATAGCAAACATGACAAGATCACTCATCAAGACAATAAGGAGGCGACAGATGAAATTCACGGGGCATGTTCTTAGAAAAGGAGGGGTGGAACAACTTAGTATGACATGAAAAATCAAAGGGAAGAGAAGCAGAAAACGCCGACATGCAACTTTCATAAATAGCCTGAATACATGGGCAACCAACAACACAATGAACAACAACTCATTCATGAGGGCCTCGAGTGAAAGAGTGGGATGGAGAACCATAATCGTCAATGCCTGCTCCAGACAAGACATTTGATGATGATGATGATACAATAAATATTTTTAAAAAGTAAAAAGCATACTTCAAAACTACAAATGGTGCAATTGAACCGGGATCCACAATTTTGCAACAACATAATCTGACTATTTAAAATCAGCACAGCATATTATTTCAAAAACTTTGGAATTGGCAATTTTTGTCTCGGCACTAGAGGGTTAAAATCATCCCATATTAAGCCAATTTGTAGGCTACAACAAATGCTGATTAGATTCACACACGTGTACTTCCGCAACTGCAGATGAAAGCTTCCTTTAGAGAAATATTCTTGGTTAACAGTTGCATGTCTAGTCGTACATATTGAAAAAGGTCTGAGAAAAGGGACATTTCAATGAATGAACGTGGGAAAAATTGATCAAATCTATTTCCAGTAAAATTGTTTTTTCCTCCCCTGTAAAATTAGGTACTAACCAACGCTATGACATCATGACAGGGTCAGCCGAAAAATATACATATTTATACATATTTTCAGGGGTCATTTGCTGAGGCATATTTTGTTCTGCCTAGACAAGATATGAGAGTAGCTTACCTTGTTCACAAAAAGATCCATAGTAAGGCCTGTAGCAATGGCAACGAAAGGTATACCATAGGTCCTCACAGGAACCGTGACCATTGCAGCTGTCCTGCAAACACTGCGGATTTCTGGGACAACCCATCCCGACCCCGAAGTAATCGCCTGCAGAAAGAATTACAAAATCATAGTAGTTCTCTGATCAGTCAGTCCTTATACTAGAGAACAGCATATTTCCCAAACTAGGACAAAGCTATGGGAAAAATGTCTCTTTTTTCTTTTCTCTTTTTCTAATATCTTTTGTTCACTTTTGTTATTCCCCCCTCTATTCTGATGTAGTTTGTAATCAATTCGATCGCAACTCCAATTGGAGTGTCAGAACGCATCATGACACTCAGACTGAACACCCGGTCTGGTTTTACCAACATTATCTGTGTCTATGCCCCAACACTTACCTCCTCTGACGAAACCAAAGACATTTTCTACGAGGCATTGCAGAGGACTCTCCACAACATCCCTCTCACCGAAGGCCTGCTAATTCTGGGTGACTTTAACGCTCGAGTGGGAGCAGATCACTCCGCATGGCCAAAGTGCATTGGGCACTTCGGCATTGGCAACATCAACGAAAACGGGCAGCGCCTTCTGGAGCTATGCTCCGTAAACTCATTATGTGTTACAAACACGTACTTTGACCTTAAGAGATGCCAAAGAACATCATGGCGCCATCCCAGGTCTGGCCATTGGCATCAATTAGATCTTATTCTCTCAAGGAGGAAGAGTTTGGGCTGTATAAAAATAACTCGTTCCCTCCACAGTGCTGACTGTGACACCGACCATGCACTGGTAGTCAGCAAAATCAAAATTTCGGCCAAGAAAATATACAGATCAAAAGCCCCTTCAATCCCTAAGATCAATGTAACAGCAATCAGAGATGAATCAAATAGAAAGTCATTTGAAAAGTTATTTGCTGAAAGCATGGATAATGTCACCCAATGTGACTCGGTAGATGAAACATGGAACACTCTCAGTTCAAAAATTCATGACTGTGCCATCAAGTCTTTTGGACAGCATAAAGTTTCAAACAACGACTGGGTAGCCCAGAACAGCGAAATTCTCCTACCTCTCATTGAGCAAAAGAAATCTGCTTTCAATGAGTATAACAAAAATTGCAATCAGAGTACAAAAACTTGTTTGAAAAATGCAAAAGCTAAACTTCAGCTGGAGGTAAGACGTTGCGCCAACAAATACTGGACAGACTTGTGTAACAGCATACAAGAGGCAAATGAAAAGGGAGATATGAAAACCGCCTTTAGTCAGATGAAAGTAGCCCTTGGGCCAATCATCACCAAAAGCGCCCCACTTAAGTCTGTAAATGGTGAACCCATCACAGATAAAAATGAACAACTGAATAGGTGGGTAGAGCATTACTCTCTGTTGTATTCAACTGAGAAAAATATTCCACCAGATTTTGAGGAACACCTCCAAAAACTGCCAATAATGGCCGAACTTGACGCTGAACCTTCCTTAGTCGAGCTTTCCAATGCAATCGACCACCTGTCTGCTGGAAAAGCCACAGGAAGTGACAACATTCCTGCAGAGGTATTAAAAGACCTAAAAGGCCCACTATTACCACACCTGTATAATCTGTTACTGCAGTGTTGGAAAGAAGGCGTGATACCACATGATATGAGAGACGCCAAAATTGTCACACTTTACAAGAACAAAGGAGACAAAGGCGACTGCAACAACTATCGAGGCATATCCCTCCTCAGCATTACTGGAAAGGCTTTTGCTCGCGTCATCCTCTGCCGCCTTCAACAACTGGCGGAAAAAGTCTTACCAGAAACACAATGTGGCTTTCGAAGCAAACGATCAACTATTGACATGATATTTGCACTTCGGCAAATCCAAGAAAAATGTAAAGAACAAAACAGGCCGCTTATAACATGCTTTGTGGACCTAACAAAGGCTTTCGACACCGTAAGCCGATCTGGCCTGTATGCAGTCCTTAAATCCATAGGCTGTCCACCAACATTGCTAAAACTTATTGCATCCTTCCACACTGACATGAGGGCATGTGTCAACTTTGAGGGCTGCACATCCAATTCATTTGCTGTAAACAGCGGTGTGAAGCAGGGATGTGTTCTTGCTCCTACCTTATTTGGTATATATTTTGCAGCCCTACTCAAGAATGCCTTTGGTCAATGTTCAGGTGGAGTACTTATTAACACCAGAGTGGACGGCTCCATTTTTAATGTTGCCAGACTAAAAGCAAAATCTCGTACAGAGCATATTATGTTACAAGAGCTCCTCTTCGCAGATGATGCTGCAATCGTGGCCCACGATGAAACCACGCTCCAGGCTCTCATCAATAGCCTTGCCAAAGCCTGTGACAAATTCATGCTAAAGATCAGTGTCTCAAAAACTGTAGTTTTGACACAAGGCTTGAGAAACTCCAACCCAATCATGCTGAATGGCTCTCCTCTGGAGCAAGTGGGAAAATTCTGCTACCTAGGCTCAACCATCAGTGGTAGCACAGACATAACAACTGAAATAAATGCCAGAATAGGAAAGGCGGCCACAGCTTTTGGCAAACTCTCAAAAAGGGTGTGGAACAATAGCAAGCTGACCATCAAAACAAAGGTACTCGTGTACCAAACTTGCGTCCTAAGCACCCTGCTGTATGGCTCAGAGACATGGACCACCTACTCCAAACATGAAAGATCCCTCAACTCCTTCCACCTGCGCTGCCTACGCAAAATTCTCAAGATCAAGTGGCAAGACAGGATCTCAAATATCGAAGTTCTGAGCCGAGCCAACATTCCATCAACTCAGGCTCTCCTAGGCAAAAAAAGACTGCGGTGGCTTGGACATCTCCACCGTATGGAAAATGATCGCATCCCCAGACAAATTCTCTACGGGGAACTTGCTACTGGCAACCGACCCAGAGGTAGGCCACATCTGCGATTCAAAGACACTTGCAAGGTCACGATGAAAGCATTCAACATCGACCCCAATGAATGGGAGAACCTTGCAAGTGATCGAAGCAGATGGAGACAAAAATTGCGCAGTGGCACGCTCGCAATAGACTTCAAGGCAAAAGAAACATACCTGACAAAACGACAGAGGCGGAATGAAAACACTCGCCAAAGTGAACCCAAAAGACTGACCTGCAATCACTGCCATCGCACTCTCGGGTCAAACATTGGTAGAATAAGCCACGAGAGAAGCTGTCAGTCAAAGTGAAAGTGAATATTCTAGCTGCTAAGACCGTCTGTAAAGACGCTAAAGGCCATATAATTCTGATGTCAATGATTTCTCTCGGACATAATAGTCACTTTTTAGGCTGTGGATAATCCATTTTTTCCTCCTTAAAAATAAATCTTCCTTCTTTAACTCCGTCCCTGCTTTGCCCGAAAGTTAAACTGTTCCGGGCAGTCTAATCTCGCCATACTGCCATGTGCCCCAAACTGTTCCAGCTCTAGTTCGTATGCATTTCTTGAATGATCATATGGAGACAGCCGCCGAATTATGATTATTTTGTATTTCCTAGTTAGTTTCCCCTACTTGCTTGCATCATTTGTGTGTATTTTGAAAGCATGGGATTTGCAATTTTTGAGATTTGCTTGTTTTGTCTCCTTTTGCACACGGTATATGAGTGGAAATTTGTGTGGCAGGCAAGGGGTTAAAGGGCCATCCATTAAGTACATTATTCTGAGGGGGCAAGAGGGGTGTTTGACCCCAGCAAACCAAAAGCTTACAAGGAGGGAAGGGAAATATCATAAAAACCACAGAAATACAGTGGGGTTGCAGCAGGGCTATAAGCAAGGTCAAAATTGGGCAAAAAGTTGTATGTAGCGAAAGCCTGCGTGAGAAATAAAACCGAAACGATACAAAGCAAACTAAAGAGAAGACAGAAAATACACAAAGTTTTCGGCTTTCTGGGAAGAATACACATACTTTATAATTATGGTAATGTATTGTAGGTCAGGTTTTATTTACTTTTTTTCCTTCGGTAAATAAAGTGGCTGGGTTATATAAAAGTCATATTCCTACTTAAACAGCCACATAGTCCATGTAATGTAACTTAAGTTTGTACAAGATCAAGGCATCATCAATGGAACACAGTGGCCTAGAGGCAAGGTGCTCACCTCTCATGCCGAAGGTACCGGGTTTGAATACTGGTCGGTGCAGGCATGTTTGAAGTTTGGGATTTTTCTCACATTTTTCCTACCCCTGATCCTATGGTACGTATGATCGAGCACCTAGTCTTTTCGGATAAGGATGAAAAATTCGGAGGGCCTGTGTGCACGTTGTGCATGTTAACGCTCACCCTGCGCGCTACCCGTAAAGCCCGCTGCCCGGTCAGTGACCTTACTCACGGAGAATCTTATCTGGGGTCACTGACCCGTGCCGCTAGACGATGACCACATATGCTGTCCACGTGTTTCGGTTTTTATTGATCGGTATGAAAACATTCGCTGCTATCCTTATCACGCTTGATAATGAATTAACCAGCAAAACCTTATTCTGTCAGTCTCTAACCAATGATCTGACTTATGATTCCAAACTGACAGCTGTAGTTTTCGTGAGAACGAAGCATGATAACTAGCCACGCCCTCCCAAGCCTTACGCAAATGGTTTCATCCTGATTGACACATACTAATAAACCAATGTGGGCATTTGGGGCAAAGATTATTTCAGAGCTTGTTTCTGATTGGTTCTTAGATACAGACAACTTCAGATGGTGGTCAGCTTGTGAGAAAATGAGATAATATTGCAAATTTGTTGAGCAACAGTTCGCATGTCGATGTTACATCTTTTGAAAGTGTGGGGAGAGCCTTTGAAAGCTTAGTCTTTGTGATTCCGACCAGTGGTTCACTGGTTAACATGTCCATGTCATGATTTGTTTGATTTAGAAGAGATACAGTGAACAATAACACGGTGGTTACTTCTCAAAAAGGTCAGTGACCTGATGCGTGAAAATACGGCTTGCGCGTGGCGCGGTCAGCTTGACCTTCCCGACTTTTGCTGCCTGTGCGGCGTGAGCACTTGCGAGTCAATACCGACAATTGCCGCCCCTCACGGGGGGGGGGCTGTCTCAGACATTTCTACACCTGAGAGGGGTGGGGCTTGACTTCTCTGTCAGTTTATACCTGCCACTATCAGTTCATATACTGAATTCAACAATCACACCAGAAGCCCTCTACAGTGTGAAAACCTACCTATCAGTTGTCCTGGACGGTACAGATACTGGTTCACTACAATATCCTCCATACAACCCACATAGTTATTGGGGAAACTCTCCCCCTGGAACCCTGCCATACTGGCACTGCCAATGTACATCCAGCGAACAAACTTATTCTGGGACCCCACAAAAGGTTGCGTCAGCTGACAGTCCTGACTGCTCAGAGAGCCGTTAGTGCAGCGGTCGAGGGGTAGTCTGGCCACGATGTTGCCCATCAGTTGAAGCTGTAGTTGGTGGTAGAAGGTGTCATTGACCAGAGTCTGTGTAGGCAGTGTCCAAGTGTGTAAGCCATTATCCTTGTATTTGACATGTACCTTTCAAAACATGGAGCTTTGTTAAAACTAAAAGACACTTTTACCACTGAAGGGACAAAACATGAAAATTGACAGGTCTGCGAATCCACTATGAATAAAAGTAAAAATGAAAACAGCTCATTCAAATAATATGGTCCCATTTCATTTTGATTTAAATGTAAAATAAGCAGAATTTCAGAATCTGTGAAATACATTTTTCAAGTGCAACTTTGGAGTTGGTCACAAACAAATTATGAAAAAATAGATGAATAACTGAAATTTGTACCAAGAAGACTGAGGTTTGGTGACAATGGGGATTTTTTTCATTTTGTATTTATATTGTGCTCTGTGGTGAGATTGTAAATCCTTCAAAAGCAGATTTATTGCAGTGTGGCACCCATGATCTTTCAAAGTTAAAGAAGTTTTGGTAATAGACAATGACTATCTCACATAGTAATTTCTCTCTATTTATAAAAATGCAATTAAAGGCTTATTTCTAATTGAAGAGGGGTACAATAAATTCTAGAAAGTAAAACATACCATAAAAAAATATGGTACCAGAACAGAGAGGGAAATAAAAGATGGAACAAAAGCCATCAGATATGAAAAAAAAGAAGAATTAGTTTCAAGTATGTACTTGGACAAAGCTGTTGTAGAACATGATACTGAGATCTAGAAAACTTTTCTTATATTTTACTTAATTTTACATTAGCCATCAACGTCTAAAATCAGTTATCAGTTCCGCCATTTAACATGACAGGCTGTTGTATGACACAATGTTGAGATCTAGAAAACTGTTTTTATATTTTGCTCAATTTGATGTTAGCCATCAACATCTAGAATCAACTATGTTTCAGATTGGCCTATCGTTCCTTCATTTAACACTTTAGGCTGTTGTACAACAAAATGCTGAGATCTGGAAAACTGCTTCTATATTTTACTCAGTTTTACATACAGTGGAACCCGCGAGAAGCCAACTCGCTTGAAGTAAATTCCCGGTTAAAGTCAACTCTTCTTCTTGGTCCCGTTGCTTCCCTTATTATTTCTTTGTATTTCATTTCGGATGATGTCAACAGCGGTGGTACCGCAGTTCGCTTAAAATCAACACCATCAACCAACTCGGGTTGGCTGACCACATACTTTTTCCCCTGCAGCAGCCTACTACTAGTACCACTAAGCCACTACATGCACTGCTGGTCGGACCTAGTGTGCCGCTGCAGGTAGTGAGAGGTAGAGGGGGTGTGTATTGTACCGTCTAATGTGTGTAGGCTACAGTACTAACAAAGACATTCCATACACGGGGTCTCTGGTAATAACACGTGCCGCAAACTTTCCTTCGCGCGCGTTGTGAGCCACGGATGGTTCGCGGTGTTGCGCAGGTCTAGTGGGTTATCTCCGATGTCCTTTGACAAGGGACATAACTCAATGAATACACAATACAAAATTTGTACCTCAGGGATTTTATCCCCTGAATACGGTTAATGTCAACCTCAGTTGAAATCAACACTTTTTTTTGGTCCCAAGGTGTTGACTTTAAGCAAGTTCCACTGTAGGTTATTCATATCTAGAATCAGCTTTCTGTCAGCAAGGCCTATCATTGCTTCACTTAATACTACAGGCTGTTGTACAACACAATGCTGAGATCTAGAAAACTGCTCTTCTGTTTTACTTTATTTTGAATTGGCTATCAACATCTAGAATCTATTATCTACCATTCCTTCACTTAACACCGCAGGCTGTTGTAAGACACAATGTCGAGATCTAGAAAACTGCTCTTGTATTTTACTCAATTTTACATCAGCCATCAACATCTAGAATGGGCTATCTATCAGCACTGCTTACCTTTCCTTCATTCAACTCCACAGCTACATAGGCACTGGAGGACAGTTTACAGAGGAGCAGTACTGTGTTGGACAAGGTCGTGCGGAAACGAAGGTTCAGGTCAAACGCTGACGTGCTAAACTCTTTCATGATGTAGGCATTCTCGGTATCTGAATTCTTGAAGTTGACATCAGTTGGCTGATCACAAAAGCGACCTGTATAACCGGGATGGCAGGCACAGTCAAAATCATGTCTTATATCTGTGGCAAAGCTCACTAGCTTGGGAATGCAGTCTCCATTGCGACACAGTGGTGGATTATTTCTGTCACATCCACGCAGATATGTCGTGCAGTTTTTACCACCATAATTCTGAGCATTCGGCACAGGTGCAGGACACTGGCATTCATAGTCAGCTATTTTGTCCACACACACACCCCCATTTTTGCAAGGCACGTAGCGCCTGCATTCGTTGATCTCAGTGCCACAAACATCATCTTCGTATCCAGGGGCACAATCACATTGAAAGCTGAGCAAAATATTCCTACAGGTGGCGCCATTGAGGCATGGGAGGGAATCACACTCATCAATATCTTTGGAGCAGTTGACACCTGTGGAAAATGTATTGAGAATCAGAAATGGAATCCATGACCCTGATGCCAAAAGGTGTCTCAACATCTCCCTTAACAACTTGATACAATATGAGGATTGTAGTTTGTACTCCTCAATCAAAACATCTTTATTAACAAAAAGAAATTCAAATAAACCATGACAGCTGAATTTTTTGGTTCTCAGAATGAATTCATAACTAAAACAAAAAATAAATAGCCAACAAAAATTACTATTTGATTACTACACAAACGTTTATTGAAATTGATTATGCAACCTTGACTACATGTACTAGAAATGTAACAAAAATACTGTGGGGAAATGAAGTCATTTGATACATATGGCCCATTGGGTACCAGGTTCTCACTTCTTCTTTCCATCATTATTTATGTTTTGTAAATCTGCTTTATTGTTATTTATAGTGAGTTGTCTTTTGGCCATCGTTATTTATGTTTTCAGAAATCTGCTTTATATAACTGTGCTTATAGTGAGTTGTCTGTTTGCCATCGTTATTTATGTTTTTGTAAATCTGTTTTATGTGATCGTGTTTAGAGCGAGTGTCCTCTTGCCATCGTTTTTTATGTTTTTGTAAAATCTGCTTTATGTAACTGTGTTTTTAGAGAGTTGTCTTTTTGCACTGATTAGTTATTTTTACATTGTAAAGTGCCCATACCCTATTTTAAATGTGAAATGTGTGCTATATAAGTATGCATTATTATTACTAACTGATCGGCACAAGATAAATCTTGCAGATTCTTTGCAGGAAGCCCGGCCATATTTATATCTGGATCGAGGCTACATTAAGCAGCATTTGGATTCGATGCAATGACTAACAGAACTTACACAGAAACACAGATGTGATTACATTGATTTTCGACCACCAATGTGTAAAGGGAGGTCAAGGACGAAATTTCCTACCATGTTTTTGATTCTACTCGACGAAAATGCTTCTCTATTTTTTGCGGATCAAAAAAATCTTAAACAAATAATACTAAAGACTGATTTTTGTCTGAAATGAGTGTGTCCATGTAACTCATCATCAAAAAGTAAGATAGTAAACTAAGTTTCATAATTTCTGATCACATAGTTACAAAGTTTTAGGTGATTACATGTTCACCCTCTTGCTCCATTATACATGTAGTAAAATGATGATGATCATTATAATAATTACCTGTAACTCCAGGGACACACACACAAAGATAGCCTGCTGCTTTCTCATAGGTGAAATTCACAAAATTTGGGTCCCCTTTGTCGTAGAGTGTCTGGTTGGAATATTCATAGCACAAGCTGCCATACTGACATGGATTTGGCGAACATTCTAGAATATCAGTCTCGCAGTGTCTTCCAGTGTAGCCACGTAAACAGTCGCATGTGTAGTCCTAGATGTTTGAGAAAGATTTCAGTCAAGGATCACTTGAAGGAACAATGGAAAACTTGAGGAAATGATCACATAATATGCCAGGCTACTGAAATCAGTCTAAATATATCCCTCAATGTTTAAGAAAGTTTTTGAGTGGGGGAATATTTGGATGAACATTAGAAAAATTGACAGGGTAATAAAATGGCATAGCTCGTAGCCTGTGTTCAAGAACCAGTCCAATAGCAGTTCTCAATTTTTTTAAAAGATTTTGAGTTAAGGAACATTTGTAACAGCATAAGATAAAGACAAATTCAGAGAATAATATAATGATAATTTCCAAGAAAAGGAGTTAGCTAGACCACTCCTTTCATCAGGTGGCTTATTTATGCTCTGCCGATTCCAGAACCCATATAACTTGTGACCGGATCTGACAAAATCAGGCTTAAAGTGAAAACCAAATTCTTGGGAAAACCTCTCCAAAGGGGGAAACGTTTTCTATAAAAACTGAGATTTGCTTATGATATGAAAGATTAGCCATTTTCATATTTTGCTTGAAATCATCTTAGAAATAATTATTTTATTTAGATTTTTTAATGAGGGTATAAAAATTTCACCTTAATCCTACACTGTTGAACTGCTGGTTTTGTTCAACTGTGGGCTGTCTGAGCCAATTAGATCAGCTTTCAGAATTGTGTACTATGTCGGGGCTTCTAAATCAACAATACCTTCAACCACGAAATTTGAAACATGAAGACTTCCAATTCAAACACCCATGGCGGGACACAGTAACTCTTTCCTGACAGTAATCGGGTTAAGCCTGATTTCACCAAATCCATTCACATTTGATTTGCTGTTTGCTCACCTTGACACCATCTCGGCAGGTACCCCCATGCTGACAGGTCACACCCACACAATCATCAATATTGGTCTCACAAGTTGTGCCATTGAATCCCGTGTCCGTACAGTTACAAGTGAAACTGAAAGAGCAGCAAAATGAAAGACTTCTATAAAATTTTTGCATCATGCACAATGTTCATTTAAGTGAGATTTACACTGACTAATTTTACACATGACAATATTATTAATAATAACCGAGACACAGAATACTGAGACAAACCATTCCTTCTCCCGCTACATGCCCACAAATTGCGCGCGTATAAATACGGTGAGCACAACTCTTTTTCGTTCAATTATGAAGGGGTGTCATGCAAACTGTTGCATTGTTTGACATCGATGATATGCGTGCAAGTTGACGGACGGAATATGACGAATTGGTCCGTCTTGATACAATGTGTCTCAGATAATAATAATAATGTTATTAACATTATTATTATAATACTAAGTAACATCAAAATAATGTAAAATCATGACTGTATTGGCAATGAAGATGAACAACAGTGTATGGAGCTCACTGCTGGCATTTTTTACAAATACCTGATTTTACAAATGTTTGCCAGATCTTTCTTTCTTTACCATAGTCAACCATAATTTTATGAACACATAATTGAACATTTTCTTTTGATATCGAGGGTTATCAGCCAGAATGTGCCATGTCCAATTTTATTCATTTTACTCTTACATGCCTGTAGATATCCAATACACAAGGTGTGTGATTTTATTCATGTGACTGTGTTGAAGTTAGTGCAATAATTTGAATTTTCATTAAGGTTACAAATTGTAAACTCATTTTTCTCAATTTGATTATTTTCGACATAAAACATTCTGGCTGCCAACCCTCAATACTTCATTGAACTTATTTCATTTTCCCTATAGCATTAAATGCTATCATTTTAAGTACAGTATTAACTTGAGGGAATGGACTCTGTCTCTCCAAGAGATGAATATTTCATAAATTTTCTACACCAGACTGGGTCAGAAACATCCTTAAGTCAGCGAGCACTATTAAACCACTGATCTGACAAGTAATAGCACTCTGGCAGTTGCAAACTTTTGACAAGTAAAATAATGTTAAAGAAAAATAGCGGAAATGGCTCATGCCAAGTCAGAAAGTGGATATGACATGCCACATTTCACGTTATCTCTGATAGTTCACAGTTAGAGGAAGATCAAGCATTGTGGAACAGTAAAAACAAGCAAATTCAACCCATAAAAATTTCTTTTGAAGTTTGCTACATAAAAAAAAGCAATAAGTCAAGTCGTTTTATGAAGGCCAGTTTGGCCAGGCGAAATTAGTGGAAGAATAAGCATTTTGGCACAGAAAATATTTGATCAATCAGTTTTTTTTCTTAATTCTAACCCCCCCCCCCCCCCCCCACCCAAGTTTGCCAAGCCCTTTTCATCATTACCAATCTGGCCACTTAAAATTTTTGTGTCTTGACACATCTACACAGACCTACTTTCTGTGTGCAAATTTAGTAAAGATTGACCAAAATTTTGTACTCGTTATATCCAGTGCTAAAGTGTAAAAAAAAAAACACACAGGTCATACATTACACACAGTGCTAGTGACTATTTCATTCACCTGTCAGTTATTAAACTGTGTTTCAGCAAACACATCCATCACTGCATGAATTATGATAATTTATTTCCACTCGATTGATCAGAAAATGTTAACGAACACCTCAATAATGTACAAAAAATTTAATGTACACAAAAGTGACGCACTGTTTTTTTTTCTCGGTCTAGTCGAGAAATTTGTACACAAATGCAGAATTCCTTGATCTAGCCAGGAATATGACGACATAAATATTTATCTAATTATCATTCACACAGTAATAGATAAGTAAGCATTCAGAATGCAGGAAAAAAATCAAGTTCAAACTAGACGAACCCTGCTTCAAACGAGAGGATTTGGCTTCATGCAATAATTCAAATGGATCACTTCCAGATTAAATAATCAGTGGAGCTCTTACTGTTTCCTTCTTAGGGAAATGGATTTCGAGATGCAGTTCATTACTTGACTGATGTCAAAACAATTATAGCTGTGAGAAAAATTGGGTGAGTTTCAGTGAAAGGGAAGGAATGAGATATTTAAGAAACAAAAGATAGTTTTCATCAACTATTCAGTGGTTACCATGATAGTCAACAGTTGACTGCTTCAACAACAACTACTGCAGAGGTTAAATACCCTTTATCAATTGGCCAGCTCAATGCACTGGAAGTTAAGTAAGTCTTGGTATACCAAGCAAACAATGCAACCAACAGGACTCAAAAATATATATGTCTAATAAAAACAACCCCCCCCCCCCCCCCCGAGAAAAAAATAATCCAACAATTCCCTCACATAATTCTGAGTGGTTTTGGTGACATAGGAGACTTAAGGTGAAAGACCAAATTCCTGAGAAAATTCCTCCAAAAGTTTCAGTAGAAACTGAAATTTGCTTACAATATGAAAAATTAGCCATTTTTCTGCACTAAGTTAAAAAAAGTTTGCTTGAAATCGTCTTAGAACTATTTTGTTTTGACTTTTTAAAGAGTTATGTATTTCTCCTCTAGCCCGGTTTTGTCTCATCCAATCACAATTGATAAGTTTTCAAATGGTCTTGGTCAATTCATTTTCACACACACAAAAAAAAAAATTCTTATGGTCAATTAACACACATACAGCACTGCATGCAAACTCGGGAAATAAAATGCATAACAAAACAACAACAAAACAAATAAAACAGGGTGTGGAAATTGAAAACAAAATAAAACAAAAATAAATAAAAAGTAAATCTCAAACAGCATGCGGTGACTTTTTAAAGTACCAAGTGTAAGAGAAAGAAAAGTTTTCCAGTGTTGCTAAATCAAAAGTTTCTCTGGGTGCAAAACAGCGATTGGTCAGGCTGAAAATAAATACAAAATTATTGCAAAATCAAAAGAAAAAGAAACAAACTAAGGAATGAAAACAAAAATCTAAAAAAGTCAGAGCTTGGGGGCAAAAACAAATGATCTACTATGAGCTGAAAATACAAAAACGAGTGAAGTAAAAAACACACAAAAAATAATTAAAGAAAAAAAATCTGGCAGATAAATCAAAAGGCACTGGCATCAATAAGAAAACAATTCTGAAATGATATAAATGTTTTGGCCTAGCTCGGTAATACAGTAAATCGCCATGTTCCCTAACACTGTATTAATCAGTTTTGGCTACTTTTCAGGAGTAACAAAACTGTTCTATTTTAGAAGAGATTCACAGATTGGTGCAACATCATGACAATCTTCATCTCAAATGCTGACGGGGCTGTGTGGAACATTAATGTGCAATGAGAGCGCAACAAAAAACAAACAAACAAACAAACAATGAAAACAACAAAAAAAAAAAAATCTAAAGGAATTGGCAAGATGGAATAGACCCATTTTAATTGCCCAGAACTGAAACTAATAAACAAAGTTACTACGGGGAACGCCAGATCGCTCAGCTAGTAAAATTTAAAATAAATAAAATGCTAAACAGCTATGCTTCGTTATACTCTAAGGCAAATGGCAGAAAATAAAAGTGCAACTTTAAGACAGAAAGCTAAATTTATATTAAAAAAAAAAAAAACTTAAAAAGAGAGAAAAAAGAAAAAAATTGATTTTAAGCACTAAGCAAGGAAAACACTCAAAAATAATGTCAAAAATGGATTGACGCAAAAATATACAAAATTCAGAAGCTGCACCCCACTGCATGGAATAGGAAGCAAAAATACTTGCAAAAACAAATAGGCTGAATATGTCTATGAAGAAAAGAAAAACGAATTAAAAAAGATTCTAAAAATAAAAGAAGAAACTTGCCGTGGGCTGGATGAGATACAAAGATGAAATCAGGGCCCATGAAAATAACATAGAAATGAATAACAGAATGATGAAGAAGAAAAATCTAATAACTACTAGAAAAATTAGTACTTGTATTACATTTGTAACTGAGTGGTCACTAATAAAAAAAACTCTACCTGTCTCTTAGCAGGATGTTATTTATTTAATCAGTTTTCTCTGTATTATAATAAGATGGTTCTAATGCTATCTGTGGAAATGAGCGCTAAAAGTATTGTCAAGACTAGGAGTTTGTAATCACACCATAGTTTATCTCTCTCTTCCTCCCCTTCCCCCTGCATGTGGGTCTGGGTGAGAGT
Organism: Onchidella celtica; assembly: GCA_963931925.1. Classification (NCBI taxonomy): domain Eukaryota; kingdom Metazoa; phylum Mollusca; class Gastropoda; order Systellommatophora; family Onchidiidae; genus Onchidella; species Onchidella celtica. Next base: position 32,873,309 of record OZ007577.1, read on the forward strand.
TGCATGTGTTTGTTTTCCCTTCATCCTGCACATCATCACCTCTCTAGGCATGTATTCGTATTACTCTGAGAGTCCGAGTCAGTCTCTCTCTCTCTCCCTCTCTCCCTCATTAATATGCGTGTGTATGCATGCAGCACGCCTTTCTTTTTGTGTGCATTCTATCTTCACCTCTCTGGGCATTGTAGATATCAATGACTGAAAGTGCACCGCACCCATTTGTTATTTCCATCTACTTTCATGAAAAATCAATAACAGTTACACCAACAGCACAACAACAAGCAAACACATGGGAAAATAGCACAACAATTACACAACTGAACAGTTAGTTAAGGGGGGTTTAAAACAAAAGAATATTTTTTTTAAAGTTAATTTAATAGGAACTCTCATGAGCCAAAACAGGAGAAAAAAGAAAACCAAAAGAGCCAATTAATCACCAACAAACTGAGTTGGGATTTCCAACATATAATCAAAACAAAAAGATATCCATCTTCACATGCACAAACTGCCCTAATATAGCAATAAGTGACGAGACAATGGCTTTGTATGTGACATATCTACATTGTCACAGGCCGCAGAGATTACAACCCCAATCCAGAAGGACAACTATCCCTACCAAAACACTTCCTGCATATTATTCTCTTCTTGAGCATTTAACCGAGAACTATAAATCACAAACCTGTTGATGTGATCCTCACAGACACCGTTGTTCAGGCAGGGATCTGGCTCGCAGTCATCAATGTTTGTCTCGCAATTCGGACCTGTGATACCATCAATGCAGGTACAGACATAACTGTTGATGCCATCCTTACAAGTCCCACCATACTGACAAGGCTGGGGTTCGCACTCGTCAATGTTCGTTGCACAGAGGTCTCCTGTTAACATGGGGCAAGAAAAGAACACATATGATTTCCAAAGGCCAAAGTTATGTATTTGTATTTGTATACTTCTTTGGTCCTATTTGGGAAATTTGCCTTAGCATCACTGCAGCCCAGAGCAAACAATGAGGAAACTGTACAAAAAATGCAAAAGAATCTAACAAAATCAGGCTTAAGGTGAAAGACCAAATTCCTAAGAAAACACCTTCAAAGGGGGAACTGATTTCTGTTCTATAACTCAGCTCAGAGATGTCTCAATTTATTCCAATGAAAATGAAATTGGTTCTAAATGGTAGTTCTTAACAGCTATTTTGTCATTGGTAGTGCATAATGAGACTTACAAAAAATATATTGTTAGGACTGATTGCTAAACTTCACACTCAATTTTCTCAAAAAACATGATTCTCATCATTTTCCATTTCAAATTTTTATAATTTTGCTTAGAATTTGAGATATTAAGCTCTAATCAGTAATCAGAACAGGGATGCTCAGAAAATACATCTCTTTCACATGTACAAAAAAAAATGAAAATACAAAAAATTCACCTTTAATCCGGTTTTTTCAGATCCACCCACCAGTTACAAAGGAATGATAATCATAATACAAGAAATATACAAGCTTTTGGTTACTAAGGACTTCATTAACCCTTTCAACCTTGATCTCCTGATTTTCCCTATACTTGTATCCCTGGCCTCCTGAGCTCAGGGTAACAAATTTGAGGGTATTCCATACCAAGGTACCAATGAATAGGGATCTAGACACCACACTGCATCACCCATATCAGCGAAGAGGATTCATTTGGTAAAGCTAAATTAAAACACTGACAAAACTAAAAAAAATTCTTTTTAAAAATTTTCTAAAATAAATATAAATATGTAGAAGCTATTTTGCTATTTTTGTTTTCTGTTTTCTTTTAAAATAGATCTCCTGTTGTAAGGAAGATAATATAAATAGGCAAAAAGTTTTGCCTAAAATCTCTTCAAGGTCCCTAATGATGTGAAATTCTTCAGCACTCACCCCAAGAAGAAATATAATCCTAAAAAAACAACTAGAAAATAGTAACATGCCTAGTAACAAGGTGGTCTAGAGGCAAGGTGCTCGCCTCTCATGCCAAGGATCCCGGGTTCTAAACCCGGGCAGTGCAGGCATGTTGGAAATTGGATTTTTCTCATATTTTCAAGTCCCTGGTCCTATTGGGGGGTAGGATCGAGTACCTAGTCTTCTCGGATAAGGACGATAAAATTCGGAGGGCCCGTGTGCACGTTGCGCACGTTAAAGATACCTTGGCAGTTGGAAATCGTAAAGAGCAGGCCGAAAGGCCGCTGCCCAGGCAAAATTGAAAATTGAAATTAATAGATTAAAATTTATCCATACTTTCCCCCCCCCCCCCCCCCCCCCCCAGCAGCAAAAAAAATTATTATTCATTATTAAATATATATTGTTATTAATAAATATTCAAATATTATTTGAGTTGTGTGTTGTGAACTGATGTGAGTTGTGAACTGCTGTGAGTGTGAACTGTTGTGAGTTGTGAACTGCGCCTAACAGGCTGCGTTACAATTTGCTCTGAGATAGAGAGAGAGAGTGAGCGAGACAGGGAGAGAGAAAGAAGCAGTGCAGTGTGTTGAGCGCTTCGCAGGCAGCTCCATTCTGCTCTGTGGTTGACATGTTGTATCTGTAAAGCGCATAGAGCATTTTAAATGGATATGCGCTATATAAATGCTATACATTATTATTATTATTATTATTAGTAGGTTAATCTCACTATACTCTCACCTGTAAATCCAGGAGCACAGCGACATACAGAGCCGGACACCTGGTTCACACAAGTTCCTCCATTCTGACAGGTCTGATTGGGCAGTCGGATGTCACAGTACGACCTGACCTGCTCACATAGCCGACCTGGATCATGGGACAGAACAGGAGGACCTTTTACAATGGCCAAAATTTGATTGCTAAATACACTGGTTCTTTCGATTCTATGGAACGAAGAAGAGCAGAAACCCAACGTTATGAAGCAATTTTGAAATTAATTTACTTCCACCGAACAAAACGAAGCTGAAATAATTGCCTGTATTATAATAATTCCCTAGGACGGTGTGAATATAATGAAAGAAAAATGAAGCCTGAAATGATTCCTAATTTTCTTATATATACACAAATGCAGTCTCATGACAACAGATAAGAAATAAAGTTTGTACCAAAATCATGCAGTTTACTAGTTTTCCATTTACTCAGGTTCACTATCAACAAAGCAGAAAGATTAATAAGAGGATGATAAATACATCTAAAAAGTTGTTTATTTTGCATCGAAAACTATCAAAAAATGCATGTGACAACTGGAACAGATATCTATCCTGCCAAATAGCTCATATCTTGTGTCTGCTCTTCTCTTTCACTCAAAAATACAACAATCTTAAATCTAAAAACTAAGAGTCCATTAAACTCACACTGCTATCCCCCACTTCCAATATTCAAAGAGTTGTTGTAACATATTCAGCAATATAGACATGAGTCACTTTATATTATACAGCTGTTCTGGGCAAAACCAACATAATGTTTTTCATGAATGGCGGAAAAATTTAAGACGAAAACTGTATGTACATGCACATCATATACTTGTAAATGTCTCAAGTGAGATTAAAAAAGAATGTTCTACTGATGCCTCAAAAGAGGTCAGGCTGAGAAATCAATACTCAAATTTTGTTCTTGTTCAACAGGCCATCTTCCTTTAACCTCTTCACACCACGGGGTCACGGCTCTCACATGCCCATTGTCTTCTTTCCGTATAGTGGCTATTACCTGTACGCACTGTTTTGAGGTGTTTTCGAAAATTCATGTCAAATCTCCTGATAAAGCTACAGTATGATATTTGGTGTCATGGGCAAGCTTATTTAGAGAAGAATAATGACAATTTAATTGTATGTTTAAAAGCACAAGCAACAAAAACAGTATATGCTATGAAACTACGTTCTCCCACGCCTTACAGGGTGCCGCAAAACGGGTGTGCGAGTGGCCACATCTCACAAGTGACCTCGCTATCGATCGGTTGCAAAACAGCCCACACCTGGAAGTTTCAAAGTGATGCGAAAAGGTTAAAAATGTTCAGTGGCTCACCTGACCTCACCAGGCAGCTTGGTTTATTTACTTACCAGTATACAGTTGCCCATTAGTGGATTTACAGTAACAAGTAAAGCCGCCTTTTGGATCATTCTCGCATAAGCCCTGAGCCTGGCATATTGGAGGGTCTGAGTAAGCACATTCATCAATGTCAATCTCACAGTTTTTGCCTGTGTAACCTGACAGAAATCTCCCCTTCTCTCCAATGATGCTGTGAACAGATGGATAACAACATTATTAAGAAGCATTCATTACAAAGAGTGCAAGGGCCAAATGATCTATAGGTCACAAACCACTATCCGTCCACTATCCTCTCCTTTCTCATATTACTATCGAGTATCCTTCTCTGCCTCCTTCTGTTTGGAACCTACCATGGATTGACAAGACATACACGTATGATAGCAATGCAAGAACAAGAAAGAACTAGAAAGACCCAAGGCTCAGGAATAGAGGGCCACTTAGGCTGAAGTCCTCAAGAAACAAACAACTTCTTATCATCTACTACTCCGTTCTCTGACAAAAGGTGCTGAGTACTAATCAGACACAAGTATTACAAACTGATCAAATGCATTAGGGTGGGGTTGACATAAGGGCATACTGACTGAAGATTCACATGCTAATCTCATTCAATAAAGATCATGAACTGAAACTACTGACTGAAATATTTACTGAAATTTTGATGCATCATGTCACCGCCAAATGCAACACATAAACAGACTCGTACATGTCTTGAATAACATACGAATCAGTGTTTATTAATAATAGTAATACTTTCCATCTTACCCTGTGATGTCAATATACTCCTGCTTGCAGGTACAGGTGTAGTTGCCACGTCCATCTTGACAAGTAGCATTGTTCTGGCATGGCAATGCATCACATTCATTAATCTCTGTTTCACAAATTGCTCCTGTGTAGCCTGTTGACAGTGATAAGAAATATGATCAGAGTTGATTGTATAACACTGATTGTTGTATAAGTGCTTGTCCAGATGGATGGCTGGATGGTGTGTGGGTGGATGGTTGTGTGGACAGACGGGCAGATGGGTGTGGAGGTGGATGGATGGATGGGTGTGTGGGTGGATGATGGATGGGATGGCTGGCTGGGTGGGTGGATGGATGGATGGATGGATGGATGGGTGGGTGGATAGAGGGAGGGAGGGATAGGTGGGTGGACAGTGGGAAGGATGGATGAGTGGGTTTGTGGGTGGATGGATGGATGGATAAATGGATGGATGGATGGATGGATATGATAAGATGACTGGAAAGATGCATGAATGAGTGGTTAGGTGAATAGATGGACATATAGATGAATTGATGGAAGGATGGGTGGCTGAATCAATCGATGGTTGGATAGATGGTGGATGGATGAATGGGTGAGTGAGAGGGGTGAATCAAAGATGGTTGGATAGATGGATGGATGGATGGATGGATGAATGGGTGAGTAGGCAGATAGATGGATAGATGGATGGATGGATGGATGGATGGATGGGCAGATGGATGGATAGATGGATGGATGGATGGGCAGATGGATGGATAGATGGATGGATGGATGGATGGATGGAGGGATGAAGATGTGATGGGGCAAGTAGCCTTATGAGTGACTAACAAATCTATAGGAGGGACAGCTGGACTGCATGATCAGAACACCATAGGCCTTACCTATAGGACATCCACATGTAAAATCATTGATCCCATCATAACACTGCTGATAAATCTGACAGGAATCTGGGCGACAATCATTGATATTTTCCTCACAGTTCTTGCCCGTAAAACCTGGCGGACACACACAGGTGTAGTTGTGTAGCCGGGGAAGGGTGGTGCAAGTGGCTCCATTCCGACAGGGCTGAAAGCTGCAGGCATCGTACTCCTCGCTGCAGTTTTTGCCCATCCAATCACTGGTGCAGTTGCAGGAATAGCTGTTGATACCATCAAAACACTCGCCCCCATTTTGACAAGGATTTGGGGCGCAATCGTTAATGTTGTTGCTACAAGTTCGTCCTGAAAGTGATGAAGGAAAACACACCAATTAATTCTAATACAAATCTGAAACATAGTATTCATGGACTGACTGAAAAAGCTCACTGATCACATATTTAGCATTTTCCCCCACATTTACTGCAAAAGCCAGATGCATGTCACGGGTATAGAGCCAAATTGTTGTATCTCCAGGTTTATGAATAATGAGAGCTTACTCAGAAATACCACAATACTGGTCTCAATGATCTCATTTTTAAGGGAAATACAACAATACTGCTTCTCTGTAACTTGGAACTGGTTAAAGATAGTGGAATAATGAAAATATTGCAAGAAGCAGTTTGTCATTATTACAGTATTGCCATTCTGAACCCCAATTCATAAACCTGGAGATACAACAATTTTGCTCTATACCCACGAGTTATCTCTACCCTGCTCCTCCCCCCCCAAATCCCTACCAAAACCCAACGTGTACATTTCACATGGAGAAAGACTACATAAAAATTATAATGCTAATCTTTTTCAAAGCCTCACTAATGACAATGATTTCTGACAATGATTTCTGACAGGCAGCATTCTTTGTCAAATGCACTAAAAAAAAAAAAAAAGACTTTCTCTGTTCATAAAACCCCATCAATGCATGGTATTGAAAAAGTCAATGACTGTCCTGTATTTGCCCCCAGATCATCATCTAGTCATGTTTTTGCCCCTATATTGACCGCCTTCATTGATTTTGCCCAACTGTCACCCTTTTCTCCCCCCCCCCCCCCCAAATGAAAATCGCCCCCTACAGGGCGATATCATCCACGCTGAGAACTGCTGGCCTAGGAGTAGAGAAATAAATAAGGTGAGAAACCCTTACCATCAAAACCTAGCTTGCAAGTGCAGTTGAAGTCATTGAGAAGGTTATGGCATTCAGCTCCGTTCTGGCAGGGGTTGGGGTCACATTCATTGATGTCTGTTTCACAATATCCTCCTGTCCACCCAGGCTGACAAACACACTTGTAATCATTTACCTGAAAGGGACAGTATTTTTTACATCAAATAATTTGTTTTTATAATCATTAAAATTTATCCCCTTGAGGGACAGGCTGCGTTCTGAAAATACAAGTCAGGAACCTAGGGCTAAGTACCCTCGTTTGTGAAACATTCTACGAATTTATTATTAGTTCAATTTATTAATTATTCTATTTGTTCCTCTTAAATTTTTTTCCTGAAGAAGGTCAACTGACCAAAAGCTTTATTTGTCTTTCTATTTCCTTTGTATTTTATTGTATCGTTTCTGTATTATTTCTTATGCGAGCCTTTGGTACATATAAGTTTTTCTTTTTGCAATGTTTTAACTCATGTTTCTCTCAATAGGGTTCTTGCACCTCTAAAAATGTTTTTCCACAACTTTTCCAGGGGTTTTCCAGGGTTCCCTGGAATTCCAGGCTTGAGCAGGCACCTTGCCTCAGGCAAGAAATAAAAAGCATCAGAGTTCTACATTCTCACAGAAGGTGTGATACCTCTGGCACAATTCAAACACACAGGGATGGATATCATTTATGCATACCTGATCTTCACAGCGGGCTCCATTTCTGCACAGGTTGCTTTTGCATTCATCAGTGTTGGTCTGGCAGTTCCGCCCCGTGAAGCCCGGCAAGCAAGTACAGTTGTAATCATTTACCTGATCATTGCAGCTGGCAAACAAGAAAACATTGGAAACAATAAATTACAAAGGCTTGTTTCTCTACAGTGTCCATGGTCTGTGATTTCCACGGTTGATTTGAGTTACATCTATAATTTATCTTTGAACTTGACCATAACCTTTGCTTTTTCATCTCTTGTTTTGCACTGTGACTTTAAACTACACTTTTTAAAGCACGCTTATCGTCAGTCGGCTGTTAGAAAGTTGTAAAACTAAAATCAATGTTTAATTTTTTAATGAAGTTCCAATAGCCGACCAATGTTATGTGCCTTTGATTTTCAACATTTTCAAGCATGCAGTATGTTATACTGAATTTTTGAAATAGCTCATATCGCTGGTCAGCTGTTGGAAACTGGCCTTTGAGGCTGTCGTTTGAAGCCGTAGTACAAAGCCAACTAGAGAAAAAAACTGAGTTTTGTTCACTGCTCAGCTACAGTTTTCTGTATTATGATCCTTTTAACCACAGCCTCTGAGTTTAGCTTTAACGAGGTTCAAAATGCCAGCCAACAATATCCTTAACCCTCTTGCTGCCACATTATATGTTGCAGAAGACTGCCACACAGCCGATTATATCAGCCCTACTGTTTCCGGCTAAAACTGCTGCAAAGGCCAATCCAATCCGCCAACATTGTTCCATATATTTTGCACTCTTAATGTTATGCTTCGTCCTGCTGTCTCTCCTCTCAATAATCCATTATTCTGGTAGTCTAAAGGAAAGAAGGACACTTGGGCTTGGCAGAATTGGATCACTTGATTTTCAATTCCTTAAACTAGCCGGCCTGAGCAAGATAAATCTTGCGAATTCTTTGTAGCTATCCCAACCATATATCTAGATCTAGGTCACATTAAAAGCGGCATTTTGATTCAATGCAAAGTCTAAAAGAACTTACTGTTCCACGACAATTTCTGGCAGAATAGACAGCTGTGATGATTTTTGACCAGCAATACCATATCTCAAGATTGATGAAGAACGAAATTCTGATCCCACTTTTCAGTTTTACTTGACGAAAGTAATTTTCTTCTTTTCGGTAGAAAAAATCATAAGTACATTGATTACTAAAGTCTGAATTTTGTCCTAAAGAGATGTGCCTAAGTAAACTGTCCGTAGAGGTGGAGGCAGTACATACAGTTTCATAAGTTTTTATGGCGTAGTAGTGAAGTTTTAGCTGCTTACATGTTCAGCCTGTAGCCCAATTGTAGTATTCCTTAAATACATGTATGACTTGACAATTACAATGTCATACACACACTAAAAAAAAATAAATCTTTTTTTCTGATAGCATTTAAAATTTGTAGAATGCACTGCTCTTACGTAGCATTATTCTGACAGGGGTTGGGAGTGCAGTCATCTATATTCACACTGCAGTTCTGCCCTGTATATCCTGGTAAGCAAGCACAGCTATAGCTTCCTTCGGCATTACTGCATGCTGCTCCATTCTTGCACACTCCCAGTCCACATTCATCAATATCCTGGCAGTTGGGTGGGCTACCTGTAAAGAACAAAAGACAACAGATTTTCTTGACATCAGTTTCATCCATAGCACTTGGCAATATCAAATGTGAGGCCAACACACACAACTGACGGGGGTTACAATTACAAGGGATGTAAGTGCCACTTGATTGCTTTTGAAAAAAAGCAAAAACATCATGTCAGTATAAACCAACTGAATTCAATATTTTAACTTTTTCCTCCGACAGCTGATGTCAGCATTGCAAACATTTATTAAATTCGATTGGTTTATACTGAAATGATGTTTTTTCACTTTTTCATCAAAAGCAATCAAATGGCATTTAGATCCCTTTTGATTCTAACCTTCTCATTTGGTGTTATGCCCTGCATTCCAATTTTGAAACTCTACCAAAATGATGATTTGGACTCAAAATATAGAATTTTCCATTTTTGCCAATTCAGACAGATTACAATGTCTGCTATCATTTTCGATTAACAGAATTGTAAATTTTTGTCTCAATTATCATTTTGCTTGCGGTTCTCAATTTGGTACCATTTCAATGCCATTACCTTATAAATACAGAATACAGAGTGATCATCCCATCTGACACCAAGTGCTCATCCATGAAACTCAAACCAGTTCCGTCCTATCATATACAGTTTAGCTGTGAATACCCGCTGAAGTAGCGTGACCCTTAGGAGACAACAAGGCCAATGATCGGCCCAATTATTTTACGGTGAAAAGATGATGGGGCCGATAGTCAGCCAACAGTATTATAGTGAAAAAGATGAACTGGCTGATTAGCCGTGTCATGGTCTTGTAGCCTATCAAAATGCTTGTTTCATAAAATCTATGGGTCTGTTATATCAATGGTGGTTCGTCCTGCTGTTCTAAACATATGATTGATTTTTGTCCTGTTAACTCTGGTCTTTCTAGATGGGTAACATTCAAAATGCTGTCATCTCGAAAGGGTTAAAGATTTCAAGGAACAAAGGTAAAAATGATGTGCAACATTCTCAAACTTGAAATTTAAATCTTTCATGTCCCTCAATTAATGGACTGTTAAGATTCAGTGTTGCATTCCACAAATGTCAGTCCACGTCAAGTGCTTGTCTTTGGGTATAAGATAGAAACTGAAAATTGGCTGCACATCGTCACCCTTCCCCATAACTGTAGTAATCAGTTTTGGCTACTTTTCAGGAGAAGCGAAAAACTGTTTCATTTTAGCATAACTGATCTAGTTACTATGAATTTTTGAAAGTTTGCTATTCTATTATTTTTCAGCTTAGGAGTCCAAACTAAGATCATCTGATGCCGATTTGAAGGTAGTTGAATATATAAAAAGTGATTTTTCGAGTTTTTGAGTTACTGCAGTTTTAGGAAATGGTGGGGACATGAAAAAGGAACAAACAAGTATTAGTTTCATGGGTACAGAATAAAATATTTTGCAAGAAATTATACAAACCTGAAAATCCATCCACACATTCACATCTGTAAGTGTTTAACAGATCAACACATTTGGAGTTCGGTGCAGTACAAGGATTGCCAACACAATCGTTTATATTCTCTTCACATGTCAGGCCTGTGTAACCTTGCAGGCACGAGCAGTTAAAAGCATTTAGTCCATCTGTACAGGTACCGCCATTCTTGCATGGCTGGGACAGGCATTCATTTACTTCCTAAATGGATGAAACAGGTACAAAAACATGAAAGTCACTCAAATTTAAAAAGAGAGGGGGAGGGGGGGAGAGAGAGAGAGAAAGAGAGAAAAAGAGACAGAGAAACACACACATACAGAGAAAGAGAGAGAGAGATGAGAGACACTCACAGTGGGAGAGACAGAGAGAAAGAGACGCACATACACACAGAGAGAGTGAGAAAGTCTGAGCCGTGAGGTCAACACAAGTATTCATACAATGTTGAAATGCTTTGCACAGAACAAATCTCTCTCTCTCTGTCTCCCTCTCTCTCTTTCTCTCTCACACACTCTCTCTCCCTCACTCCACACCACCGCCCTCCCCACTATCTCTGTCTCTCTCACTCATTTTTCTCTCTCTCTCTCTTTATTTTGGTGCTACATTTCGACGACATAATTCATCAAATAATTCTGAGTACAAATTGAACTGATTGTCAGCTCAATAACTTCCACCTCTCATTCTTTACAGGACATTGCCTGTGAAATACGAAAACTTGTCGATATTGGGCATCTATTTCAATCAGAAATCAGTTCAATTTCAGCCATTCATCAAATATGGAGTGATCACTATATAGCAAAAAGTCTGATTCTGAACCTTACAAATATTTGGTTAATCATTTAAAAAAAACAAAAAAACATAAAAATGTCTAAACTAGCATGGTTTTGAACCTAGTGAGGATACTAAAGATCAGCATAAGGGGTGAAAAAGATGAAGGCTGGTGAGGTACCAGACCAGTGGCTCGCTGCCAATAAATTTTGTTTCTCACTAGCACAGTAGGCACGGCCCACAGACTAATAAAATACCCAGACTGGATGATCCCATTGTGTGACGTCACAAAACAGCGAAAGGTCCGCCATTTTAGGTTTACGGTTGCAACCGACGCTTCAGCATAGCTACAATGAAGCGGTCGCTGAAAGTCCATATGGTCATCATTTACAACAATAAAAAAAAGGCCGATGTAGACAATAAAATGACAGGATAGGCAAGTTAATGCATTATTATTACATGTACAACCAATCTTGACAAATAAAAAGAAATTTCTACTGCAGATAGAACTAGAACCGGAATTTTCCTAGCGGCGACCATGTTGGTTATACGGTCGGCGCTCGGGAAATTTCGTAAAAAATGACACACTAGCCCAAGCTCGTGTTTCCAGTCTGGTTCATTTATTAGTCTGTGGCATGGCCTACTGTATCATGCTGGGTCATAGTGGGGGCAATGCCTACTGAGTTAAGTGTGAAGCAAAATTTATGAACGGCAAGCCATCAGTCTGGTGCCTACACCAGCCTTCGTCTTGTTTCACCCCTAAAAGAAATGCTCCAATAGGGACAACTGTCCCTAGGGGTTTTCATTTACCAATGGGATAGAGTTAAGGGTCAGGGTTAGGGCAGTGGCATAGCTGATGTCTGAAAATAACTTTTTGTTTCATGACATTCTTTGGACAGTTTTCCTCAAAATCAGCTCTGTCGACATGTTGTGGGTTTTCTCATGCACACTCACATTTTACTTTAGTTTATTTATTTATTTGTCTATTCATCTGTCTATTTATTCACTTACTTATTTATATATTTAAATCTCTATTTATCTAATTATTTATTTATTATCCATTTATGTATGCATTCATCCTTTTATTTGCAGTCAACATAAAATTCACCGAGTCATGCTCACAAGGATTGCAGACCAAATTACATTTCAATCCGAGCCCGAGAAGAAAAGCAAAAAAAAAGAAAAACCAGAACGACAGGACAGAAGGAGACCCTGCCAGGCATGCCCCACCAACCACCCACACATTTCACATGAGTGTGTTCGAGTTTGGAGAAAATACGGCAACATGATAACAGTCACACTGTCCAAACGGAAAAGCTCAGCAAAAGAACAGAATGATAAGAAGACTTCACAAGAAGCGCCCACCAACCATCCACAATCCATAGAAACAACTGTCCTTATTAACCCTATAGGTGTCATAGTCCTGGAACATAGGGGCAAATTATATTACCCAAAAATCACTGCTGAGACTCTTGGAAAAAGAAATCATAAGGTCTTCGTTCGTATTCGCATAATATTTTTTCATAAATCCAACCCACTCCCGATCGCCCACTATAGTGGTCTCAGCACACATATTTTTGAAAATGCTGGCAACCACTATGGAGATCTGTGACACTGAAAGGGTTAAAACATCTTCCAGTGTAAAAGTATCAAAGGGAACTTACAACACATGGTGAACCATCAAAACCACCTGGGCAGTCACAGGAAAATCCCCCAGGACCATTAAAACAGGTGCCTACACCGCAGGGATTGCCGCCTTCACATTCATTAATGTCCACTGTACAATTATCTCCACTGTAACCTAGTGAAAAAAAATAATTGCAAGTTTGAGAGGGTTAAAATAGGACACATAACATACATGGGGCTTTTGGGGAACTTTCTTGTATGCACTTTCTGGAAGGGGTAAGTGAGGCACATGCCACTAGACCAGCCTGTGACTTCCATTTCTTCAACCTTCTAGGCCCCGCCCCCATTTCTTCTTGTGGGAAAGTTCTGATTCCGTGAGAATTTGTTCTTAAGGGCATATTTAAGGGGTTTTCAACATCATTTGGTTGATTTAGTGTATATTGTAGAAATTAGTAAACATTACTTTTCAGGCTTGAGTTCTTGTGGAACTGCAGCCAAGTGATAAATTATCGTGTGTATCACCGGCAAAACATGGGGCCCCAAGAGTTAAATCTAAATTGTTCATTTGTTTTGTACATTTTGAATTGAAATTTTCAAGAGGCACATTTAAACACACCTTTTCAGCTGATGGAATACAATCGCATCTGTTTCTGACCCTTTATCACACATTTTAGCATGTCCTTGTATTTGTGAATTCAATATGGGTGTTAGAACGACTGTGATGCACCTACAGCTTGTAGTGTGGGATGAAGCGCTATATAAATGTTATTGGCTGGCCTTTGTCCTCAAACCTGGCAGGATTTTTTTTTTCTTTGTAAGAAAAATTATTTCTCATATCCCCTAGAGATCCTGACTACAGGACAGTACTTTAAAAACTGGGTCTGTTGGCGGGTCCGCTGGACACTCCAAGCAATGTCCAGCTGTTCTCCACACCTTTTCCCAGTGGCGGGTCTAACATGAAACTGAGGGGATCTCAAGCCTCAGGGCCCTGAAGAAAATTTTTTATTAAATGTGTGAATTTTGGATGTTGCCCTTTTATTGCTAATTGCGAAGAGGCCCCATAACAGTTCAAGCTTCAGGGTCCCCAAAATGTACGCCCACCACTGCCTTTTCCAGTCATTCCAATGTGGGTGACAAGAGAACTGCAATTACAACAGACGACAGGGAATGCAGTGAAAGACTTCAGATGTCAAAGAAGGAAAAACTGTGAACAAATACACTGATCCCCAGTACCACAAGCAACAACATTTCAATGAGCCTGTAGTTAGAGGACAATAGTCTAATTACAAAGCCAAATAGAAAAGATTTTGAGTTGTGTTCACTGTTCGTCTATAGATTACAGTGTAAGATACCAGGCTCCCCTAACACCAGTCTTTACACAACATATTTACTATAATATTATGTGTGGTCAGTGCTTTCATACGGATGTGAATGTTGGACAATGAACAAAGAAATAGAGAGGAAACTAGAAGCAGCAGAAATGAGGTTTATAAGAAGAATATCGAGAATATCATGGATGGAGAAAAAAATCAAAGGAGTCAGTATTGAGAGACTCTAATCTGAAGAGATCATTAATTAAAACAATAAGACATAGGCAACTGAAATTTCTAGGGCATATCTGTCGCCTCAGGAGCCTCGAACATCTAGGAGTCACAGGGAAGATCGGAGGCAGAAAAAGCAGGGGTAGACAGAGAAAAACTTTCACTGAAAGTCTTAATTCATGGACAACAAATAAACGTAACAACAACTCCTTGAGGTTGGCTGATGACAGATCCAAGTGGAGAGCCATGATTGCCAATATCTGTTCCAGACAGGGCAATAGATGAGATTTACTATATTCCCTCTTACCTAACACCATTTGGTTAGAAGTACAGAATGCTGTATGATCTACAGTTTAAAATACAATTATCAATATCAGTTTATTTATTATGATGACTATGTGCAACATGCGTTACTTCAGCGATGTAAGCATCTTACTTTGTGATTAATTTTAACCTTCTATTCCAAAGCTTGCAAAATTTATTCAAAGCAGCCAAATGAATGTTGAAATATATTCAAAAAAAGAGAAAAAAAACTATAATCTCTGATAAATAAGAAAGTGTTTCAAGCACTGAAAACTGTGCACCAGTTGAACAGTTGCAAACATGGGGCACAGGGCACTAAGGATTAGTTTCTGGTCCAAATTCACTGAATAGTTCCAACTATGAGCACAGGGTACTAGGGGACTGGTTGGTTTCTGTCCAAATTGACTGAATAGTTCCAAATATGGGACACAGGGCACTAGGGGGTTAGTTTCTGGTCGTCCAAATTCAGTCCAAAAACTTTAATGCTGGCAAAATTCAAAGTGGATCAAAAATTTTGGGTACAATTACCGTAGACCTTTAGAAAATTGTATAATTCATGTTAATGTAGGCAATGGAGGAAAATCAATCATTTTGTTTCAAGGGATGCTGACAATTCTCGAGGTAGGCCAATGTGGTATGTTTGTGGCATGGAAAAGGTTGTGCTCAACTTTGAACATTTGTTTTTGCTAAGCACAATGTGACTATGTACTCACCATTTTATTTATCTTTCACAAACTAGTTTTTGTTGTCTTTTTTTTTTGGTGAAAAGTGCATGATTCTAGGTTTTGTGGTTGTTGTGGAGTTCAGTCCATAAAATTTGCAACCCCCTCTTATATAGATATATAGATTATCATAAATATTTGTATAACTGTGTCGTATAATTAATATAATATTACCAATAGATAATAACTCTCGTAATCCAATATCATATTTGTCTATTTAGCAAACGGGGGGGGGGAGAGAAGAGATCATACTAAACCTGGGATGTCACAGCCAGCTGCTGCCGGAAAAATGTACACCCTAGAAAAAGTGGCAGAAGCTGACTGTGTCTGATCCGGCTTAGTATGATAGGGTCTTCCCAGAACTACTATGAAAGTATAGGAAATTATGGTGTGTGCTCCTTGTTTGCCAGCAGCTGGCTGTGCCGTTCCGGCCTTAGTATGATACTCCCTTATATCATGTTTTGAGAGAAATGAGAATATTTTTCCACATCATACTTCCCACACTTTTCACCTGACACACAAATTATCAATTCACCATCCTTGGGAAATCCCCAGTACATTTGCATAGCTGGGTCATTGATACACTTGACTGACAGGTGTGTATGTGTTTACCTGTACCACTGCAGTTGCAGGTATAAGTATTGATACCGCTGATGCACGTCCCGTGCTCACACGGATCTGTGCGACACACGTCAATTGTGCTCTCACAGATCACGCCCGTGTAGCCTGAAATGTAGTGGTGGTAGTGGTGGTGGTGAAGAGATGGCCGCAACAGCAGCAGTGATGTTGGTAGTAGAGGTAGGTGTCGTTGTAGCAGATGCGGGTGGGAGAGATGGAAGCAACAACAACATTGAATAAGCACAACAATTAAGCACAATATAGAATACCATACTGCTGTCTGAGATGAACACTGCAATAAACCTCATGATTTTAAAAACTGGCTTTTGCTGTAGTTTATATCAAAGAACAATGTGAATCTCCATAGAGATACTAAATATTCAGTCCTATTAATGTGGTTCTTCACTGTTGGATGGACAGTTGTATGACTATGTATGAGGGCACAGACAGTTGGATGTATGGGCGATTGGACAATAGAATAAACAGATAAAAGGATGGACAAATCTAGTGGATGAACAAGTGGATGGATGGATTGATGAATGGATGGATGGATGGATGGGTGGATGGATGGATGGATGAATGAATGGATGGGTGGGTAGATGAGCGGATAGGTGGGTGGATGGATGAATGGATACATGGATGGATGAATGAATGGCTGGATGGATGGTTGGTTGGTTGGATGAATGGATGGAGGGATGGGTGGGTAGTTGGATGGATGCATGGATGGATGGATGCATGGATGATTGATGGATAGATGGGTGGATGATGGATGGATGGCTGGCAGGGTGGATGGATAGATGGATGAATGGATGGATGGATGGACTGATAGATGGAAGGGTGGATGGATGGGTGGGACCACTACAAAGACATACAGAGGAGGATACGGGACAGACAAATTAACTTTTATGATCCATTTCATCATACTGTTGACACAAATTATCTTCTCTTAATCATTTAGGACAACATTATGTTTGTTTATCTCAGACAGCATATAGCATCAAAGCTGTTCCATATCAAAAACTCATGATCAGGTTAGTAACATGACATACAGATCAATTTTCATATTAATTCTGTTCTATCCATCATAATGCAATGAATTTTTCACATTTTTTGCACCAAAATTTAACCTCTCCTAATGAAATATCCACAGGACATTGTAATAGCCTCAAATATTTGACTTTAGACTTTGCGTTTGACAGTCCTGGTGTAAAGCTGGGTTTTCGTGTGTACAGAAATGGAAACGGCAAAAATCCATCAAGAGGTAAAGAGAAAGAGTGTTTCCATGTGTACGGAAATGGCCTTGTCCGTACATAATATGCAACATTCTTTCTATTTCACTGTTTGAAGGTTTTTGACGCATTCCTTGCCGTATCCGTTTCCGTACACAGGAAACCACAGTTTAAGAGAAAGAAGTCCCTGCATGAAGTAAAAACAAATATACCGGTACAGAGAATGTTCATTCCCTGTTCCGAAATTAACTTAGTAAACTTGCAAGCAAAGTTCATGAAACGAAGCAAAGAATTCTTTAAAAAATGGATTAGTTCACTCCTGAGTACAAAACAATTCACAGATAACAGCATGCCAATCACAGGGCATACAACATCATTTTAACGATTAGATCTAATTCAATTGACCTGAAATTGTCTTGTAAAATGCGCTGACCTCAGCTTCACTAAAACAATGCTACTCATCATGCAGTTGTTGTTGTTGTTGTTTTTTTTACAAAGGGGCATGTTTTTCATAAAATAAAAATGTTCAAAGACATAACAGGAAGATTAAAAAAACAACACATATCCCTGATAATACTAGATCTAGTTCAAATAGGGAGAAAACAGATTTTTTTTCTCAAGAACTTTACAATCAGAGACACACAAATTTGATTAAAATAATAGTCAAAAAGGTCACATTCAGAGTCTTACAGTTATCTTGGCTTATATTTGAGACAACTAAAGCTGGGTTTCCATGTGTACGGAGGACGGAAACGTCAAAAATCCATCCAAAAGTAAAAGAAAGAATGTTTCCATATGGCGTTTCCCTACACATGAAAACATTCTTTCTATTCCACTACTTTAAAGGTTTTGACATGTCCGTTTCTATTTCCGTACACATGGAAAGCCAGCTTGATGGTTTAAACTTTAAACACTTTACCTCCTTTGGAACAGCTAAGCTGCGATTACAATTATCTGAAACGCCCTGCCCAAAATGTACCCATGCCAATCAATCTAGCTACTACTGATGAACAATACATAGCAAAACAAAATCACGACTTCAGTTCTTGTTAGTTCACCCTCCATTTTCTGAAAAACTGGGCATCTTTCACATAGTAGAAGAGGTATTACAATGTAAATTTTGGCACTTGTGGCACGTATCAAGCTGTTTCACAGTCCCCATTTATTATAACTCCTTACCATAATACTAAAGCCGCAAACGTTCAACGTGGAATTTCACAGTTAAGTTGTGTAAAATATGGAGTTGCAACAAACAAGAACGAAGGTCGCGAGATGAAACAACTGTCAAACCAGTCTAGGACAACTAAAGACAGTTTCGTTTTTGTTTTTTACCGTCGGCGCAGTCACATTTGAACTTTCTGGGATTCTGTGGGCTTTCTGGCTGTTCTGTGCAAGTTCCACCGTTGAGGCAGGGCTGGACGGCACATCCGTACTGAGCTGTGGACAGAGGCGCACAATCATGTTTGTAAACAAAAAATGTAAGACAATGCAGAGAAAAATTACAAACTTCACGTAAACCACATCAAGAGCTAGCTGAACAGCCTTGTAAACCCTATTCCTTTTCACTTACCCGTTTTCCAATCTGGCAAATCATCATCATTATACTAAAATGGAGCGAGAAGGTAAACATGTAAGCACCTACAACTTTGGGACTTTCTCTCTCACTCTTCAAGTGCCGGATCTGGAACAAATATCACGGTTCGCCACTCATTCCTCCGCTCGGATGCTCTCAAAAAGCCCATAATAATAATTGTCCTGGTTTTTCCCTGTCGCCCATCTGTTCAAACTCTCTAAATATGTTAGTCTTTGCCTACCTCTGCTTTTTTTTTTTTTTTGCCCACTTCGGGTCTATGTGCTCCGACACTGAATTTTTTTTTTTTTGGCCTCAACTTTTGACGATAAAGCACGTGGACATATCCATTTCTGGATAAAATTTGATTTAATATTACTTATTTATGATTATTTATTTCTTCTGCAGTTAAAAAAAAAAAAAAAGGCAATTTCTTTGAGTGAAATCGAAAAGTACGATCGTAACTTCTTTGTACCCCTTTACACAATCATTGCAGGTCGATAATCAACTTTATTACATCGGTGTGTTTCTGTGTGAAATTGTGGTACATGTATCACAATAAGTTCTATGGGTCCTTGCATCGAATGCAAGTGTCGCTACTGACGTGACATATATCTAAATATAAAGTTGTATGCAGCATTTCATGTAACATTTTGCGTTTCATTGTATCGCTTTGTAATACTTTTTATTCGTAGCTTTTCTACAGCCGTGCTTGGTAGAAACAACAAAAAATTGCTAAATTTATCTTGGTAGGGTCGGCGAGCATAGTTAAAGGTAGAATAAGGCAAACAGAAAATCTTCCTATATCAACCGCCAATATAGCTAGATCCCAACACATACACCAATAGTAAACAGAGCAGTACTTACACATCGGCCATCTCACGAAACGGAACAAGTGTCAAGGATCTACTTTTACAGGAATTTTGCTTGACATGTGGTCCTTTTCTTAAAGATACATTTCAACCATGAAAAAAAAATTAAATATTCTACTTCCCCTTTATCAACACAAAAATTAAATTCCTTCAAGGAGGTGATTAAATATTTGGCCAAAAAGATTTATCATTTGCACATATTATAAAAATAACAGGAACTTTGTGGGTTCGCAGCACGGCTTGAAGCAAAGACTAGACAAAATATGGCAAAAAGAAAAAGTGGTATGTAGCATCTCATGTAGCATTTTGCGTTTCATTGTATCGTTTCTGTGTTACTTTTTATGCGTGGTTTTTCTACATACAACTTTTTCTTTCTGCCATTATTTTATCATTTGCACATGTGTTGTTTCATGAGAGGGCCTGCGGTATGTGTGACTAATGTTGACTTACAGGCCAGGTCATTCTCGCAATGAAATCCACTAAAGTTTGGCGCACACACGCAGGTGTAGTTGTTGATGGCATCCACACAGGTAGCGCCGTTCAGACAAGGAGACTTCCAGCAGTCATCAATGTCTTGGTCCACTGAAACAATCAAAAATACTTTTCATTACACATCAACAGTTAAACTGTTTACATTTCTACCTTTAAACTGTATGGGCAAGAGATAACACTGACGTGACCCGACATTCTTATTTATTATTAGACTGCTTACTATACGGCCCGTTTTAAGGCTCCTTACGATACGGCTCGTTTTAAGGCTGCTTACGATACGGGACGGCCCGTTTTAAGGCTGCTTACGATACGGCTCGTTTTAAGGCTGCTTACGATACGGCCCGTTTTAAGGTTGTTTCATTATTTACGTATTTACGATTTGTACCTTAAAAATATTACGCTAACTCGCAAACTTTTAACTTGACCAATGTTTCTCAAGGTGGGGCACGTGTCCACAGTTGGGGCATGACAATGTTTTAATGGGGAATGGGACTTCAAAGTGGGGTGTGGGGATATTGTATACTAACTTTATCCGATTACTGTGGGGCGCACGTTTGTTGTTGTTGTTTTTTTTGTGGGGGAAACTTGAAGTGGGGCATGGGGCAAAAAAGACCGAGAAACACTGAATTGGACTCTATTTCTCGGGAAAGTAATTAATGAGACTTTTAGGTTTCTCTGAGACTCAACTTTAACTTCAGAAGTTACTGGCACTGAATCATGATAAATTCAGAAGGGAGCAGACATTGCTGTGCCAAAATCCTAACAATTTGTTATTTTTTGTGGTCCATTTCAAAAATGGTTACTGCATGGCCGTCTTAACATCATTGTGCCCCCCCCCCCCGCCCCCGGGACAGATTCTTTTGTAAGGCGCGGGACTTTCTTCCCCGTTTAAAAAAAAAACAAAAAACAATGTAAATTTGCATGTATTGGGGGGGGGGGGGGTGGGGGTCTAAATCTTTGGGAGGTCCTGGGCAATTACCGAGTGTGTCCATGCGTAAAGACGGCTCTGGGTTACTGTGGCCATTTAACCAATCAAAAGGTCACCGTGATCAATACTGGCCAACCTTAACCTTAAACCTCTTTCCAAAAATCCCAAACTAACTCTGGGCGAATGACATTATGTCTTTATCCTTCTCTTCTACCGTTCTTTTACAACATTCTGTCTATCGTCTTGCTTTGACCCAGCACAATGTGGCCGCTGTCGTGACGAAGTGCTTTCTCCGAACTCAGACTCATACTTACATTCACTCTGAATGAATCAAATTGTCAAGAAAATAATACTGAAGAAACATAACATCATTAATATCTCCTCAGGGATACAAGTTATGATTACAGTAATCATTTTTCATCAACCACAATGCACCATAAAATAAAAACAACATCTGAAGTTTTTTTTTCTTTACTGCAATCGTTACGGGCCTAAAAAAAAAAATGACAGACTTAATTCAAGTTACGTCAGTGTTATTCCTCGACAAATACATATTTTGTGAGTACAAGTTTTGACAACATTACAGGCGCAGTTTGGTATGGGGCTGTCACTACCCAAAAAACCACAAAATTTCGTCTCCCAACTGCTGGCCTTAGTGTCGTCGTCAATTTCTCACTCGTGTTGTTAACATAATAAATTTAAACGAGAGGGGGAGGGAGAGAGAACATACAGACAAACAGACATAGAGACGGGGAGAGCTGAGAGTGCAAAAGACCCTGAGAGTGAGGTGGTGGAGGGGGGGGGGGAGAAAGAGAACGCGTGAGAAAAAAGATAGGGTGGGGGGGAGGGCGAGGATAGCTGTGGACTCACAGAATTTTCTTTTAAAATTTATTGCCCAGTCGTTCGGATATTTGTACTCAAGAAAGGTTTTGCAAAATACTTTTCTGCCACCTTCCGTTAAAATAACTAGATGGAAGTGACAAATGCAGTAACCAGCTGATCGACCTCTCACCCGTGGAATTGGTGGTTTCATTGAAGGTAACATTCCAAGTTGTCACGCTGTCTTCAAAGGGCACGGAAGTTGTACTAATTGACTCCAGCGATGAAAATGTCGACGACGATGAGTTATCTGTGGTTTGAGCAATGGAAGGTGTCACTGCCGCTAACCCACACAGAACCAACACAAGCCACGCCGTTGCTAAGTGACCCATGCTCGTGAAATATTATGGCACAACCAGTCTCGTTTTGTTGAGCACAATGGAGAAGATTCATACCATTGTATCCGATGCACTTGGATCCTTAATGCACAAGCGTCATGTCAAGAAAATTTATACCAAGATGTCCTCAACTAGAAAAGTTCACTTCAAATGCACTGAAGCCATAAAGTCCTTACTCAAGGCACACGTTGGATTCACATCTTGTTGAGTGCGTCATTTCCTCATAACCACTTTTGAAGTTGCACACAACTTGGACGAAATGATTAAATGAATATGTAGCAGACAGCAAGAAAGTATGACAGGGGAAACCTTGCATAAACTGTAACTCAATATCACATTAACCATTGTCCATCTTTAAGAAGTTCCCCCACCAAGTTACAGTCTCACTAAAATGAAATTTAAAAACAAACGATGTCCAAATGTAACATCTTTTCATTATATCAATATTCTAAAAGATGACAGCATCACTGCATTACACCAATATTCACCACACTAGCAGATCTAGAAAGCAAGAATGAAAGTGACCATACCACATATTAAAAAAAAAAATCCGCTTCTCTGCAATGCGATGTATTGTTTCCCCAATAGAGATATTCTACGGGTGCACTGGAAATTATTTAATGGAAATAAACAAGTTTGAAATGTCAGCGAATATAAAATACATGCGCATTTCCCATGGAGAATCCCACACGACCGTCGTGCACAGTCACGAATACAGACGAAGGTAATAAAATTGTTATGTCAGTATAAGACTTCGCGTGATCTCCAATGAAGCGAATCCCAGATAATAATAGTCTCTAGTTACACTGATTAATTACCAGTAAATAAAACAAAAAGTCAAGCCTAGAAGACAGTTAAGAACAATTTTGACTACAACGCCTTTCTGGCAGTGCTTGAGACTAATCAAAAAAGGGAGTTGTGAGTCTGAGTTTGAGTTCGAAAAGAAAGCACGTCGACTCAATAACAATCACACTGTGCGAAGAAGTGGCAAGACGATAGACAGAATGATAGGAAAGGAGATCCTACCAGCTGCGTCCACCTAAACACCCGCTCAAAGAAGACAAGTAGTTTACTAAACTTCTGGCTCTAGCCTTTATTGTGGCTTTTCATGGCTGACTCTACACTCTGTATATTTTTGTCCAGGCCAAATGAAAAACAGAAGAAAGAGTAATTAATTGCCATAGACAAACAGATGCAGACAGACAGACAGGCAGGCAGGCAGGCAAGTAGACAGACAAATGACTGGCAGGCAGGCAGACGGAAGGACGAGGATGAGACAAAGAGACAGACAGACAGGCAAGCAAGCAAGCAAGCAGGCACGAAGGCGGGCAGTTGGTCAGACAGACCGAGAGACAAACAGAAAGGCAGACAGACAGACAGAG
This sequence comes from Onchidella celtica, assembly GCA_963931925.1. Lineage (NCBI taxonomy): Eukaryota > Metazoa > Mollusca > Gastropoda > Systellommatophora > Onchidiidae > Onchidella > Onchidella celtica. The sequence continues at coordinate 32,897,161 of OZ007577.1, forward strand.
AACGTAGACAGACAGACTGAACAATTCTTGCATCCCAGCGGCAAAGTATTAACAGAAACACAGCTAGGACAGACACACACTGAAAGTAACAGCCTGAATGAACCAAAAACTCCACGGCTTCCCACAAGAGGACTCCATAACTACATGAACTTTAAGAAATCAGCTTCGATGGCACTTCAGTCTTTGACAACAAAGGGACACACACCATTCCATCGCACTGCTTAGACGCCGGTGGGCATGTCGATATCCCAAACTGCACACTGCAAATATTGCCACTTCATGCTGCCAATATACTCTATAATTACGAACCTTTGCATCTTTAAAGTTATAACACTCCATCACTTAATCAATCGATAACACGCGACATCTAACAAAGGTGGCAAAAACACTTGATTCTTTCACTTGTCATGTTCCCCGGGACAAAAGATGCCAGAAACGTATTTACATGCCTGGACAGTTATCGAATTGCGCGCCCTTTTACAAAGTAATTGCAAAAGAAGAGGTGGGAAAAAACTAGGTACAACGAAGCTGACAAAGGCCTTTCTGCATCAAAGTTATGGCGTTGTCGTACAAGTGCCTGTTAAAACCGGGGGCTCCCTTCGACAAAAGCAGCTATGTTGACATTGGAGCGTACGAATCAATGAATACAGGGAATATAACAAATAGACGTGCATTTCAAATTCCCACGAAGTTTTCTCGCCTCTTTAAAATACCATTGTTTATTTTAACAATAATTCCTTTTCTTTTGAAATTCGAGACATGGGGCTTTCTCTCCTCTGTTTGCAGTCTTGGGTTAACACACGATGTGGGGTTCGATCTTTTTTCACATTCTTAATACCCCGAACGCTCTTCAATATTTAACATTAACACCCCATCCCCTCCCAGTTGGTTATTTGACTGTTTTAAGTGCAACAATTTGAAAATGTCCCTATATTTTTTATTTTAACCCATTGACTACTGACTCTGTGAAAGCTAGATTTTCTCAGAATCATTTTATGCTGAGATCCGCGCATTTCACTGACAGTTATTTTGAATGGTAAATAATGAATCTAAATCAGGCTCTTGGTCTGTATTCAAAAGCAAGTAATGGAGAAACGAAACGTGAAACTGATGGAGCAGTAAAGATTTAACAGCAATGCTCTTTCATTATTGAAAGGGTTAATTTCGTTACACGTGCTTTCTTTTCACAAGAAAAAAAAAAAAAAACACACAGATTCAGTCCATTTATATTTATATCGCACACTGTGATCGTTATGTGTATTTTTAATAATAATAATAATAATAATAATAACAATAATAATAATACCTCTTTTCATCGCCGATCTCATTCTCAAAGACACTTCATTTAAAATGGCTTTCTTCTTCGCTTGCTGAAAGACACGACGATTTCCAGTGTTGATAACAATTTAAAACGAAATACACACATGAAAGTTTAATCCACTGTCGTGCTAGGCTCAGATAAAGTTTGCCTCTGTTTCAAAGAAAATAAAAACAATTCCGATCTTTGTAAAAAGTTCGATCAGTGCATAGTGGCGTGCACGGGTTTGGTGATGCCGGGGGGGGGGGGGGCGCCACTCCTTAACTGTATGCCCCAAGACTCAGGTATCTATACGGCCTAGTACTGAGAAATGTAAGAAAAGAAGACATTTTAAATATGCAAAGACGCGGATCGACATTCATACGTACCAGCTTGTGGGATTACAGGGAAGCTCGTACAACAAAGTTAACCAGAGTAATTAAATTTCAAATTTCAAAAAAAATCGTCAATTTTAATTTCACCCTTTAGCTTGGATGTCCCTTGAACTGGATGCCCGAGGCCGTCGCCCCTTCTGTCCCCCTTTCTGCACCCCACTGAGTTGGACAAGCAATTGTTCTGTCATCAAAAAGAGATATTTGCTCAATGAAGAATAAATACTCGCAGTTGCAGAAAATGATCGGTCATTTCCCCCTTGCCATGCACTTTCCCGTACTTTCTATTGTCAAAATGGCACTAAAGCGCACTAGCCAGGTATTTGATCAAATGTACGGCGTATTATTTCCACCAGTGTTGCTGCATTTCCCACGCTCGATCATGTCGAAGATTCGATACCTTACCCACAACCCCCATACTTTCTCCTCGGCACTACTAGCGACTTGTTGTCTAGCCACTCGATCCCATTCTTTCTCAATTTATATTCCAAGTTAGCCTTGATACTAATCTCACCGCGACGCACATCCTTATATTTTCTATTGCCAATCTTGCATTCGGTATTACGTGGAGCGCATGTAGCAAATGGGGCAAAACAAAAACAACAACATAATAATAATAACGTAAGTGAATAAATAAACCAAGAAATAAATAAGTCAAAAAAAAAAAAGTAAATACGCAACAACAAAAAAGATATATTTATAAATATCTCAATGACATAAATAAAGAATAAAATCTACATACACATTTTAAATACATTAAAAACAGTATGTTTCAACAGAAAAACAGAAATTAATTAATACCATTAGACAATGATATCGAACCAACCAAAGCCGAAGATGGCCGAGGGACCACACTCCTGCCCAGCTGTGTCAGCTCTCACCAGGAGCCCCAGGCAGAATGTGACACCTGTAGCCTGCAAGGTGACATGATTTTTCAATAATACCTCTGTTGATTCTCGAATGAACCTTTCCCCTCTCACCACATTGGGACAATTCGACATGAGAATTCTCGAAACCATACGACGCATAACAGACATTCATAGCGCTTATCAGTGTCCAGGATCAGGACCCCAAGACAAAATGTGGCAAAAAAAAAAAGTTGTATGTGGCAAAGCCACGCATAAGAAATAATACAGAAAATATACGATATAACGATAAACAACTTTTTCTTTTTTGTTAACTATTGTCTTTGCTTCAAGCATTGCTGCCACCCCATAGATTCTCTGTGGTTTGTATATTTCATCAAGGATCAGGAAGCCGTATGTCCTTTTGCATATTTCTTTTTAACCGCCAGTCTGAAAAGCTTCCACAGACATCACTAATCCTATCATACCGCCGCACAAGAGTACAACTGTAGAATGACATCCTCCAATTCACACTGTCTAGGCAAAACAGGCCCCAATGTGACAAAAGCCGACATTAGAGAATTGAGAATTTAAAAAAAAATTTTTTTTAAGCCCCAAGTTCGGGAAATATTAGTATTCACCCCGATATGGTCATGTATGGTGACACGACTCTACTTCAATTAAACTGAGGTCATCACAAAGTGTGCAAAATTCACCACGAGAAATAGATTAAAACTGCATTAGTTCAGACGGACGCCACGATCACCATTTCTAAAACGCAGAGGACACAGACAACCACTGTTTTTGACACGACAATAAACTCCGTCCAGAGCTGCGAAATTGGTCATGTAACAGCGTGAGGTGGCATGACAGCGACATACTTACACATTTTCCTGGCTGACTGAGGGGGGTTTACGTCAACGTTCTTAAAGCACAATGAGCTTGTGTCCTTCAGAGACAAGGGTTGAGTCCAAGTCAAGCCTCTGATGTGTAAGTGTCTTAAAAGGCACCGTGAGAAATGCGTCAGCCTGGACCCAACCCAGGCGGGATTCGGAACCCCTTGACCTCTCGCATCCGTGTCGTGAGCTCTAACCACTATGTCACTGCGCCAGCCTTTTGGCTGACACATTATTATCACTTTAATTTCATTATGTTACAAAACGTAATGGCAGTGATATACATGTAATTGTGATTGATTTGCCAGAGGATCATTGTATCGTTTTGACACAGGACTGTTATGTACGATACACAGCAAGTGAACATCCATGATACTGAATACTGATATATATGAAAATAACTTAAATTTTTATTGTTGTATTCTTGATTAACGGACGCAAATGGCAACTTAACACAATAACCATAATACATACACAGGCCTTCATAATCATGACTGCAAGAAGTTATATGTATTAAATTCTTAAATCAAGACAGTACAAAACTCCACCTGACCCCAACTTTATGGTTGTTCCGAAGCACTTAGAAACTAATGTTATTCTCAGATATATAATAGTTCTATTACGCCAAATTCACAACATGCGGTCAATGGCCATCAAACCTACATGTAATATACCCCCCCCCCCAAAAAAAATGGTCGGTTTCAAAGACAAGTGCCCGATCTCCACGCTGCCCCCCCCCCTCCCCCCTCGCCCCCCGCAGTTTCAGGAAAATGAGTTTCAAGATTTTTGGCCCTTGGCAAAAGACTGGATCCCATATATTTTCTGATGGATATCCCCGTGCTTGTAACTATGAACTGGATACGACAATTATCTCAAAGGCAGGATGATGCCCACTTTTGCCGGCTGTGCGGTGGAGTGGCAAATTTCGACAAATGCTCGATAGCCCTCTAGTCCTTGAAAAAAAAAACGACTAAATGTTTATTGTTTTAAACGAAAGAAAGTGCATAAATACTGCAGAACGCCGACAATTTAATAGCCACGCTACACATCTCTGACATTACGAAAGGACAGTTTGTAATCCGCACACGATCTGCAGCTGTGCTGAAACGTTTCATGCAGTTTTTACCTGCTGTCAAAACCTAATCTCTTTCCTCAAGAGAAGTGGTTTAAAAAATAAAACAAAAAAACACAGCCGTCTCGTGACATTTGCAACATCATAAAATCCAATGCAGGCGAAAAACACGACACTAAAACTTTCGTAACAAATTTGACACAGCTGGAAATCACAGATCTGAAGACTTGGGTAATAATGCACGGAGTAAATAAACAGAAGAAGAAGAACAACAACAACATTCAAGCACAGACAGACTTAGGCTAGAAGTGTGTACGACACTTGAAAAAAAAGTTAATTTTTAAACAAAACTGAAAACTCTCACGGGGAGAGGGGGTCTAGCCGTGGTCTCTTAGATTGATCGCTCTGTCAACATAAAATACACATTACGGAAAGTAACATATGGAATAGCTGTAGCACCCTTGCCCTCCCCCGTTTTTCTGGTTATACTGGTGACTGAGCATGTGTTTCACTTCTTTTCATTTTATTGTTGACGTTCGCCAGAGTGACCTTGCCCTCCCTTCCTTGTGAGTAATTTTTTTCCTCGTAAATATTAGTATGTTCCCGAACATTCGATAACGTTGTAGATATGGATGTTTACGCCCAGATTTGGCCTTGAGTGATGTAACCTAGTGACGTATTGTTACGTGATTGGTTAGTTTGTGTGTTCGGGCGAGGGCAGAGGTTACGTTTATTTCGGGAACTTTCTGTAGAAATGTCTATATATATATATGGACCCATGTGAGTGGTTGGTCGGTGAGTAAGTGAGTTTCCTTTCTGTGTAGCGTAGGATATTTAGTTGTTCGCTGGTGCCTTCCTAGTATTTTATTGTTAAGATACAGTTATTAAACTTTAGTATTATTTAATCGATCGTCGGATCTCTTGTTTTTTATTCTACAGCTGTAATAGTTTCGTTTTCTAAAGGGTTGTAGGTAGATCAGCTAACTCCCCCCCTACTATAACGTGCTAGAACAACCTCAGCTGTTACAATAGCTCTCTATAATTATATCTATTCAGTCAACAACAGTTTTTGTTTTCTTTTGTTTTTGCAAATGCATGATTATACACTATATTATTTCTTGCAAACATTGGCCATAACACAAACAAACCGCGCACCCCAGAGTAATTAGTCTGTAAGCCATAAATCTGCTAATGTTTATCAACCTCTCAAAAACATGTGTTTGGAGATTTTTTTGATTTTTTTTTTCAATACTGTTGCCATAACAGTTTATGTGCTTTGCTGAATCAAGTAATGAACGAATCCATTTCAGTAACAATGAGTTTAACTACCAGTTTCTTCCTATTCTCCTTTCTTCACATCAATACATTAAATCAATTATGCTTTGGTTTTCAATCCCAGTTTGTTTTGTTGTTGTTATTTTTGGTGTGTGTGGGTTTTTCTGTTGTTGTTGCTGTTGTTGGTTCTCATCAGGACAAAATCTCTTTTGAAGTTGGTTTACTGTTTGTTTCGCATATAGAATACAAGTGAGGTTAAATTGAATCCGAACATAATTTATTGCAAAGAAGAGAACAAAATTACATGTTTCAAGCTTCCCTGAGGTTTTTTGTTTTAACTTCCGGGTTTTTTGAACTAATGCAACTCTCTCTCTCTCTCTCTCTTCTTCTTCTTCTCTCTCCATCTTTCTCTCCCCTCTCTCTCTCTCTCTCACACACATAAGCAAACTCCTTCTCTCTCCAATTTCCATTTTCGCCATCATTCTGAAGTTCACAGTACTACACAAAACCTCTACGATGTCCAGCTAAACACACACAGATGCTGGCCTGAAAGTAAATTTACACAAACTGGCAGGTCAACGTGGGGGCAATGGACTGTATAGCCGAAGTTTATCAGAAACATTCTTAGAATCTCCAAACAAGCGTCCATCCTTTATCTTTCGTCCTACCTCTATCACTGGCAAGAGACCGTATCTATCAACCTGAACCAACATAATCTCACACTATTTACTTACTAGCGCAATATACTTCAAAATAAAATAGCAAAACTGCAGTGCATTCTAATTCCCATTCTCGAGCCATTAATAATGTTGTTTCAGACAACACCAGTCATACAAATTAAACAGAGGGACTCCTAGCACCGATAGTTTAGTCAGCTGTCTGTTCTGTTTTGTCCGGGTTCAACGTCCACTTTCAACATGATGAGATATTGTCAGCGACGAGACTTGGGACTGCGCCAGGCCACCAACGAGTGAGCACCGTAAAAAAAACGCATGAGAAATTATTAAAGACAAACCCAGGGGACACGCTGGTCTAGAGGCAAGGTACTCGCCTCTCATGCCGAAGGTATCGGGTTCGATCCCCGGCCGGTGCTGGCATGTTGGAATTTGGGGGGAATTTCCTGTCCCCGATCCTATGGTAGGTAGGATCGAGCACCTAGTCATCCCGGATAAGGACAAAAACCTCGGACGGCCCGTGTGCAATGTGCGCACGTGAAAGATACCTTGGCAATTGGAAGTACCGAATAGCAGGACTAATTAGGCCGCTGCATGGACAAAATCTAAAGAAGTAACCCTAATCACCCCCCCCCCCCCCGATAAAACAAGTATAACAAGAACAAGAAAAATAAAATAAAAAAAAACAAGAAACATAGAGGTGCAATTAATGCCAAGAACAGACAGACCTCTGAAAACAAAAGACCTCATCATATAGTGAAAGTCTGACCACGCACACAGTCGGATTGGAACCTTAGACTTATTGCACTCGTATCCAACGCACTGACCATTAGGTCGTTGTGCCGACGTGTTCAATTAGCGGCCCTGGAGTTTTTTGGCTTGATGCGCGCTATCAGACAGACCACTTTACCGCTCTCTTGCCTTCAGGAATTCTCTCGCATCCAAGCAAGCTAAGGACTGTGTGGCACACACGTGTGGCCCACACAACAAAATACAAATACACATCCGTGCAAACTAGCCCCAATGCTCAACCGAAGCTCGGTCGACGCTTTGGAGACTCATATCATGAACAGGCTGTAGATTTACGACTCTCCATTCGTTGCATCTCTCTCTCTCTCTCTCTCTCTCTAGGAGGGGAGAGAGAGAGAGAGAGAGAGAGAAACAAAGAAAGAGAGGGGGAGAGACAGACAGACAGACAGACAGACACACACATATACACACACGCAGACAGACAGAGAGACCGACAGACAGTGGATGGAAGAGAGAGAGAAAAAAAGACAAAGAGCCAGGGGCAGACAGACAGAGAGTGAAAGAAACAGACACACAGAGAGACAGACAGACAGAGACAGGGAGAGGTGAGTCCTTGTACTTGTGTCATTCTGGGCTCAATTAGCGACTTGACCTGATAATGAAAGCTTTACAGCACACAGCAGTCAACTAATGTCTGGAGCAGAAACATCGTATCAAATGTTGGCCAAAATTCTCTGCCCCACCCACCCCAAAAACCACACACACACACACAATTTAGAAGTTAGACTGATAGAGAAACGAATCAACGTATCATCTGAAAATTCTGAAAGTTCAACTCATGCCTAATATTAAAACATAACAATAAAAACAATAATACACAGTCGTTTGAAGTAACTTGCTGATAACACATACCATTCTTCCAATACTACACCGATGGAAACCACAATGTAATATAAAACATTATGCACGAAGAAGCCTTTATGTTATCACACCAGTTGTATATGGGACTGTTAATGATACTGATGGCCGCACCTGATTCATCAACCTCAAAGGACTTCCGTAAAGATAACTGTTACACTGTTACATCTGAAGCTGAGTGAAGTTGTTGCTGGCGATGTCATAATCCTAATTAATACGAACTCGCAACAGAAAGTAAGGACAAACGCTGCGCTGAATGGCAACCAAAGACAGGAAAAAGGAAGAGGAGGACGACCAGGAAGAAGATGGCGGAGTTGTATTAAAAAAGAGATGGGGAACAAAATGGATGAGGAAGACATCAGACAGAAAGGAATGAAAGTCACTGTCGGAGGGCTACATCCTGCAGTGGATAGACAATGCCCAGGTGAAAGGTGAGAAACAAGAGTAATGAACATTAGCTACTGTAATGTGTCAGTTTGTGAAAGTCTGTTTAGGAACTGACGGCGCATTCAGACAAGTCTGTTTTGTCACTGTTTTTGTGTAAGATGTGGAATCTAGAGTCATCTCCTTTCCTACGGTAACCAGAGAGTATGTATGTATAGAGAGGTTTCACTATTGGTCGATTTGCACTGCGAGACACGGGAGGCGCCGCGAAACCACTGTTAGCATGGAGCGGAAAGTAGGTCGCTGCGGTAAACAATACCCGTTTGTGCATTTCCACGGGGTTTAAGAGCTTACAAACGGCTCTAAATAGTTTCAATTGGCCCAAAAATGTGAACAAGTCACAGTAAACAGATACGCACACTATCTTTGGAGAAGACGGTCTCTTTCAATTCTTGTTACGGCAACGACCTAGTTTCGCGATTTGGCGGAAGTGAGATCTCTCTAAAATACATACTTTCTGTGGTAACTTTTGTGGGTATGGACAGGAACTCTCAACACTATCCAGTTAATCTAATCGTAGTTCAAAGGTGTTTTTTTCTTTCACTCAGTCTAAACATCAGACACAATACATTAGACATTAAATCAATGAACTATAATTGGATTCAGTATTTGAAGTTGGCTTAGATATTAGTGTTGGAAAATAGATGTCCACTTGAGCGAATATTCAGCTTTGCGTAGAGCAGCAAAAATCCGCGAGCCGAATATTCGGCTTATCGTAGAGAACGAGTTAAACGGGACCTCGCAAACTGGTAAGACTGAAACTAGTCTGTCTCATCACTTCGGGCACGTCGAAACTGTTCTGAGTCAGTTGAGGGAAAGAGACACCTCGCCCATTGTGTCAAACCAGACGCAAAAAAAAAAAAAAAAGACTCGACACAGTACACCTTACATTAGAAGTCGGTGGTGCGTGGCATCAGCAGAGCCATCTTCGTGTTTGACAAATGTTGTAATGATGAAATAAATAGTTATCAAAAAAAAATAATTAGGGCCCAAATTAAAAATAGAAAACTCACAACATTTTAACTGAATAATATCCTGATGCAGTGATGCTATTTTTGTTTTATTTTTTTTTTCTCTTCGACTTTGTCTCCCAGCAGTACCAATGATAATCGGTACAAAGGAAACATTCATCATACATTCAGGCCAACATTGTAAACTTCTACCATACAGGGATTTACGTTGAATAGATGGGCGAAAAACAACAACTAAAAAGGCCACAGTGTACAACATGCGTTGTTCCAAAAAAAAAATTATGCTTTTCGTACATTAATTTTGAATCAGTGCATTACGGAAAGAATAACCACGCTATGAGGATCTACAACTCCTGCCCCTTTAGAATCCGCGTCAACGACAAACGGAGGCATAATATAACTGCAAAAGACCCCGAAAAGTATGATAATGTACTTCCTTGAAATTGTCTATCCCCCTTGTATAATTCGAAGGAAGGTTTTAATACACTTACATCTCGCAACCAGCGATTAATGTCCGCCACTTAATCCATGTCATGCGGATGACCATCATGTATTTCATTAAAAAAAAATTAATTCTTTTGCCTTGTATTTGAAAGGCATATTTACCTTCAAGTACAGAACAAACAAGGTCTTAAATTTACATCCGTGAACTTGAAGGACGTACAAGAGTGAAGACAAATATTAATCGTGATGCACTAACAGCGGATACGCCAGAAATACCTGGACAAGCCCGACAGTCTCACAAACACAACTGAAAACCTATATCCTCGAGAACGCACAGACACACAACACCACTCTGTAATCCTTCCGTTTCGAGCAAAAGACGGCTAAAAATAAATGAATATCTATAAAAAAAATTGTGAACTTTATTAGGCCAACTGACTGCCAAATCACGACATTTTTACATGTACGTTGCCACATAAATGTAAACCTAATTCAGATACGCAAAACTAAACCATGAGTTTGGGTTTGGAGAAAGCACGTCTACACACAACGATCACACAGTGCCAGATAAAAGCAAGACGATACACAGACGGAATATAGCAGAAGAACAGGACAGAAAAAGACCGCACTAGAAGTGTCCACCAAACGCCCGCACTGACACACGAAGAAGGAAGTCAAGACCACACACAGGTAGAAACAACAACAAGAGAAGTGAGGTGCTAGTGACCAAAGCACTGTGGCCGCCAAAACCAAAAGTATCCACGCGATACACAACCAACTAAATGCTAAAAGACGTCACACACATTGTTACAGAAGTGAAAACCTCTTGCTCGTATGCCTACACAAAAACAGTCCCCAATAATGATGTCCAACCGCACAGCGAAACAGGAATGCTTTACTTTTATCGTTCACACGGCGTTGGGCCAGATCTGTCAATCTTAATGTGGCCAACAAACGCCGGTAATGAGTGTGTTCAGGGCGGTAATGAATGCTGGTCTCAAGGGAGCAGGGTTGATAACCCATGAAGACATTGGTGATACTTGTAAAATGCATCAGTGTAAGGAATCAGGCCCAGTAAAACTGCGTAAACGAGGGCCAATACATAATCACAATCGTTCTGTCATTATACAATAAAATATACATGTATTAACTTATTCACTCCAGGGGTTCTACGCCAATTTCCAATAGACTCCTGGGCATGGGGAGGTAGGAACAGTGGCGGATCGACTATGAAACTAATAAAGCTTAAGCTTAGAATACTGCTACTACTGCAGGAGGGGCCCTGAAGAAACTTTTTTTTATGAGTGAATTTTGAATGTTACCCTACTGTTGTTGGATACGAAGGTGCCCCAAAGCAGTTCAAGCTTCAGAGTCCCAAATATATAGGTCCGCCACTGAATGGAGGTCCACAGTCAAAGATGGACGTCAGGCAGTGTGTTTCACTGATGATGTGAATGTCTCAAACTTCATACACCGCTGGTTTTTATGTATTTGCTCCACATTAATTTCTCCCTCATCCATGCACACAAAAAAAAAAAAACACAGTGGTGTGCACGAGTGCACATGACGTGCGTCAATTTATCTATCACCAAAATCTCGCGCGGACAACAATGTTTCAGGGGAAATCCCACTGTGTCAACACGCACGGAAAGAAACGAATTTTTACAAACTACAAACCACACCACCTTCTGTAGTCTTACTTGTATGTAACAACATGAAATGGTATTGTTCTTTTCTTTTTTTTACGCCAATTAGAAATAGAGAAGATTCCCATAAATAACCCACAGAGCAACACAAATATTAATACATGTAACTACCCCTCACTCTGAACCGAAAGTTACACTAGTTGTAACAATTCCAAATCCTCGCTAGGCCTCCTGAACCTAACATTTTGAATTCTCTTCCTACTCTCAAATCCTAACCAAACTGATATCTTTCCACAAAAGGCTTTCAAAGAGAAAATTTCCCCCAAAGTCACAATAATTATCTAACATCACACAATGACCCAATGTCCAATCACAAGCCAAGGGATTTACTAAAAGGCAAAAGAATAATCTGCAACATATTAACGTCAAAGATAAATATAGTACGACTATTCTGTGTATCCAATTACACCCAAACAATCACTGACCAAATTGTTTTCAAAGCAAAAAAAAAGTATAAATAACACATTTACTCCAGAAACAAATATGATACGATTGCACTGTGTACACATATCCAGATCGTTCAACGATCCCTTTAGACCGTGTTGAGAAATAGTAGAAACAATGACAGGGCACACTAGTACTGCAATTGTTTTGTTATCACGCCAGATGCCAGTCACAAGAGAGTCTGACTGATAATTGTACAGCCGCGGGAGTTTTCTCTCATACCAAAGCACACCCTCTCAGGACACTGCACGCTCTCTGTGGCTCTTCGGGCCAAGTGACTTGACGCTTTTCAAAGCAGCGTATTATTTCTTCTCCCATTGCGGCAGTGGGCAAACTGACCGCTCCTCCTGATATCATATTTCTCGCACAATGAACAAAAATAGTATGCAGTATAACTGCACAACTGATAACTGTAACGATCTTTCTCTGTTTTCATGACTTCAGGCATAATGCAATCAAAGAGACAGAGAGAGAAAGAAAGAGGGAGAGAGAGAAAAAGAGAGAAACAAGAAATAGAAGCATGAATACTAATGTAATTATGTTGTACCCATCGATAGCTGCACAGCCACTTCCATCTCGACCACCCCCCCCCCTCCCCTCCAACTACCACCATACATCGATGGTTGTAGTGGAAAAACTTGCGTTCAATGCAAAGCAAAGTGGAGTCACTTTAACTTTAGAATGAGACATCTGAGAAAACTGGGCGCACTTTCGAGACCTCATTCAAGACGGCAACTTTCAAGTTCACGGCATAGTCTATCCACTGGTGAGCCATCCCCCAAAACCCGTAGATAGATCACGAAGGCCTGGCACAGAAACATGCATTCTAATAAAACGGGCGAATGGTCCGTGCAAAATGCCACTTATTGCTTCAGAACATCAAAGCCTTGTCATGGACATTCACCGTCCTAATTGCTGTACATTCGTACAAAGGGCTACGCACGTACGATACTTAAATCCCATTTCTCATAAAGGCCGCTGACTGCTTAATCCAGTTTAATAATGCAGAAACATTCATAACAACGAGCACTGAAGACTGTCTACACACAGTCTCTTATTTAATCTTTTTTCATCTCCTTAACTGCCACCAAATCTGTACAAACATGAAGAAAATATGGACATTATTCATAATAGACCAACGACATATTGTAAAACAAATTTACAGCAGTTTTGTTCATTCCGCGCCTCTCTATAAATACGACGTGCAGAATTCTAATGCTGCTAATGTGTACAATGATGATCCCACCGTGGGTCTGGATACTGTGCCAAAGAAACGAATGGGAAAGAAGCCAACTTTTTGTTTGTTTTCTGCGACCTTGGTTTTAAAAAAAATGTCCTGTTATGTTTGTCCTGGGGTGTATTTGTTATCGGGTTTTGGCCATCAAACCTCATGACATCTGCATGCCTGGCGATATGTTGGACAGTTTGAACTGGATCACCGTGACATTATTCTGACATTCCAGTTTTGTAGTTTGTGGTCCAGCTTGACTTTCAAAAAGCCGACAATAAAAGGGGGGTATCATACTGAGCCCGGAACGTGCTGCTAACAAAATGTACACGCAAGAAATGCTGGCCGAAACTGTCTGTGTCTGACCGGCCATAGGATGATAGGGTCTTCTCGGATTTATTAAGAAAATACAGGAAATTATGGTGTACATTTCCTGTCTGCCACTGCCAGCATCTGACTGTGCCGTTCCGGTCTTAGTATGATACCCCCACCCACCATCCCCCGACAAAGCTAACTGACTGACTAAACTAACGACTTTTAAAACACCAAGTCTCGGATCAAATCATTCGCTACTTTGTTACAAATTGAGATGCTTTCAACGAGCTGTCAAATCACTGGCATTCGTCACATCAATTCTGCGTGAAAACAGCCTCTGACATTGGGATACACACTGTACGGTCTTATTCACCACAAGTAAAGTAAATAGACATAATAATGCACGTTTTTTTTTTTTTTCCTTTCCCTCAGGCTGCCAAGCCCAGCTCAAGTTCCACAAAACAGAAAAAAATGCATTGAGACACAGGACCGTTTAGTTCGGGCACCAGAGCGGGCAAAATTGAGGTGCACTTTAGTGAAGAAGCACTGCAGATCAGCGAGTAAACTGTTTTCTGTGCAATGCACATTAACCCAGGGCTGTTCTCATGATGGTAAGGCACCTTGAAAGAGCTGAACTTTCAAACTTATAGGCACTAATTTTTATGCTCAATTAGTCAATATCTTGAGTTTTTTGTGACATGAGCTCGATGTATAACGACGCCCTCCATTTAATGTTATCTAGCACCGGCCCATGAAGGCCACACACAGTACAGCATCATATCGGCACCGTCCCTTAAGTCTGCCGAACCTCAATTATTCGAAAAATCATCAGTTTTTATATTTATCATGTTCAACTACATTCAAAGCCGAATGATCTTGCTTATAGACTCCTAAGCCGAAAAATAATTGAACAGCAAACTTTCAAAAAGTCATAGACACTAGACCAGTTGCGCTAAAAAAGAACAGATCTTTTCTTTTCATCTCTTGAAATTTGAAAAAAAATTAGTTCAAACCAGTTACTACGCCTTTCGGGCACAGCAACGATGTGATCCCTCACTGCCCTTTTCTTTCAGCTTTGTGAACAATACAAAAATTGCCAGTGCTGTTCGGCAAATTACTGCTAGTCTTCCCGACAAACCAGGAAGTCTGGGCCTGACTAATCAGCTGGTTCTAAAATAGGCATGATCAAAAGCGTTCTTTCATCATCTTGTTTTCTTGGATGGATGATCCTTTTGAGCTATAAGCAGGGATTTTCAACTTGGGTGTCGCCAAGACATGGGGATATTATCAGCCAAGCAAAACAAAAGCACACCCCTCCAAAATTTTCTTTCTCTCTCTCTCTCTCTCTCCATATGTGGGTTCCTCTCTCTTTCTCTATCCAGATGTAAACTATGTCTACTCGGTACATAAATGCATGTAAAATGGGGAGGGGGGGGGGGTGAAGGGTGTCTCACCACACTGGTGATCATAGTCTTGAAAGGGGGTCCCCAAGCAAAACAAAAGAAATGGCTGAAACACCCCCCCCCCCCCTTTAAGAAAAAATTGTTGACATGCAACTCACAAAATACCACTGGCAGATAAGATTTCCTTGTGCGGCGTTAATAGTTTTTCTTTCAATATTTCACTCGTGCTTCGCTGGATTTTTATCCGTGGCTTTACAACACAAATATTTCCATCTTAGAGAGCTGCACGTCTCAAATGTGTATGAATATTATCATATGACGAGAGCACACAAATCCCAAAGACCCCCCCCAAAAAAAAGAAAGTTATCAAACCGTTCGCCGACATTCCACGTGCCACATTCAGTCAGTTTATCTTCCTCCAGCAACGCTGACGTATCTAAACTTTGGGCATGAGGGATGGGAGTGACTTTAAATGGCGTCCCAAAAGTGTTGATTCATGGGCACTTTTCCTTCTGTGAAAATCAAAACGTTCCTTTCTATTTCAGATCCAAGATGTCTTCGTAGTACCAATAGAAGAGCGCATAGAATATACCGTGAAGTCTCATTTGCGCATTTACTAAAATGAAACTTTTAAAAACTTCATTTTTTTTTTGCCTACTGATGTACACGGTCAGCTTACCCTGCATAACTATGGCATCACCACAAAGACACCGACCCCCCCCCCCCCCCACCCCCCAATGAAAGAACGCATAGAATATATCGTGAAGTCTTATTTGCGCATTTACTAAAATGAAACTTTTAAAAACTACATTTTTTTGCCTACCGATGTAGACGGTCAGTGTCGCGATGTGGGTTAGATGGGGAGAATTCGACTGACACTCTTTCGAGGTCCGCTCCCACAATCGACGAACACACACAAAAAAATACTTGCACTCTAAAAACTAAATAAATCAATTGCTTTGATTTTTAGCAGAACTGTAGGGCAGTTTAATTACAGGAATTAATGTAACAAATATAATTATAAATATAAATATCAATTCAAAGGCAACTGAATCTAACTAATGAAACTACAGCTTTCTATAAAGACTAACTTATTCACTCTAACTACTTGCAGGTCATATGAGTTAGATGCCAAATAGAATCCGCGCACGTGGCGACGGATATAACAGTTTAAATTCTATTAATTCAATGAGACATGTTATGATATGGACATTTCCTCTAGACAGGCCATGGAGAATGCTTGTACAACCATGCGTTGTCTGGCGGTAGCTCTGAAACTGTCTTCAAAAGTAAGTAGAACGGTTCACTTTCATCATTACAAATTAGTATGGACTCTCACCATGCGGCCCTCACTGGGAGTGAGAGCGCTGGATGTAAACGCTGTGGGTTCATATCAAACCAAGTAGCTTAGGCTCTGGAGCTTTAAAACATCACGCTCCTCACAATATGGACTGCTCAACTGCGTCTCTATGTCTCTCATCTGGCTGGGGACTATCGCCGTCCACCTCGTAAATGGATTGTCTACATGTGGCCTCTATCTAAGCTCTGCACGGGTTTAAATACTAAAGCTATGTCTCGACCTTCCGTCCAGATTCATACATTTGATTGGTGCAGTCGCTTCAGCTCAGCCTGCAATATTAATTTATGCTTGTCATGGCCTTGCGCCAAAATCAAGGTCAATTTTACGGTCTAGACAAAATTTAAAATGCGAAACATTAACTACTAAAATCTTCAACCCCCCGTGCTTTCTACTCTTATGCACGAATTTCCGAACGCCAACTAAGCGTCTAAATAAACTACCTTTACTCGCCCCTTATCTATGTTAATCAAAATCACGGGGTCGAGAACTGCTCTGTCATTCCTAGCTATACATTTATTCTGTCTCGCCCCTCCTTCTCTCCATCTATCAGAAAAAAGGTGTTTCAAAACAAACTGTTCACGAGAACAGCTCAAGGACAAATTACGCTGGTTATAATCAACAAGATCGTAAAAATTAACTCACTGACGTCGTGACCTACCACGGCATTTATGATCCTAATGTGTTCATGACAGTCAGCTTACCCTGCATAACTACGGCATCACCACAAAGACACCTACACACCCCCCCCCCCCCCATAGAAGACCGCATAGAATATATCGCGAGGTTTAATCTGCACATTTACTAAAAGGAAACTTTTAAAAAGTACATTTTTTTTTTCCGACGGATGTAGACGGTCAAGTTACCCTGTATAACTATGGCATCAACACAAAGCAGCGCCCCCCCCCCCCCGCCCCCACACACACTCTTTGTGTGCAAAACAAACCCAATCAAAATATGATTCACAAGGCATATCTCTGTTCTGTCAGCTAAAACCCGGATTTGGTTTCACCAAACCACTGACAACCTTGTTGACAAACTCTCTACACATAATACCACTGCTGATCCTCACACACCAGCAAATGACTAGCTCAAGTCCAGAAAACTGTCATCACCTCGGCCTCGTTCTGTCGCATTTGATTTGTCAAATTTTGGTGTGCGCGCAAACTATTTTGACAATGGCTGAGTGTGGACCGCCAGTCCAATCCTGTATCATAGCTCTGTTGTACTATGTTCTAACTCTTGAGCGCCGATCATAATCCACGCCAGTATGGTAAAAGGAAACCACTGTGTCCAAAAACTATTTTCAAGCAGGAGTTTGAGGAGTTTGAGTTTGAAGTTAGTAAGTACGTCGACACGATAACGGTCAGTGGTAGGAATCTCCTCAGGTGAAGCAAGACAGATGACGATCTTCAGAGGAAAAGTGGATTCTTTCATTTGATGTTTTGGCCTTTAGCTTTCTGACATCTTCTACAGCCCTGGCCACACCGAGTTCACGACTTTCCGTGTTCGTCACCCACATTTATTATTTATTTATTTTTTGTCGCCAGGCTTTTCTTTGGGTTTGAACTGGCACCGCTAGTTTCTGTTTTTCCCAATTCTGCCACTGGTTATATGATATAATGTAGCGTTCGTTTCTTTTACACCAAATCCAGCAGGAAGCACTTTCCGCTAGCTGTGGTTGCTATTTCCTTAAGGGCACTTCTAATTTTCCTGCCATATAGACTGTACCAGCAGAAAGCAAGACGCTGCAGAAGGTAGTCCATGAGCCCCTTGAGTTTGAACATCTACATTACATAATACAGTATAACATTTTATCTACTCTGCTGGTCAGAGATAACTTAGACTTAAGCCGTGTTTTTTATTTACACGGAAACGGAAACGTCAAAAATCCACCAAGTAGTAAAAAGGAAGAGTGTTTCCATGTGTACGGCAAAGACATGATAAGCATTCTTTCTATTTCATTACTTAAATTGTTTTAATGTTTACGTTTCTGTTTCGGTAGACATGAAAACCCAGCTTAAGTCTAAGATATCCCAGCTCCTGGGAGCCTGTGGGCCCTTGGAAAGTAGACAATGAGCCTAGGACATACGCCGACACATATACGCTTGTCTTACACTTACATACACACGGCATGCAAAACATTCAACGTTCCCTTAAAACACACAGCCCAGCACACCCAAGGCTATAATATTTACATCCCATGTGTGCTAGCTGTGTGTGTTTCCAGGCCCTTCCTGTCCAGACACTTGTGTTTCTCTGTCACAAACACACAAACACAAGCCTAGCATGACATCAATACTTATGGCCTGGCTCGGAAAACAGCGATACCTCATTCTACAAAAAAAACAGAGCTTGTTTAACGGGCAAATTCCGTCCGACACCTCAAATAATCGGCAGGCAATTTCCAGACTTAGACGAAGGCCAATGTTTCGCGTATGCGCTTTGAACGCGGTTTTCGAAAAAAAAAAAAACGTCGCTGAATTTCTTCTGACTTTGACAGAAACAAAAGAACGATGCAAAGAATAAATTTCTGAAATGCGAAGTATCAAACCCATGGATCTGATAGTGTAACAAGATCATTACAACATGAAGATTTAAGAATAATAATAAATCTAGATCTATCCCTGAGCCAGGATCTTTACGTCAGTCCAACGTAGATTGGTAAAGGATTTCTGTAGCGTCTGATAGGGTTATCACAGGGTCGGATTCCAATATCAAACCGACGGCGGCATGATGTCGCAACCAGCCAATCTGCATAAGAACGATGTCAATCCTATGAGCAAACCTGAGGTCAACCCTACCCGTCGGATGGGAGTAGGATTGAAGGCTGGGGTTCCAAAGACATTAATTTTGTTCATGGAAATCCGCCCTGTTGAGATCTGTGCATAGGCGGTGCAACCAACCATCAGGCTACAACTCTCTCCTTTCACACATGTACCATTCAAACTCCAAACTCTGTGTCATGAAAGACCGTCAAACAGAGAGAGAGAGAGAGTTCTCGCCGCTTGTCGTGACTGCTGATAACTCTACAAAAGTAATGAGTCCAATTCTAACGGATTTCCCAGCAAGTGATTCAGAAACGCCATTGAACTTTTCAAGAGCATAGTATCGAAATAACAGGCCGTAGAGTGCGCACAGATAAGACCACAAGAAGTACATACAGCCTTGCATTTAAAGAGGCCCAATTGCTTCGCTGTGTTTGATCCAAATATTCCCCACGACACAACTCAAAGTTTGTTGGAGAGATAAAGCTGACAGATATAAATCACACTTGAGATAAAACTCTCCACAAACACACGAAGCATGCTGGTATTTACACTGCACTGAAGGGGGATACTTTCTCCATGTGTCATAATCTGGTGCATCCTAAGGGTTGGAGAAAACACTCAATTTTCGTAATTTTGTGAAATTCACTTTGTAAACGTCATATGGGCGGGTACCAGTGAGAAAAGTAAGAATTTGCACTTCTTTTTATAAGGAGCCACAGATGAAGACGATGAATATCCACAATTTGCCAACGCATGCGGCAACAATAACATAATTATGTCAACTGCGCTATACATTTTGCAGTTCTCCTTTGTGTAGGTTAAAAACCCAAAAGAACTCTACTTATATTTCAGATTAAACAATTATTCTATACATCCTTAAGTTGTTGAAGAGTCGCAAAGGCTTTTTCTGCGCGTATGAACCAACAGATTATATAATCTGAGCGCCTACAAATAAGAGCATGAAAAGACAACGCTCCAAACAGGCCTGATATACTGTATAACGTTCTGATCTCTGTTCAAACACCATCTGTCACATGATCGATGACAGAAGTGACATGTTTTTCCAGCGTAATCCAGTTTAAGTAAACTCGAAACGACAACACAATCAAATAATGTAACTGATAACATAAAAGTATCAATAACAAATGTTACTGACCAATGTTGCATAAAAATGTATGCAAATACAAGATTTTTTCAAACAGAAAACGCTTGAAAGTATATTGTATTCAGAGAACGGGGATCCCTCTGGTCAGATTAAAGAACTGCAGCTCTTGGAAGGTATTATACTACGCCCGGTCAGACATTAGTCAGATGCTGGCAGACAAGTAGTGCACACCATAATTTCCAGTATTTTCTTAGTAAATCCGGAAATATCCTAACATATCTAAGCCTGGTCAGACATTAGTCAGATGCTGGCAGACAAGAAGTGCACATCATAATTTCCAGTATTTTCTTAGTAAATCCGGAAATATCCTAACATATCTAAGCCTGGTCAGACAGTCAGATTCTGCCACTACTTCTTTGGTGTATATTTTGCTGGCAGCATCTGACTGTGTCTGACCAGGCTGAGTACAATACCTTCCTAACATGTGTTTCCGCTTATGTTTTCTTTACTTTCCCGGGGCTAAGCCATACCCAAGTCATGAGTCTGTTACTAACTAAATACATTTTTTACAGTGGAAAGATAAAGCCTCTGTCTTCAAGCACAGATGGATTAGTCTAGTTCATCTTTGTTAGCCTTAAGGAACAGCTCCGTCCTTTTCCAGAGCCATCCGCTGACCGAAAAGCTGCACACATGAAGACAAACTAATACAGAGCTCGATACGTATGTTTGTTTGTTGTTGTTTTTTTAACTGCAGGACTACCATCCACTGCACGGTACGTCTGTCAGCTGGCTACAGTGACGTTTGCACATGTACCATGTCACTCCGCAATTACTGCCGGGTCTACGTTGAAGGGACAGTGAACATCGCTTTTGTCAAAATACCTATCTCAGACCCGTCAACTAATTAATGTCCTATGCCCTATCAAGGCAAACTGAAACTGCTAGTAAGTTATGATTTCCACTCATGGGAGAACACAATTACGAAACACCGTATCATACTTCACAGGTCACATAAGAATTATATTCAATGTATATCTTCATAATGTACATAATGTCATCACTTTACTGGACTGCTCTTCATACTCACACCTGGCAGGAAGTCGCTTTTCATTCTATACCACAAAATAATAATTCTCATGTCCCTCTCGATATCCTATAATATACTATTTAGTTGGGCCTATTTAGGATATCAATGAAGCTGGCCAAGAGTCCAGATTTAGATTTGGTTATCCAGTTCAACGGATCAGTCCGGTCATTTGGATTTGGATGGCCATGGACACAATCGGATGACCCGCTTCCGACTGGCTGTTAGAAATCTAGATCAGAGGCTCGTTAGATAATGAAGCAGTTTGTCTGTCCGCCCAATCTCCGCCTTAATTATTACAGAAAACAAAAACAAACAAAAAAATTTAATGGTCATCAGACACCACCACGCCCCCATCTCCTTCTTCCCCGGACAGGGACGCTCACAAAGTTGAGCGTGCCTTAAAAGGACCCCCCCCTCCCCCCCCAAAAAAACGAGATCAATGAGAGTATAGTGAACCTACAGACCCCACTTGAAGTCAGTGAACGTGTACGCTACTACAACCCCTCTTCTCTCCTGGACACAAATCGAGGGTCGAATCGAACCCCCCCCCCCCTCTTTTTTTTGTTTAACTAATCTAAAATGTGGATCATGATCCGGACATCCAGATATTTTGAAGTGGATGTGACCCAAAAATCCGGATCACTCAAAAGCAAGTCTCTACTTAGCCAGTCCTGTAGAATTAGCGACAGTTGGCAGGCATGGCATCTGATGTGCAAATTTGAATTTCGCCACATGGCTGTATAAATGCCCCCCCCCCCTCCTCCTCCACTTGATGCATTCAGCAGTAATTTAATTCAACTATGCAAGCCCCCCCCCCCCCACCCACCCCCTTTTCCACTGAACCATTTTTCCGCTAATCTTTCTTTCATTAGAGGCAAAACAAAACTCGAAGCTTTGCCATTTTCCACTGAACCTTTCCACCGTGCTCATTTTCCATTAATTTCCTTCTCAGACGTTTTCCTGTCAACCGTCGCCCCCCGCGCCTACTCTTCCTACCCGCTCTTGTAACCTTTTGTCGGTTCTAATTGATCAAAAGTTCAAGATCCCCCGTTCATTTGCCTGTACGTGTAGCATGTTCGGGACGTACTCATGTAATGTTTGTCTTTGGCGGCCTTCTAGCACAAACTTTTTCTCCTTCTAACTGAATTTTTTAACTAGAAGAGATCGAGTCCCTCCTTCAATTTCTATGCCCTGCGATCTTTTTCCGACTAGTTTTCATTTGATTAATATCGGGTTTTTGTTGTTGTTGTTGTTTTCGTACGTGTATGTCTTTTATACACTTCGTCCTTTTCAAGTCCAGTCCAGTCGTTAAACAGCTGCTTCATTACCAACTCAAAATTGGTCTTTACTATCCAGTGAGTGACTGGGATCGATTAGAATTCCCCACAACTTAGAAACCGTGATTTATTTATTTATTTATTATAAACGTTTTGTAATTTAGACAGCAGTAATATAATCTTGTGAAGACAAACACCTGCTTGAAACAGACCAGTGAATGTAGATGTAACAATGATTGTGCACAATGTTTCGACCAACGGAGGTTTAACACTAATGTCCAGCATCGTATATAAGTATTATGTAGTTGAGTTAGGGTACTTGACATGTTCGTTTGACATTCAAGAGATGGAAAGGGCTACAAACGCCAAATACAAACAATGATACTTTGATTTCAAACTCACGCAATCATATTATGATATTTGTAGCAGCTAGGGCTCAAAATGGGAGATCAGAAGGGGGGGGGGGGAGAAGAGCCGTGGGCACAGGCCTACATTGTTTCGTAATCCGACTGATGAACACGATCTGTTATATATGAGTAAAGTCATGACTTGTGGGTGAATGTAGAAATGTGGGAACAGCCTTGTGAGCTGGGCCTGAAGTTAGTGATGGTTTGGGGGGGGGGGGGGGGGTCTTACTATACATGTATTTATTTGTTTCGTAATCCGATTGGTGATCACGATCAGTTACTAAGTTGAGTACTGTCACGACTTGTGTGTGCAGGGAAAAGGTGGAGAAGTCAGGTGGGATGAGTGCAAGTGAGTAGTGGATAGGGGAAGAGGCGGAGAGAGAGGAAAGGTCGGGGATGGGATGGGGAGAGCAGATCTTAATGTAAGTATTTTGCAATCGGCTTACTGGTCGGGACCAGGGTATGATATTTGGTGTGAATACAATTATCATGTGTATGCCCGTGAAACTAGAGAAATGGGTAACACATTGTCATGATAATGGACACTGAGAAAGAAAGGGAGTTGGATGGGGTCATCACAGATTTGTTTCGTAATCCGAATAATAATCGGGGCCAGTAGATAAATATTAGGTGTAAGAATAATTATTTTTGACCGCGTAAAGACGTAGACTTGAGAGATGGGTTGAAGTTGGTAGTGGATAATGAGACATGGAGGGGGCGGGAGTGGAGGGAAATGAACAGAATGCAGGCATGAGATTGAAGAGGACTGAGAATAGAAAGGTCAAATGACCAACTACCGACAAATTTTAATGAGAGAAAATGAAAAAAAAAAAAAAATACACAATCAAACAATGGACGGTTACCGAGGTCAAGTGCCCGCGAGCTTAGAAAGAAACAAATATAGAGAACTCTGTCACAAACAGCTGTAAGTCTCGGCTCATTGACTAAACAGGTACCAAAACAGGGTAAACGCATATACCTCCCTCTGTTTGGCCCACGTTTTACGGGGCCTCTATGTTTAATCCCGGTGCAGCAAGTTGAGTCACACTGTAAGAAGGACGCCCTTTCTCTTCATACTTTCTTTTCATTTTGGCTCCTTAGGCCATCCCATCCTTCCTAGTCTAGGCAAGATATGATTTGACCTAGACATAATTGCAACATAATTGTTTTTAGCACAGTTGGATTCAGAAAATGTTCCTGGATAACATATTAAAAGTCCCCCTTCATCAGAGTGTCCTAACACCTTCAAATAAAATATTGAAAATATGAAATGTTCATAATGTTCTACTAGGCCCAACTGGCTTTCCATACTTTTGTCTTCTAGTTGGATTTTGTATCCCTGTTGGGTTATGAATCCTAGGGAATTTGCCCTCTCTCGGGAGAGAGAAAGGTATAAAGAGCCCTCTACCACTACCAGGATCTGGAAGGGAGACACGGTGGCTGAGAGAAGAACAGGGTCCGGTTAACCTGCAGTGCACTTCGTTACCTGATGCACACAATGCCAAGCACTTTCTGGGCAAATCTTTGCACGGAGAGCTCAAAAAACAATACGCACTAGAAACCCCCTCGAGGGCAGACATGAGCCTTCAATTAAGAGTTTATTTGATATCAAATAAGGAGCAACCCCTGTAGGCGATCTTCACGTCAAATCGATACGACAAATACTTCAATATCACGATCGCACTACAAAAAGACATCACTTATTCCCTTTATTCGTGTAATCACATGAAAAATGAGTTTTATATTCGCGGTGTGATCATAATCGATTCTAATTAAAATCTCCATAATTTTATATACCATAAATGGGGATTTACATATTCATAGTTTAAAAAAAAAAAAAGCCACAATGGAAATATTGTCACTGTACTAACATAATGGCCCGAGTCTGACTTTAGGCAAAATTACATACATTAATCTTTTTTGTTCTGGAGGCCAAGCCCAACACTAGATTTATCGTGTAAGCTAAAAATTTTAAAAAAACGACGTGCTGATGAGTGTCCTAAATAACAGACGGCGTAAGATAATTCTATTTTACCTGGATGTACAGTTTGATTGGCTGTTCTCAGAACTATAAAATGCGAGATGGGCCCTTGTGTTAGGACACTGACGATAATGCTCGGTCAAAGGTGTATGGAGAGACTGGGGTACGGTGAAAAAATGTGGTTTCATTGAGGCTCGCTGGGAGTGCAACACAGGCCACTGCCACATAAGCCTTGCAAGAATGTGTGCGCGTCTATGTGGGAGTGTGTCCCACTTTTTGGGCTTGACAAGGCAGCCTCCTGAATAGATAAAGCGTCTTTCCATTCAATTGGCAGGTTCACGGTGCCTTGTTATAAGTATTTTGACCTGGAGGCAAGGAGCTTATAATACTAATAGTATTATAAGCTCCTTGCCCGGAGCATTAACAAGTTGCCATGAAGTCAAATCTAGATTTTTTTGTTGTTGCTGTTTCTTTCACTATCAGCCCAGTTTTTCTTTCCTGTTTGTTCCTTTCTTTGTTTGGTTTTAGTTTTTCAGCGAAGTGCTTTCAGTTACACAAGTGGGCACAAGGAGATATTATACCCAGCACTCACTCCAGTACAATTAATTCTGTGCTTAGAAGATTCTACAAGAGCCATTAAAATGTTTTTAGACCGTATGTAAGAGTAAATACCGCCTAGCATCGTAAGTTGCAAATATGTGAAATCCTGTTACTACTTTGAAACAATTGTTTTCTTTCTCTTTAACAGTCCGCCATTTTAACATATCTTTAATCCTCTTTGATCTTCCACATAGCCTTTTCTCATAAAAACAGGTCATATTTGCTCACTTTCTCTATGCACTTCGATCACATATTTTGTTCTTTTGACAATCAGTATTCACTTCAGTTGATTTTTTTTTTTTAACCTGCGTTTAAACTGGTAAAAAAAAAAAACATAGCAAAGGAGACGGCACAAAATATTACCCAGACTTTGGTTCATTCGATCTTGATTTATTCCTGGAAAATTCGAAAAGGGTCAGTGATGAAAAAGCGATGAAAGATTCCACCATGACATCAAAGAAACCGAAACCAGATTATCAACACGTAGATTTGACATCCAGATTATGGTCGACTGTCTTTGATCCATGACAGCCTTGCCAGAAACACAGACCACGAGTTTAAGAAACCATTTTTTTTCTTTCTTTGGCCTTCCTGTGTGTCCCCAGAAAAGCAGATCTCTCTTATCGCCAAGCTTTGGGTCTATTAAAAATGCTGCTAGATGGCAGGCACGTCTTGGCACTGTGTGCGTCCTTTGATCACCAAAAAATACGAGGTATAAAACTACGAGGTTTACACATTAACAAGAGGCGACTTCACGGCCCACCATGTTATTGCACGTCTCAAGACAAAATGACGTCGGTAGAAAAAAAACAATTTCTGTATGAGTCACAGGAGAGAAAGAAAGACTAAAATCAAAGAATGTTGTTACAAGTATGCACGTCCCCCAAGTTTTTTGCGCTAGGGGCACGTATTTTAAATGCCTTTTGTGACGCCAGAGCTAGACAGCTCCTCCCGAAATACTCCTAACAACAGCCTTAATCAGTTATTCTTTCGGATTTTCTTTTTGTTTTCCTCCTGTTTTTGGTTGAAAGGGAAGGGGACAGGGTTAGGGATTCGATAAGATTTAGGTTTGAAGATAAGGATGGGATTAGGGACAGGTAAGTAGACGTACGCACCCCTAGCGCAAAACGCTTGGGGTACGTACATACAAGTAACAACAGCCAAAAACAAAATAATACTCTCATGTTTTGGTGATAAAAAGTTTCTACATTCTTCAGCCTGTAGATTCGCTTTCTGAACATGTCTTGTTAAAGGGTAGCCAGTGATGCTACGGAAATCCAACGCATAGGACTGATGTCAAGTTTGCACATATGAATAACATCGCACCGACGTGTTCCGCTGGTTACAACATCGCCCCGACGTCGGTTTGATATAGGGAGACGTACAATATAAAGGCATAATGATGGATGCGCATAGCCCACACACAGTGAGCCACAGTATATACCATGGGTACCTAATTACACAAATAAATTAATGTCTCTCTAGATATACATCGAGAGGGAAGGTGTGAGACAGAGTGAGAGACAGAGAGAGAGAGAAAGAGACAGAGGGAGATCCAGAGAGACATAGCCTACAGACAGGGAATCGCAAAGAGAGAAAGAAAGGGACACACACACAGACACACACAGACAAACAGACACATGGTGACACAAAGAGAGTGAGAGACAGGGAGAGTGACAAAGAGAGAGAGAAAAAAAGAAAGAGAGAGAGAAAGAGAAAGAAAGACGGAGACAGAAAGCCCACCTGCCTGTTAATCTTTTGATTACAGAAATTATAGCCAAAACCATTAGTCCCGTTTATCTCCAATAACCACACCTTCTCTTTCATCTCTCTCTTCCTTCTTTACACCTCAAAAAAAACATCTAATGTCTTTCTACCTGCAGGGTACTAAAACCCCGACCTTTAACTTCATTCTTATTATAGCAAAACATCAGGGGGGAGTGAGGGTGTCAAAGCTTAACAAATCTCTTTACTAAAGACCGGGGAAACTGAACGAAAGGGGACACTTAAGCCTGTCTTGGGTCTGAGCTAGCTAAAACCATTTTACAACACAAAATGCACTTAAGGAAGCAACAACCTCAGTGATTATGACAGCATAAAATATGGTCGATGCGTACTCAAAGCAGTTTTTTATTAGAAACAAACGAACGGTTTTGTCCTTTGTAATCAAGCCCACATACTGATTTTCTTACACAGATCCTGAGTGGTGGTTTAAAAACCAACTTCTAAAAAATTAAGAAAAACAAACAAGCACACCTGAATGAAAAGGAGCAAAGTCCACACACAGAAAAAAAAAAATTACCTTTGAAATACAAGAAACCAGAACAGCTGACTTTAAAAAATGTGATTTGTCTCTGAAACGCATGAGGTCCTCAAAGTTAATCCAGAACAGAGGGTTCGCGGTTACTATCATTTTGGGAGAAACTTTAATATCATGAGATCTGCAATATTGAAGAACTTTCTTTGCTTTTTTTTTCCTTTCTGTATATATAAGCATTGGTAAACCACGCATCCACCAAACACAATGAGAATCTTCATTACTGAAAGAAGGAAACAAAAGACAATAAAAAACATAATTTGCATAACTTCAACCTTTCGCCATACACAATATTTAAAGGCAACTGAAGGTACGGTAATAATCCCCAACTTGCCTTTTATTCTGAGTTTGTCAGTGACACCTGGTCTTATAAAATTCAAGCAAGAAATGAACAGGGCATATTTGTGACATTTAGATCATCATAGACGCCGTTTTGGCTCGCTTCAACAAAAAGGGACTGTCATAAAACAGCAAGAAGGCGTTTTTCCATGCGAATTACAAAAAGGGTATCATGGGCAGATATTTGGACGCTGTGTCTCTACTTACGACAGGGTATAAAGATTAATAATTATAATAATCCTCCTGAACTGCTACCACACTTCAGTCCGTATCACTTTTGAATTTCCCACTCTTTCCCGCAAAGTCCGAACGAAAACACTCGTGGCCACCATGAAATACCACCACGGTTGGACGGTTCACTACTACTACTACATGTACTACTACCTCTGTCACAACTACCACTACTGAACTGCGATAGCTACAACACAGTGTGCAGTTGTAGAAATAGCCCCCAGAGAGAGTGAGACCTATGCAGGGTCTACTGCGTCGCGCTGGTGTGTGCCCGCGGGAGAGACACGATGAGAATGAGGAAATGAATGAATGAACGCTAGCGGTGACGAATGCCCAGGTGAGGTGACAGGGGAGTCGCCCGGCGAGACCAGAGGGTAATCTGGTGAATGCCTAAAAATAATTCTGTCAGCAGACACCCATGGGACTGGTTGTGGAAGTGGCTGTCCAAAACTCCACTGAACTTCCATGTTTGTTGTTGTTGCTGCTGCTGCAGCAGTTGTTAAAGTTGTTGTTGTTGTTATTTAGTTCGAAAATGAATTAAGTGGCAAAAAATTCTACATGATCATAAAAATAAAGACAAAAAAATTAATAAGTAAAATGACACTATCCTTTTTTGGGTGGTTTCTTCCGTTCAAGAGAGTCCCGCCATTTTGTGGTCAGCACATGCGCCGCGTAAACTAAGTCCATGGCAGTATTTCTTGATTCACGAAAAGACCAAAAACCGAGCATCTACACAATTCGTGCAACAACAAGAAATCTAAACAATGAACTGTCAACACACAAAAAGACTTCAAGGAGATCATAGCGGATTCACGCAAGCTTCGGATGAGCGAAGTTTTCATTGTCCGGTCAATTTACGTCGTAGAAACTTTAGAAAGTAATGTTCGCTTTTTACAAAAATATTATTAAATTACTTCATTGGGACAAATTGTAACACTGAACCAACTACAGCACCTTGCACACTTCACGTCATTACTAGTAAGAATGTATGAAAGAAGATAATTTTTTCACATAAAATGGACAACAACAAAAAAAACTGTTAAAAATAAGCACATCGCATTATTTAAGAGATGTACAATAAATAAAATAAATTAACGTTAGATCGTTACATGAACATAACAATACGGGAACAGTAGATTGCTGAACAAAAATAGAAAAGAAAATATGCCCATAAATAACTCAAAAGAATAAATAATATAACCACTGCTAATAATAAGAATAATGAGATAGCTAAGAACTGATCAAAACGTACTGTTAATTAACAAATTTTAAAAAAACAAATATATCATAATTCCTCGCCACAGAAGACTGACATTCCCCGATCGAAAGTTTCGCTCCCTCGTCTAGCCAAGCTGGTAAATTTCAATTATATTTGAGTCTCTCTGCTCTTTGCTCTAAAACAACCTACTTTGGCAGGGTGGGAGGGGGGAGGGGGGAATACTAAGGTACACGGGAGAAGGAAGAGCACAAAAGCTGAAGGGGCGTGGCAGGGAGAGGTGAGAGAGTGTGTGTGGGGGGGGAGGGGGGGGGGGACAAAAACAAGGTCAGATGTTAAACATTTCAGGAGAGCAGGTGTGGGAGACTACTCGTGATCAGCCCTAGTTCTATTGAACGTGAGCACGTCCTCCAGCCCACCCCATCCCAGCCCACTCCGACCCCTCTAAATGACCAGAAGGCTTCAGTCTGAGCAGACAATCCCAGAATTGGAAAGTCAGTACTACAAAGATACCATTAGAGCCAGATATAAAATAATAATAATAATAATAATAATAAAAGTACTAATCTACTGCATCAAAAACGCGCGATTTTTATCAATACCAACCGCCGCTCATACAGCTCGGATTTGTGTGAAAAATTTGCTGCCTTCCTTCTTACGATTCTTTCTTAGATTTGAAATGATGGAAATGTATAATTTCTTAGTTCGCTTTGTGTCGCTGATTTTCGCCTCCGATGCTACTTCACGAATGCACCTGCCCACGACGCCACAACTTCGAATTTGGCCAGGTTCAGATGCCGCTGTATGGAAGAAGTCCTTTCTAACCAAAGCATTTGTCACCGTGAAAAAAATGGTTCTCCTCAGGTCATGCATTAAATTAAACAAAACCATTGAGACAACATTATCACTGCGGCTCCCATATTACTTGGACCCTCCCCCTTCCCCTCCCCCCCCCCCCCTTTTAATTTTCCGTCTTTCCAATCTCCTATTTCAGTCTTTCGCAATAAGAATGTTAGTAATGTCTCACGTGACTATTCCCATGGGTAGGTCTTTAGTCAGTTATGTAGGCCCTGCGGCCCCTGACACTGTTCCGACAGGAGTGGTAGTCGACTAGTATTATTTGATTAATCGAATACCGAAACTATTCGAAAGACGATCGAAAAATTTCTATATATTCGAATTGTTTTTTGTCTCCCCCAAAGAACCCAACGATTTAGTTAAATTTTTCGCGATCAACTAAACACTCAGACAAAAGAAAAGAACCATTCAATTTACTGGACAGAAAACTTTAACCGATCTAAAACTTACAAGCCATAGTTCAAATTCTACCTGATCAAAACCACACTACTGGGTTACGAGATGCTTTTGAACATGGTTTTTCTTTATCGTGCGCAACCTTACATGCCTTGCTTGATCTCGCATTATGCGGTGATTTTTGACAATGCCATGATTCGAAAACTGTTCAACTAATCGAGCCAGCAGTATTATTAAGAGAACAGAGGGAACTACCAGAAGCGCAAGAAGCCCTCTCTTCGTGACTACGGGAAATACGCCCACCGCCATTTTGGATGAACTACAACTTCACTTGATTTGATGGGCGGTAAACGGTACCCGTTTGTGCATTTCCTCGGAGAGTAGAGCTTGCAAATGGCTCTAAATAGTTTCAATCAACCCAATCAAAATAATGAAAAAACCACTGTAAATAGATACGCACACTGTCTTTGGTGAAGACGGGCCTCTTTCAATTCTTGTTACCGCCGTGACCTAGTTTGGCGATTTGGCGGATGTGAGATCTCTCTCTAAATACATACTCTCTGATGTTGCATTAAACATCAGTCACATCCAAAATGGCGCAGGCCAGAAGAATTTTATGTGTCTTTCAACCTGTCACTCTATCTATCTATCTATCTATCTATCTATCTATCTATCTATCTATCTATCTATCTATCTATCTATCTATCTATCTATCTTGTCAGTCTGTGTGCCTCTCTGTTTATCCTACTCTTTCTCTCTCTCTCTCTCTCTCTTTCTCTCTCATGCATCACTCTCTGTGTGTGTATGTGTGTGTGCGTGCGTAGTTTACTGTCATTTTTGTTGTATTTTTACATTTTTGAGAGGTGGTTTGAGGGAAAATGGGAGGGGAGGGGAGGGGAGGGGTGGGGTGGTGGGTGGGGGGGGGGTGGGAAGGAGCTGAAGAAGGAGAAAAATAAGCGCGAACGGCCCCTAGTTACATAACATCTGTGCATTCAATAAATTGTCAACATTTGCAAATACAACAGTTTTCACAATGCAACAGACTGCCTGCAGTGTAGACACATGACTGCTGTATGTACAGCGGCTGAGGCAGTGACCGGGTAATCCCCCGGACAAACAACAGCGGATAAGCTGTAAAATATCGGGTGTCTGAGCCACTGGGCTCTAAATTTAATAGTTTCACTGCTCTGAGCTGAGAGAATGTTAGAGCAGCTCAGCACAGTGCAATACCAACGATTCCCCAAGCGGGCAATGCCTTTCCCCAAAACTTGCTATGCCCCTGTTCAGACTTCCCCAACATAGCTGCTGGGTTGAAACCACTGACGTGCTCATTACTATCGAGCACGCCAAGAATTGAAATAAAATTTCCTTGCTGTCGACTTCTATTAACTCTTACAAACTACTATGCGATAAACATTAGATTAAAACATATTTTTTTCCAATGCAATGTTTCATTTTTATTGGCAGTTTTCCCTAAACCCACTAGAGAAACTTAAAAGAAAAAATGTTTAAAGTTCGTTTTCTTCCAAAAATACACGAAGGCTAGTAAATGCATTCAGAGAATAATTGCGCACGCAGCAAATGCACCATAAGAACAACAAAAACAAAATATATGTGTGTCCGAGACGGCCATCAAGCTCTCAAGTCCATTATCACGCAAGAACTTCATTGTTTTACAGTCAACTTGTTTTGCTGAGGCCGTACCTTTCATATCAACACAGTGAAACTACTATCGTATGTTATTTATTACCAGCTGTCGGTAGCATGAACCGGGGCCATAGCTGTGTCTGTGATATTAGCCTGATTGTGCTGAAAAAGGAACGTAGACTCCCAACAGCACAAACCAATACACAAACTAATAAAAATGCAAACTATGTCATTACATTATTCAGATAAACTGTCGTTATACTATATAATATTTGTGGACTTGAGATTTTTCGTTGCAAAAGGCTTCTGAACCACTCAACACTCAGACTTCAAATTTTATATGGTGCATCAGAATGGATGTAAGGGTGCACAGTTTTCAATAGAAGTCTCAAATCGGTGTAGTTTTTTTTATTGGAAATTTATTGTTTCGCCATCATTTAGATCTATTTCGAGTCATGGTTCGCCATTTTAAGGTTTCGTTATCACTTCCTGCGATGTGTTCACTATCAAACACACTAACCCGTGCGCAAATCATGCTGTTGTACGGGATGCGCAGGGTGTCAACTCACAAAGGCAGAGCAGTAAGACATTTAAAAACAAACAAACAAAAATAAAATAAAACAAATAGGAACAGGCCAGACATAGCAGGTCCATAATAACCACCTAGAACTGAAACCAATATTCAAACCGATTTATGCCAGGCAGGGCCGGGCACCTCAGCTAGTCTGTTTTAATTTCTTCCTTTTCTTCTCTTCCATTCAGCCTCCACTTCCATCGGCTCTTCCTTCTCATCTCCTGGACTCTCCCAGCAATGCTGCACATTCTACAAGACTTTCCTTTTCTATAGCATCACATTATTCAGCCAATCTGTCGTCATACATTATAATTTGTTTCTGTCCTTCTCCTCTAGTCTTATTCCGGCTAGCTTTCCATGGTCTTTTCTTTCTCACCTACTGCGTTCTCCCAGCAATGCTGCACATTCTACAAGACTTTCCTTTTCTATGTCATCACATTATTCAACCAATCTGCCGTTATACAATAATAAAATTTGTTTCTGTCCTTCTCCTCTAGTCTTATTCCGGCTAGCTTTCCATGGTCTTTTCTTTCTCATCTACTGCGTTCTCCCAGCAAAGCTGCACATTCTACAAGACTTTCCTTTTCTATGTCATCACATTATTCAACCAATCTGCCGTCATACATATAACTTGTTTCTGTCCTTCTCCTCTCGTCTCATTCCGTCTCCATTTCTACCGTCTCTTCTCTCTCATTTCCTGCGTTCTCCCGGTATACGGTAAAGTTGCACATTCTACACGACTTCCTATTCTGTATCTTCACATTATACACAATCTGTCGTTATGCATTTCATTTTTTTCCTGTTGTTGTTGTTCTACTCTTCCTCCATCCTGATTCCATCTCCCTTTCCATCGTCTCTTCTTTCTCAGACGCCATCCTCCCAGGTAAAGATGTACATTCTACGCGCCTTACACAAAAAAGCAAAACTACAGTACATTATCTGTACAATCTGTTCACACCTATTTTAATTTCTTTATTCTTTCACCCTACCCCCCTTTTTTTTTTTTAACTCTTCTGATTCTGTCTCCCTATCCATCTTCTCTGCTTTTTCATTTCGCGCGTTCTCCCAGCAAAGCTGGACATTCTACATGACTCCCTATTCTGTAGCTCCACATATTCCTGACAATCTGTCGTTATGTACTTTTTATTTTTCGTGTGTGTGTTCTACCTGTCCTTGGGCTCCTCCTGTTCTGATTTGGTCCATCGTTTCTTCCTTCTCATTTTCTGCTTTCTGTCTGCCAAGTTGCACATTCTAGGCGTCTTTCTTCAAGTTGACTTTAAAAAAAACTGCTACATTGCCGTTTTGTACGTCCTTTTTCCTGTGTGACCGTTCTCGCTTTGTCTCAGGGGCTTCTATAACATGACAGGATGACATTTCCAGAGAGGAGGGAAACTTGGGCTCGCTTGGAATTTTAAACGCTGCATTTTACTGTTTCTCTCTGAAGTTCATTGGAAGAATTTTCGGGGTTTATTTTTAAACCGTACTTGTGGCCAGTGTGAGGCTATTTTAAAACCCCAAAGTTATTCTGTCATTCTGGCCGGGGTAAACGATTTGGTAGAACATCCGAATAGCGAGCGATTTTACTTCCTATTGTTCAACGAATAGCGAGCGGTAAGGGACAGGGTTAGCGAACGTATTACACAAGCTCGCTATTCCGATGCGCAGCCAACGATTTTGACTATGACGACTCTAGCGTTACGGAGCGTAAACCATGGAGGTTTCCAATGCCGTGTGACCAAACCAAATTGAACATTTTTTTTTTTTTTAAAAGGGATGCTAATCCTGACTCTGACCCGAAAGTTAGTCCTTTGGTGCCGGCACGAATACCATCTTGGCACAGACACGATAACAGATGCACATAATTTGATATTGCAGGAAATTGGGTTTCGTCCCCTCAAAATGACAAGGTTCTAACTTCTATCTCCACTTTTTGGCTGAATTGAGTTACACACTACACACTACTTCTGCGGGCCTTCTTCAAAGTGTGTCACACTCACAGTACAGTAGTCATGCAGATTCTGTGTATAATTTGTAAGCATAACTAAAAAGAAAAAAAAAATCGTATTCCTAAAAGTTGTGAACACGTCAAACTTCAATCACCAATTTCTCAAAAGTTGGTAGAAGGGAGTTAGAACCTTGCCATTCTAAGGGACGAATCGGTCACTAAATTTTCTGGCTCAGCTGCGGTAATCACGGCATTTTTGTAGTACTGGACCCGTTTCAATTGGTGTTATAAATCAGTGTTTTTCAGTGGTTTTCAGGTGCGCTAATTACAAATATCACCTTCAAAACCGTCGCAAACGTAGCGTTTACGAGTTATTGGTACCTGTATTGTTTGTTTATTTTCGTACTAATTTGCGTACTAATACACCGGGTCTCATCAATGCGCTTTGAAGCGGGTTCAAGACTGCAGTTTTACCGTAATCGCTTCGTTTGCTAATGTTTACTTGTTAATTTTCCATCAAAAAGTACAACGATACTGTTTGCTTACGTGTCTTCACGCTGTTCTTCACTGACAACCTCAGCCACTTCCCCCTGTCCATCGACACAACCATCCATCCCATCCCATCCCATCCCATACATACAGCACATCCACAAATTCTTTCACCAATTCACTCCAGATCCCCTCTATCAGATCAACCTTTTTTTCTTCCACTCCATCTATCTCCTCAGTCATCCTTCCACCTACCCTTTCACAAGAAAGCGATATCTTATTAAATACGAGCATCACAAGCCCTCTCCAACTGACATGTAAAAAAAAATGCTTTTAATGAAACTACGATAATCTCTTCTCTGATTTCTCCACGGATACAGGAAGAATACATCTTCGGCATGAGAAGACGCTCAGGAGATAGGAAGGGAACCCATCATCAAAGGCAAAATATGCATAAATTCAATGCTTTAATCACTGAGATCTTTACACTTTACACAAAAATCCCTGACACTAATATTACATTGATTTGGAAGATTTTCAAGGATTCTAAAATATTCCTAAGCATTATGTTTCCTTACTTTCTTGAAGCGGCCGTCTAAATATTACCAGACATCACATCTTAGAGTGAGGTTAAGATATCAAAAGTTAACCAACCATAAACCTTTAGGTTCGCAGGGATTTCAACGTTTTGTATTCAGATGATTTTATATACATGTAGCTGACTTAAAATCATCTCAAATAGTGTGAATTTGCTTTGACCTTGTTTTGAGGAACGGGGGAAGTTTGGGGGGGGGGGGGGGAGAGAGAACATGAAGCCTGCCACCCTGTCTTAGTTTTAGCAAAGATAAGTAGATAGGCCTACAACATGATGAGACAGCCAGCGCACTAAGCGTGCACAGTTTCTCACTGCGGCGAAAGTGCAAAAGTAATAAACAATGCCGTATTTAACAAAGCTAATAGACTATATATAGGGAAAGTATTGAATTTTGTTTACAGTTCAGCTGTTGCCGTAGCCTTTTGCTGAAGTCACTTACCTTGTAATTATAACTTCTATCGCTGCTGAAGTCACTTATCTTGTCATTACAACTTCAACCGCTGCAGGAAAACTCCGGTTGACGTTGTTGTGTTTTATTGGTCGCTATAGCACTGTCACAAATTCACTTCGTTAATTTGTCACTAAATCCAGCTTCCTTTTCAGGCAGTGCGCCGTAGGTCCCACCCCCGATCAGCGCGCAAACTGCGTGCACGATTTTTTTAGAGGAGCATAGAAAGGAGTGTCTCATCTCATTGTAATATCTAGTATCTTTTGGTTTTAGTCGCATCTTTCTGAGACATCCAACTCGTGAAAAAAAAAATTGCACACCATTTCAAAAGCCTCACGAATTTACCATTCCTACTGCGAAGGGCACAGGTGTGCAGTATTACAGTAACGTCATCGATTTGGAAGGGAAGGAGGGAAACAAATGTACATGTAATAAAACGTTTATTGAACTAAGACCCAACCAAACAGCGTTGTATGCGTTTCCTTTGTTAGCGCTGGAAAACACAAAATGTTCTCTCAAATTTCCAAAGGACACGAACAAGTTTGCTTGTCTGTCCTAGACAACAGAAAGCGAAGAGACAGTGCAAGGCTGGATTACATAACAACCGAGCTGAGTTCTGCGTTTTTGAACCTGGACTACGGACGAGTGTAATTAATCCGTTTATTAAACAATTCATTCTCAAATTCATAAACTGCCCTGAACCATTCAGTTGTGTTTTGCTGTTGTTGTTGTAGGCCTAGTTGTTGTTGTTGTTGTTGTTGTTGGCAACGTTATCCTAATACAAGAAACACCAGGCACAAATCAGAAGGCAAGAAAGAGAGATCGAAGTATGGAAGGGGGAAGAATGAAATAGTGAAAGAATAGAGGTGGAAGGAGAAATGAAATTTTGATACAAGAAAGAATAAATAAAAAACCGCAGGTGGAAAAGGAGGAAGGAGGACAGGAGGAGAAAAGGAGCAAGAAGAAAGAAAGAAAGGATGAAAAAGGAAAAAAATAACAACGGATGAACACGAAATGAGGAGGACCAAAAAAAAAAAGTACACAGAAAATCCAGAGGAATGTAGAATAACGAACGGAGGAGGGAGAGGAGAATTAAGACAAAAACGATAAAGAAGGAAAGAAAAAGAAGCTGTTGACAGAACAACAGACCACAGATGAAGCGCCGGGTGGACGGACCAGGTGCTAACAAACCACTGTCATGTCCTAGATCCTGAAGGCCAAGGTCTAGTGTTTTCCCCCTAGGTCAAACAGAAGGTGAGGAGAGACACAGCTGACCAGACCACCTGCTCCTAAACTGACTGGTGCTACCTCTAGCTGGAGCTGGCAGATGGAGGACGGGTGACGGGAAATAACGGACAAACTAAAATGGATGTAAGAGGGGGGCGAATGGGGGCGGGGGGAGTGGCTGGTTCGACTTAGTGGCATCATTTTTAGTACCCTGGGGGCAGGCGGGGGTGGAGGAGTGTGTCAACTGGCTGAAGGGGGTGAGTGTGGGTGTAAGAGAGAGAGAGAGAGGAGACACACCGAGAGAGACAGAGAGAGAGAGAAGGAGGAATTGTATTTTTTTCAATAATTTATTCACTTTTTGAAATTCTGATAATAATTCCACGGCCTTCTATTCCATTTCTTCTTTCGTCCAGTTTCCCCGCCAATTCCTTTGAATTCTACGATTTAAATGAGGAATAAAAAAAATCACGCATTAAAGTATGATTCACGTTCAGATCTCGACAGAATGATATGGTTTCTTTTACTTTGTTTTGTTCAATATTTGGAAACAAAAGAGATTGTTTACTCATGTTACAATAGTTACTCTATAATTGTATAATATACGTGTAACTACGCTGCAATATGGTGTTCTACGCCAAAGAAATAAAATATTGCGCATATCAAAGTACTTAGCCATTGATTGAAAACTTCCCATAAAAAAATCACACAAAAAGTAACAGAGTATGAAAAAATCTAAATTTCCCGTGGCCAAAAACACGGGCCCCATCTATCAAAACCCCGCCTCCCTGACATGTGAATGACAGGTGTGACGCGACTCCAGCTCTACTGTGACAAGTCCACGTTCCTGTCACAATCAATCAATGAATCAATCAGTCACGGGTTCAGTGTCTCAATGGACCAAGAACGAGTATCGAATATCCCTTAATGCTTTCCTTATCCATTTCTGAGCCATGCAATGTATCTAGACAGTTCCTTATTACCGTTTCATAATTAATTAATTAACATGGCAACTTCTGCACGAGGGGTGGAGCCACTCCGCCCCCCCTGTGAAAGTTCTCACGTGAATACCAACGCACAGTTCACAAATGTGCCCACGAATGAAACCTAAAACCCACAGAAAAGCTGTGTGGTCACAGCAATGCTTGAAGTAAAGTCAAAATTACGGCAAAAAGAAAAAGTTGTATGTAGCAACGCCCTGCGCAAGAAATCACACAAAATAACGAAAAGTAAAGACAAATCAAGCTTTCAATCGATTGATCTTCATCAGGAAAAAAAAAATATGGTTATAAAACAGTACATGTAGACTAACTCGACCTTGCTTTTGAGGACACTGAATTCCAATATTTGGAAGAAGCTTTGATTTAAACAATAGCCTCAGAGAAAAGAGTACGTATATTTCGTCTCGGGAATGCTAGACACTTTTTCGTTTTTTTTGCACTGAGTAATTGAATGGTATTATACGTTCGCAAGGTAAATCTCAGTTCCCAACAAAAAGTGATGTCCAAACGCGCTCGACTAATTTTGGTTTCTGTCCCAGCACTCGATGCCCCGACACCTAAGCCATCACTGGTGCTGCACAGTGAAAGTTTTTTTTATCCACATCACCGCACGATAATTTAGCTCCAGGGGTATCGCCTTCTGTCACCTTTTTCGATGTAATGAGTGTATTTGATAATGTTTTGCCCCTTCTCAAAAAATTATGTCACTTCACAAAAATATTCTCATGGTCCCTCGACATGGGCACCATTCTTCGCATTTCAAGGGCACTGCAACAGGTGTCACAAGTTCACAACCAGATTAGATAGTCTGCCGAGTGAAATGAAGACGTAAACCCATTTTAGTATAACTCGTGACATTGGATCGGCTGGTGTGACAGACAGCGGCGCATACAATTCAGTTATCACACTGGTCCTGGGCCATTTTGTTTCATGTAAAGTTTTTTGTTAAGCACTCAAGAAACTTGAAGGTTTCGAACCCAGTGTCATGAACAGACATCTGTTACAACGAAGGCCTCCACAGGTGTATACATAAATTACATCATTTGTCCCTTTCAGAGGCGTAACAGGGTTGAAGGAGCACAGTGAAAATATTTTAATTTAAAAAATGGAGACCATAAAAAAGTTATTCTTTAAACTTCTGACCGAATTCTGATACAGGAATATTTGCCGCATAATTATGCACCCTTGTAATTATGCCGCTGCTTGTATTGTACGCGACCCACTGATCTGATTCGTCCAAGGATAATCCTTATAATTTTGCAATTCTAGAGAGTTCTGTTCTCCAGCTCTCACTGCTCCAGGCAAGATAATGACTGCTCAAAGCAACCAAATGAGCCTCTGAAAAATTATGATCGTTCCATTCCTCAATCACGATCTATGAGAAAACTGGACATGTATCTACACAAGACAATTCCTCTCTTTCGTCAGGCGGGAAGAATCACAAATCTCAATGTGGTTGTCGACACACCGTTGTCCATTACCAGGCATTCTTTGCATAATATTTAAATATGTATGGTCGTGTTTGTTCCAGGCCAGATAGGGACAGGTTGCTCATATCTTGTGATACAAAATATCTCCTGCAACTTTATAGTATATGAAATAAAGCCTGTCAGTAATACTGTTCTGTCAAACAAAATTAAAAGTTGAGCATGTTCACTAGCTGGAAATAAAATAAATAAATAGAAATTAACGAATTCAGGAAAAATAATGACCTCGCGGCTCTGGCCCGCCTCCTTATTGCTCGTGATTTAGTACCGTACTCATGGGCATGCCATAAAATTTGAGAGTTCAGAGGAACAAGTGGTCCATAAAACTGAAGTGGATGAGGAACCAAAATGCCAATGGTACCTTACAGGACACAAGGCGGTAAACAGAAAACCGGAAAAAGTTTTCTCGGCACTACAAGGAATAGTCTTGACATAATATATATATATATATTATATATCATAACTGTGAGTTGACAATCTCATATGGTGTTTTGATCTTAGATGCTGATCATGATCTTATTTAGTGATCACGATATAACTCAAAGCCAAAGTGTGTAAGATCTCCTGACTGCAACTGCTTATTTCCGCCACCACTGTACACTGTTGATGACTATGACGATGTTGCAAGGCAATTGAACAAGGGTCTTTTCCACATGCCGCATTGGTCATTTATGTTCTTGTTCTTGTTAGGCCTCGTCCCTCCACTGCAGGATGTATCCCTCCGCCACTGATCTCCATTCTTCTGTATTTTCCGTCCCTCTATTCCACCCCTGTCCACCTGTCTGCACAATATCATCTCTCCACCGTCTCTCGGGGCGTCCCCTTGTTCTCTTTCCTTTTTTAGGCCTCCGTTCAGTGCAACGCCTTGTCCATATTTTATCATTCATTCTTCCGATATGGCCAGGTCATCTACGTACGTTGTGTGAAATTGCCCCTACAGTGTGTTTGTAAAGCTTTCGTCAGCAGGATTACAGAATGAAGGCCGTACAGGCAAGAAATACATAATTTTTTGTTGCTGCCTTTTAGGGATAATACTGAAGATTCCACGGGTTTTGTTCACGTGTTGTGTGCAATCCTCCACACATTAGATGGAGACATGAGGTGGCATGTAGATGTTTCACATAAAACCTCCACAGTTTATTGCATCCTGGCTTAACATGACAAGTACACGCTGAATGTCATAAATAGGAGCAGGTGTAGAGTTGTTTACGTCTTCATGTCATCCTCCACTCAGCTTCT
The DNA here is from genome assembly GCA_963931925.1 of Onchidella celtica. Classification (NCBI taxonomy): domain Eukaryota; kingdom Metazoa; phylum Mollusca; class Gastropoda; order Systellommatophora; family Onchidiidae; genus Onchidella; species Onchidella celtica. The sequence continues at coordinate 32,938,826 of OZ007577.1, forward strand.
CATCATCACCCCTAATGGAGTTCATGTTTATAGGAATGCACAAATGCCAAGGTTGTAACTCGGACAAAATGCAGAGTCTCACCAAAGATTAAGGTCCAGACCACAACAGGAACATCCCAGTCTTTGGGACAATGGCCATCCATAAAATACAAGATCTCACAAATAAAGCTTGACATACTTTGACAACATACTAATTGTTGAGATGGCTGATATTATTCCATGTAATGTATAAAGGATCTCACCAAAAAATAAAGCCTGACTCACCATAGGAGCACCCTTGTCTTTGGGACAATGGACATTCATAAAATACAAGTTCTCATCATAAAACTTGACATAATTTGGGCGCATACTGATTGTTGGGACAGTGGACATTCATTCCATATGTACAGGATCTCACCAAAGAATAAAGCCTCACTTACCGTAGGAGCATCCTTGTCTTTGGGACAATGGACATTCATCCCATGCAATATCCCGTGGTATGAGTCCAGCCTGAGAGAAGCTGACCCCTGGCCCTTGGTACATACATCCAGTGAACCTTTCACCAACAGTTAGATTTCCAAACAACCTGAAACAAAGACATAATTATGAATCATTTACTCCACCCTATAGGAAGTCATGCAGATACTATTGATTCACAAGTTATAATTTTCAAGTATCATACAAATTCCATTCAACTGCATATAACCATCGGTCAGCTGTTGGAACCACATTAAGATTAGCCTTTTGGGATGTCCTAAGGGAACTGTAATCTTATTATTTTACAAAGACAGGTAGAGAAAATACTGAGGCATTCACTGTTCATCTATAGCAGTGTTTCTCAAAAATAGTGGCGGGAATAATTCATTGTGGTAAAATTTTGATCCCTTTTTTTGCTCGACGCTACAGCCTAGATGACAGATTCAACAATGGTAAAGTTAAGTTTCCAAAGTGCCAATTAATCCAAGCCAATCACTTTTGTTTCGACCAATTGTGTGGATTCAAGTTTCAGGCATTTTTATATAAAAAGTTTTAAAAATGTAAAATACCATGATCTTTGTTTTGGCTCCCTGTAGTAAGCCCATCCCACCGGAAAAAGATGTATTAATATGGTTTCAATTCGGTGCGCGCAATTTTCCTATCAGAAATAAGTGCATAGTGCTCTGGTGCGCATGAAATCTGTAGTAAGACTGAATATGGGAAGGTTTCTAGACCCAAGAGAGAGTTAAGAAAAAAACATGCTCCCCACCATGATCTGCCGAAGTTAGGATACAGTATATGTAATACATACAAAAAAAAGATATATATTAAAAATATTTGTTAAGTTCGATGTTTTAATGAAACAAATAACAGTTTACCAATACAGTTGAGTTAAAATACCCTATGCAATTAAGACTTCTCTGAAAAATCATTACACCCCATTCTGAAGTCTCATGCCTCACCAAAATATTACACTTTAACAACATCCGACCGAAGATATATTCCCAGTAGTTACCAAACAAAACGATTGCATTACACACAGATTCATTACCTAGGTCCATATAGACTCAAAGTGCAAGGAAGTCAAAGGCTGACAGGATGTAAGGAATACATTTCAAGTAAAAAACTGTCTATTTCCTCTTCGGGAAAATTTGGTCTTTTATACCTGCACTGCTTCACGATAAGGCCAATGTATGAGATTATTATTTACTGCAGCCTAACACAAAAATACAAACCTCTTCGATACCAATGACAAGAGGTAAACTGAAACTAATACCAGGAAAAAAAAAATAATAATAATAATAAATAGAATTTCTATAGGGCATTTCTAATAAAATTATTACTCAATGCGCTGTACATTGTATCAATGATTCATGCATACACTTTGCAAATCTCATACTAAAACACGCACTTTCATTCAAACATGCTCTCAGGTTCACACACATAGATGCTCTTAGTCACACAGCACTAGCTTATATAATCCATCATAACATCAAAGTACAGAATAGAATTTCGAAAATTTAACAGTTTCGGAAGAAAAGGTGATGTATTATGCTTTTCTTAAAACTTTCAATGAACACTACAATTATACTAGAAACAAATCTTTTGTTCCATCAGCGAAAAAGACAACACAGAGATATGAGTGAGAGAGCTTTAAGTGGAAAATTTATGCAATCTTTGTATCTGAGATATTACATAGAAAAGGACCAAAAATGAATATTTGGCTTTTCAAATTGACTGCTTTCCATGTCAGTGTGTTGTTATACTGTATGTGGCATTGTTTGTTGTTGTTTTTTGTGCACAAGTCAGAATCAAATATCCTTCGGGATCATTTAAGTCTATTCTATTCTATTCTGTTTTTATTCTCACCTGACGTCTAAGAGAAATGAGTTGAATGTGGAGTTTGCAATCACAACAGTGTTCAAAACATTTGGTTCCTGAGATACGGACAGTTGGACAGCTCCCAGTAGATACTTTAACCTCACTGTACACCATTTGTTGTTGTTGATGTTATGTCCAACCGTCACTGTATCAGACTGTCCATTTATGCTCCAAACAAACACGACTGAGGTATTATACAAAGACAATACAAGTTCTTGGGAATTCGATGTTGGCGAAGTAGCTGAAGATGACGATGCTGATGACGATGATGAGGATGAAGATGATGACGATAATAAAGATCCTCTCATTGAAATAAGATTCCCTGAGTCGGAGCAAGTTCTAAATGTGACCTGCTTTGTGCTTTGCAGTGCCCATTGTGAGTTTGGAATAGTGATGAGCGATGTGGAGTTGAAGAACGCAAAATTTCTTGCTTCCGTCACAGTTGCTGACAACAAAATGAGCAGTGACACAGTAACCATTTTTGTCAGTGATAACAAGGATGTTGTGCACGGTAGTGACGGCAATAAGTGGAGTCTCGTCTGAGATGGTGATGGCATGGTGCAGGGTATGCAGGAACACCTAGCAGAGATGCCTGAAAATAGTGAAATGCAGAAAAGTTCAGAATTTTATATCTTGTATTTTATATTTTATATCTTCTTTACCATACATAAATTATCTTTGTATTCTGTAATTTTAGAATCTCTGAAAATACGAACATGGAATAGACATAAATGAGCATTATGGTGATCATTTCATCAACAGGCTCACAGAATCACGTAGTGCTCCTGGTCTGACAGCATTTATAATTAATCTGTGGACTCACATTTCTCAACTGAAATTTCATACTCCAGGATAATATTGCAGTTAGAATTTCTTCAGCCAGTTCTCTGGGCACAAGCCACATTTTAATTAAGTACAGAGACCGCTGTGTCCCTTTGTCCTTTTACAAAATTAATATTTCATCTGCTATGGGAACTGTCATTTTAAAATAGCCTGGTTGATGGGTTTGCATAATATTGGGCAAATAGACATTTTACATTGAGAAACGAAATACCTTCAAGATAAAACATAGGATCAGACATCAAATGGCACTGCAAACACTTGGTAAGTATGAATTTCAATCTTTTGACAATGATACATATTGATGCAGACACCTATCCATGTGACAAAAACTTGAAAAAGTAATGAGCCTGATCTAAGCTGGCATTCTTTTGCAAAGGCCAGACTCTATTCCTCAAGTATAACCATATAATGCACTCTTAGGCAATCCTATGTGCCAAGATATGCATAGTCACACACATAAAAAAAAATGAAAGCAGATGAGAAACACTGGATTCCTTCGTGCAAGCAAATGGAGAGTAAAAATGAACTGAGTTTAAATTTTTAACAACACGAGTTCCACTAAACCCTAAATGGAAGTCATACGCGATAAGATGACTGACTCACCTAAATTCTCAATATCAAAAATTAAAAAAAAACAAAAACAGTAAACCCACCCAAGAAAGTCAGATCCTTGGTGGTCTCACATCCACTCTGCCAACCAAAACTGAAATGCATGAAATTATTTAGTTTTTGAAATGCATGAAATTATTTAGTTTTATACTGTGTATGCCTTTCTCTTTTATCTATGCAATGTTCACATATTATTGCCATCATTGTAAATCATTTTTAAGATTCTGAAAAGCTTTGAACCACATTGGTCAATATGGCAAGCTGTTTTCATTTGTACATATATTTACTTCTTGGTTCTATTTATTGGGTTTGCTACAACAGCTCAAGGGTTCTTCTTTTGTCTTGTCAAGGACTCTTAAGTTTCTTTACAGTTTCTTTTTTCTAAAAGAAACTTTAATGTGCACCTGTCAGTAAAGTTTCAATTTTCAACTGGTTGGTATGATCATTTGTTTGTTTCAAAATATAAAATCAAAGCAAAGTAAATTTCAAATAATGGAAATAATTAGTTTACTGTTTGAAAAAAGTCATCAGTTACTGTAGTACAGTCTTACTCTTAACACTATTGCAGTCTTAACACAGTAAAATCAGTATTTCATCTCCACAGTCCAGACTCCCTTCTCTCTCTCACTCAAGGTATTTTTCCTGCAAAGTTGTATAATATAATTATTTAATATTATCAGTTTAGTGTTTATATGCCAAATTAAATTAATATTTCACTTATGTTGTGACTCTGTGAGTGCTCTTATCAAGTATGCATTTTTACATCCTTTAGACATGTATGTAATGTATTGACTGTACTTAAGAGTCTGAGGTAATAAGTTACTAAACCTTTGTTCATGGACTTCTAAAAGAGCCCATTTGTGAACCACAGGTTTAAGAACCACTGCATCAGAATCAGATGTTCTTATTCAAACAAAAAGGAGAGGGGAAGGAGGCAGTGTGCCTGTAGCAGCTGTACTCTAACAAACCTGATTCAAGACATGAATTACAAGTGAGTTGATAAAACCAAGTCCAAGCTACAAGATGTCACTCTCGCTCAGTAAATCAAAGTCAACATGACTGGTGACATGTTCAACAAGCCTTCCACATAAAGATAGCAGGCAAAATATGCCAGGTAAGCATCGGACATCAGGGGCAATTGTCCTGGGGGAACAACAACCCCCCACCCTTTTTTCTTTAGTGTATCTTCTGTTATTTCAAAGTAAAAAGACATCAAACTGTGCCCTAAAAAACTATACTAACATATTTAAGCCTCATGTTTTCTTTACAAATACATGTCATATACTTTCGGGGTGTGCATCCATTAGTTCATCTCACCCCATTCTTCTTGCTCTCAAATTTTACTCCTTCTGGAAATATTTCACCCAGTTTTAAATCATTGAGGTCAAAAGAAACCTATTTTGACTACTTCGACGATTTCCATCAAATTTCCAAACAAAAGGGTTGAGAAAAGATGACAGTGAGTTGTGTGTGGGAAGAAATATTACCAAATCTGGTTACTTTAAGTTGAATGGTTAGGATGCGGACAGGACTTAAGGGTTAGGGACAGGTGTGATAATAGGTTTGGGATTGGGGAAAGGGTTGGTAATAGTACATTTCTTTCAAGTTTATTCTAATTATTTCTAATTTTTTCTCATTCTTGTCCTATTAAAACTAATAAAAGGCTCGAGTGTGTTTCCAGGGGCTGTCTTGATCGGTGTAATCCTTCTGTTTCACACCATACACCTCTGGTAACTCGATCTGTTGCTTTTCCCTTTCTAATACAGAAAACTGTGTTTTCATAGCTTCTGGGTCAAAATGAACTTTTACCACAGAGTTATGTTAGGAATGTGATTCAATTTTCCCCAATTTTAGTTTTTACCTTACAACTTCATTTCTGTTATCTCGTAATCTTTAAATGCTGCTATAAACAGGAATTCTACACTAAACTCGACATAAAACATGTTAAACTGTTCTGAAAAGTGCTTCAATATTAGCCTACCTGTTGCTGACATACAGCTCTGAAAGTGGACGTTTAGTTCCTGAAAAAGGCTTTGCTCATGTAACATTACTGTCATTAGATTTCTTTTTCTTTGGTTATGGCACTACAGCCTTTTACCTTGTATTTACTTCACCCTATCACTCTTCCATGAAATTAATAATTAAAGAATATGTATTCACGAACTGGCTTAACATTTTCGAGGCAAAACAAAGATACCGCTTTAGGCTTAAAGGATCTATGAAGCTACAATGATGGAAGGGCCATAACTGGACTTGGCTAGCCCTATTAGGTTTCAAGAGTACTGCGTTCATGCTTCAAACGACAGTTTCCATAATTTTCTTTAACCGTATCCAAATTATACATGCTACAATAATATTTATAACTACATACCAAGTGGTCGGCATTTTCTATCCCGCTCCTTTGTTTCATTGACACACACCTGTTCGGAATGTCACACACCTGACGCGAAACGAATCCACCTGTGTCAACTGGTAAAAATGTAGGAAGTGACAACAAAGTCAAAACCGTCACAGCTTGGAAAGAAAACGAAGAGCCAGTTTCTTACCTGCTTGGTACGTGAGAGTGTCGTGTTTCCAGAGAAAATAAATGTCACAAGACAAATTTAGGTGCTGTTTCGTGTAATGACAAGTACATGTTTTCACATTTTTCGTAATCACTGAACAGTTTCGTTATAAAACACTCCAAACTGGGTTGTCCCCTTTTAACTCCCCTTGACTAAAGAAGAACTCTTGTCAGGTAAAGGGTTGGTTGTGACCACAAAACAATCCGTCACGTGACGCTATTGTGACAAATTCTTCAGAAGCGTCTTCACACCTGATAGTGATACAACAGCGGGGCGTTGTCCCTGCTGGCTAAAGGACTTCAGTTCGCCTTTCCTCCTTACTACTAGATTGTTCATGAAAGTAATTAACAACTCTATCCTCATCGAGTTACCCAAACAGACGATGAAGTTTTGTTTTATTATTTAAATGGAGCTGCGTCAAAAGTAGTGGGGGTGGGATGTACAGGGAAAACAGGCAAAATGATTAAGTTCGCTAACCGATGGAAATCTGAAATTACTCATGTGATGCTCTAATTAACTGCACAAGAGTTTGGTTCGACCTTGATTAAAGTCACCAGTTTGCTTCTTTCAAAGCTACCGGCAATCCTCTCCCCATTATCCAAGACATCGTAATTTACAAGAGTAGCAAGCGTTCTCATCAAAGAATTTTAATCTAAATTATAATGAGTCTGAACATAGGGTTCAACACTAAGTCACCATAGGCTTTGCATATTAATTAACCGTGTTATAAAAATTGGGGTAGTACAACAGCTTTGATCTTCCTGACTGAGAGAGTGCAGGAACGAAATCTTCTGACAGATGTTAACCTTTGTATGCCTGTACCTGTTGAGACATGTCTATTTATTGTTGTAGGGTGAGAGGGGAAAAAGTGCAAGAGATCGAAATAACGCATATTCTGTCCTTGTACATGCGTCGATCTTGACTTCAAACTGTAGTAGAAAACCCTCGTCTATACGAGCCCTCATAATTAGGCTGCATGTCCACTTAACAAAATTTGTTATTTTTCAAGCTGTGAAACCACCCGCTCTATATGCCTGCCTCGCTTTGTTATCTTTATTGAGACACCAAGACTAACACACACACAAAAAATCAAATAGACAGACAGAAAGAAAAAAAAAACGGTAAGGCATAATCAATCTTGTATTTTTTTATTTTTTTTTGGTCCTTTTTTTTTTCTCAATGCATTACATTATCTCCATGGCATAATTATACAGCAACCCCCCCCCCTTTTCTTTTCGGGGGGGGGGGGGGGGAATCGTCATTCTTCCTGATGCTAACCTAAAATCCCTTCCGATATAAAACTTCTGAAATATAGGCTACTCAGATTGAATGCCCTTGATTTTTTATGTGTCCAAGGCGCTGGGCTTTTTAGAAACTTAAGTTCACGGGACTCTTGATATGCCATGGTCCTTCAAGTTGAACCTCACTCCATCCAATCACCGCCTGCCTAATTTTATTCAAATTCAGTCCAAGAATTTCCGAGATGAGGCGTTTTGGTCATGCAGTCGCTGCTTTTAAGTTTATTGTGTATGTTATACACGAGGACATGAAAAGGATTATTATTTTCAATATTTTTGCATTTCATTCAAAATAATGTATCTTCCACAGAAACTCATCGGCACATGGTGAATTGATCAATTAAAATGTAGGCTAATGTGTAGCTGTATTATAATGAATTTGAATGCATTAAAGGAGAGAGAGAGAGAGAGAGAGATTATTGTATTCACAATTACGTACTTTTTAAAACAAGGGGGGGGGGGGGAGAAACCTCTTCAGATTTAATGAAACCAATTGCTTCGTTTATGCTTAGGTTTGGAAGTAATGAATAAGGCACGAAGAATGCGTCAAACACAGACACAATTTCCATATCGTCTCCTATTGCTCTCGTTCCCAACATTAGGCGACCACAAAGTCAGGATGACGAACATGGTATTCGATCGAAGCCTATCGAGTGTGAAGAGGACTTGAAGTAGAAACGTAGAAGCGAGGAATGCGTTACATTCTTTCCTACGCTTACGGTCACAGTCCGCGTTAGCAAATTGGCTCGGGCGGTTTGGTTGTTTTACGCTCTCCGTTGCGTTGCATTTCTTGTAGATCGATTGTGAGATGGGATGTGGATTCGGGGATGCGACGTTTACTGGTAAATTGAGATGATAAACATCTTCGGTGTATTGTGTCAACCGAGGACCTGGGTTTAGCTTGGGCTTGGTAAGAAATTTGACCATGGTCCTGCATGAGGGCGCATCGGTCATGCTAAGGCCCTGTTCTTTGTTGTCGACATCCTTTCAAAATTTAGTGCTTTGTGAGCACTGTGGGGCTTGGTGAGGCAGTAAATTCACTATAGTTTTCGCGGACAAAGAGATGACAATATGATCATGATTGTGAAGACTTGACTATTCTCTGTCAGTTTTTTGCGTTATTTCCAAGCCCTTCTGTCTCGTGCAGCCTGCCTTAACTTCCTAATATCGGTGTCCTTATCATGAAACCGCACTCGTGCAAAGAACCAAATTTTACAGAAAACAAAAATTACCTATATTTCTTACACTTCTAGTAATAAACATTTGAAATATTATACTCCTCCTCCATCAAAACAATGTAAAACTCTTTCAAGATTTGGGAAAAGAAAGTTGCCATCCGCAGCAAACTGTGCTGATAATGCACCGTACGTGTGCGATTTCCTACGGCCAGAGATACACGTACGAAGTGTTTCGTTTTGGCGAGAAATACGGGACGTTTTATCGGAACCTTAAGCAACCTTTTATGTCAACTAAACCGTTTATTGAATTCGATAAAAAACTTGCCCATAACCAAACTTGGAAACTGTGAGTGGAAGTAGGAGATTTAACTTTAAGTAAGCTTATTGTTTGATGTGCAGATGAGCAAACAAACGAAAGAGCCGGAGACATTGAGTAAACAAAAGTCAAACTGAACATTAATAAACACAACATGCACGACTTATACTTTACATGCTAACTGGACAACAGATATTTAACCTTTCCAATGGGCCTACCGGTACTCTCTGATATTTAAATTTCGACTGCGCGTAGTAGGCCTACTTTGGACGCTGAGACAATACTAGAATTTTCGCAACCCGACGGGTTTTCTAGGTGCTTTACATTTACTTTGCAATTCCCGATAAAGTTGTGTCATACTTTGCAGTTATTTGTATTTTGTATTTGTATAAATCCTTAATCCCATTTGGGAAATTTGCCTTTATGCCACTACAGCCCAGTTATAACTGGAGCAGGCACGTCGTCGCCACAGTGCAGCGCCGGCCGGCGTTTTTTTTTTGGGGGGGGGGGTGAGGGAGGAAGGGGGAGGGGGAATGGTAGGGATGAATTTTTTATTTAATTTGCCCTGGCAGCGGCCTGTTCGGCTTGTTCTTTTCGATTTCCAACTGCCAAGGTATCTTTAACGTGCGCAACGTGCATACGGACCCTCCGAATTTTTCGTCCCTATCCGAGAAGACTAGGTACTCGATCCTACCCTCCAATAGGATCAGGGACAAGAAAATATGAGAAAAATCCCAAACTTTCAACATGCCTGCACCGGCCGAGTTTTGAACCCTGGACCCTTGGCATGCGAGGCGAGCACCTTGCCTCTAGACCACCTTGTCCCCAGCTTGTTATGTTTTGCGTACAGCACAAAACCAAGGCAAAGCAGTTTTGCGGAAATAATTATTGTACTGAAAGGTTTTTAGAAACAGAAAAATAACAGGAAAATAAGACGAGGTTACAGATCACGACCTAAGTTCTTGTATGTTCCAACCCCACTTTTTGCACAACAGAAATAAATTCGACATCAAACATTTGCTGCTTTAGCATTATAATAAGGCGTTAGAATAAATCGGAACTGTCAAACAATTTCATAAATTCCACAATGCAATTTAAAGTATAGGTAGTGTCAAAGTGTGCATTTGTTATATCTCTCCTTCATACTAAAAGATCTCCAGTTGTTGTTGTTGTGGGTTTTTTTTTTTCAGAAAATGGAGATAGCACAAACAAGAAGTAAAGTCCCGAGACGTCACAGGTTAAAAACCGGACCCTGCAAGTCACTGAAGTCAATACATACAGTGAAATGTCCACGTCACGTAATGCTTGATTTCTAAGGGTTTAACAAAGAAATGTTGAAACGTGCCCGAGACTCTTAGTCTTCGGCAATACAGAGCCAAATAGCCTAGTGCCTCTACAGTGACGCAAGCGTACGATGAGGCCTCTGCAGCACAATGCCAAGTTAGTATCTAAAAAAAATAGTTCGGGAAAAACACATATTACAAACAAAGAAAGTAGGAGCACACACACACTGGCAGACAAACAGACAGACAGACAGACGAATAGATAGATAGATAGATAGACAGACAGACAGACAGACAGACAGACAGACAGACAGACAGACAGACAGATAGATAGATAGATAGATAGATAGATAGATAGATAGATAGATAGATAGATAGATAGATAGATAGATAGATAGATAGATAGATAGATAGATAGATAGATAGATAGATAGATAGATAGATAGATAGTGGGAGAAACAAATCCCCAGCCTACGTAGATTCATTACAAAAATGTCTTTAAAACTGTACATCATTCCACTGATTTCGAGATCTTTCCCGAAAATACCAAGCCACACACCCCAGAACACCTCCACAGTCCGTTTCTAGAATAACACAGACCAACACACAAAATAATAATGACCTTGTGTTCAGGATTATTTATTACCAAACTCAAATAACCTCGGCTTTACCAAAAATTGCTAGGTAAGATGATACGGGTATACGACTCTCCATCTGTCACTGAGGACAATGGTCGTAAATGACCTCTTAAAATTAAGGCTGGGGGAACCGAGCGAATGGCGAAGGACGGAAAGACAGCAGACAGAGGAGCTGCTTTCTAGATGAACTGCTTTCTACCCATACCAGTGTCTTCTCACAAGTGCGTCCAATTCTGACAATGTTAAGATAGGGGCAATTTGGGCTATTCCTGCCAGCATTCCTACTTTTATCCGACGCAGATTTGATATGATTTCCCTAGGTTAGTAGGATTACCGTAGGTTTGGTAGGATTAGCGTAGGGGTAGATTCCCTACATTAAACCGCCGTCGGTGCAATGTTGCAACCAGTAGATGTACGTACATGTAGGAACTTGCGATTTCTGTGGGATTACAGGCTGGGATCAGCCTGTAATCCCACTTAATGCATGGTCACACCAGGCAGTAAAAGTTGTCCAAGGGCCCGAAGGATCTAGGGGGCCCCATGCATGCAAATTTATGTTATGTTTTTAAATAGTGAGGAAAATTCCGTCCATTACGAAACACGCAGCCTATTGTTTTGCCCATGGCCCCGTAATGATGTTGAGGTGGACCTGGGTGGGATGGCGCCAAAATACTCACAATAGGATGTTGTTACCAATTAATTATGAAATATTCCCTCCAATTTCCGACCAAAAAAGAAAAAAAGTTATTGTGACCCTGTCGCAAACGACAAGTTTGTTGTGGTCAGATAGCTAAACTTTATCCTAACCATAAGACTCTTCAAAGGACTCATTATGGAGGAAAAAACAATTAAAAATCGCCACATGTCGCAAATAGTCATTCATCATCATCATTGCCTTTCTCACCCTGGATCAGGGTATAGGCCACCAACAAACACTTTCCATCCCTCTCTATCATGGGCCAGCCTCTTTACATTATTCCAAGTCTTTCCGCTTCGTTGCACATCATTTTCTCTGGCTCTTCTCCACGTTCCGCGCGGCCTTCCTCTTGATCTCTTGCCCTGGGGATTCCAATCCAATACCTTCTTCGCGATGCTGTTTCATGGCCTCCTAAGAGTGTGGCCGATCCATCTCCATCGCCTCCTACCAATTTCCTCTCTGACTGGGCTCTGTCTTGTTCTTTTCCAAACAATTTCATTGCTGACCTTGTCTGTCCATCTGATCTTAAGTAGCTTCCTCAAACATCTGTTGATGAAAACTTGGATTCTCTTTATGCAGGCCTGGGACGCATTCCAAGTCTCACATCCATACAACAGGACTGACTTCACGTTCGAGTTGAATATCCTCAGCTTTGTTTTTAGAGATATATCCTTGGTTCTCCAAATCTTGCTTAAGGACGTGAAAGCTGCCTGTGCCTTTCCAATTCGTGCTTTGACTTCTGCCTCTGTTCCTCCCTTATTGTCAATGATACTACCAAGATAGCAGAAGGACTCTACATCTTCCAGTGGTTGATCTCCTACTTTGACTTGTTCGCTTGACAATAATTATAATGGACTGCATTAATATAGCACCTGTCTTCGCTCAAAGCATTTTACAATGAAATAGCATCAATTTCTCTCACTCTCTCTCTTCCAATTCCCCCCCCCCCCCCTCTCTCTCTCTCTCTCTCTTTCTCCCTTACGTCATTACAGCTATAATAAAATATTTGTGCTGTACAAAACATACAACGAAAGAGTAACAGTCTATCTCTCTCTTCCCCCCCCCCCCTCTCTCACTCTCTCTCTTACGTAATTACAGATATAGTAATAATATACTCATGCTGTACACACCATGCATTATTACAAAGCTTATCAGTCAGCCAGTTGATATTTCCGATACCGTATTGATTTAAGCTGTTTTGAATTTCTCAAACGAAGAAATGTCTCTTAATAATGCTAACTTACCGTATATTATCTTATATTATTAATTCTGTATATTTGATACTAATTATGTACATGTACATTGCATGTGGTTTTTATTGGGAGAGGCATAATTATAGTGAATGCTCGTGAATCGATATATAATATAGAGGTTGTAGGCGGCACATGTGAGACTACGTGATAGATTTTCCCTCTCTCAGTCTCAAATTGGCACTCTTTACCAAATCAAACCATGATATCGATCTCTCAGGAAATTCCAATCGAATGACAAATAGATCGCCGCTCGAGCCAGTCTATAGTCCAGGCGTAACCTTATTTGGTCCGGACAAAGAAAATAAACGCTGTAGGTTTACCTGGTTTAGTGGTCTATGATCATTATGTCGACTTTTAAAGGCGAATGGCAACGAGAATTTTTTACCTGGCTGTGACTGGCGTCTCAAGTTGTGATTGGCATCTTATACTCCGCGTGTTTTCCTTTAATTGAGTTCCAATAAACGATCATAGTACATACACTTACACGACTCTCTGATAGACTTCCCGCGAGTCCTCAAAAATCAAAATTAAGGACATTTAAGGTCTTTCGGGGGCAAAAATTAAGAGCTTTTTAAGGACCTTTTAATGTTCCACAAGCGTGCCATAATACAAAGGCCGGGGGTTGATCAGTAAGGTTGAAAATCGATAACGGAAAGCCTTTGAATATTTAAAAAAAAACAAAACAAGATGAAGAAATAAAAATCGGGAAACCTGCACGCAACACAAAGAAAGAAAGTTATGACAATGTGGTAATCTACTGACCTTTTAAGGACATTTCGACACATTTTGAGAAGTAAGGACTTTACAAAGTTTTAAAATCAATTTCGAGAAAATATTGAGAACTTTTTAAGGACTTTGACTCTAAAGGTCTTGCTCTGAGCAAGCAGGGTTTTTCTCAGTTTGACTAAGCGGTCATAAAGCTATTCTTTCATGTTTTCGGCGTTTTAATCTGAAGACGTTTTGGTGATGGAAAACTTTTTGCTTTGTTTTTGAGATTTGACCGGTACCCGTTTCCTTGCTGTTAGCCACTGCCGTAATGCTCTGCTTATGTATTTCTTTTCCCATATTACATCATCATTAATGTGAACTGGTGAAGTCACATTTCGCTTAATAATTAAGTTCTTTTGTCTGTACTAATTACATGTGCTAGGAATGCACAATGAATGTTCTAATTATGGGAAAAACCTGCTGTTGCACCACAAGCTAATGGATAGGTAAATATTACAGACATTTGGGTCGACAGACAGACACACAGACGGGCAGATAGATAGATAGACAGACAGACAGAAAGACAGATAGATAGATAGATAGATAGATAGATAGATAGATAGATAGATAGATAGATAGATAGATAGATAGATAGATAGATAGATAGATAGATAGATAGATAGATAGATAGATAGATAGATAGATAGATAGATAGATAGATAGATAGATAGATAGATAGGTAGATAGACTAAACAATAACACTAATGCATCTAAGTAATAATACAGAAGTTCAGTAAACTGAAGAATATGACAGGCAAATTTTATAATGAACAAATACGATGAAAGAAGGACCAGCCAGATAATATAGAAGATGGGAACTGACGAAACGACACACATGCAGTTGCACTGATAATGAATTTTACGTTCTATAACATCGCCTCTATTTGTTTTACTGAAATAAATTCCATTCTCTAATTTATGGTCTGAAAACCGTTTTGTTTATATACACAAAGGACTTGTATATCATCATCATACTACAATGAAGCTAGAGGTTGAACATACAGTAAACACTTAAAACTTCGTAACTATACGTACCAGGCCAAAAATTATGAAATTTTGTGGTTTTGCCTCAGTTTTGGGGCGATAATTTACGTGGACACATGTACATCCATTTCGGACAAAATCCAGTCTTTCGTATTATTTATTTAAGATTTTTTTTTTGTCGCAAAGAACAGAAGTATTTTCCGTCTGGTAGAGCAGAACATTACCATTGGTAAATTAGGCTCTTTGTCTCTCTACTCTCTTTACACAATCATGATTCGTGAAAATCAACTTTGAATATAAAACCTTTTTCTCCAAGTCAACAGGGCCAACTAGTAGTAGTAGATAAAAATAGTGTATCTCGACCAAATGGTCCTCATTATTATTCAGCCTACAAGAACAACCTGTGGCACACAATAGAGACAAATGCTAGTTATGCTTTGGTAAATCTTATTCATTGTATGTTTGAACATGAATTATTCATACCCACATTGACGTATCACAAAGCCTAATTTATACCACCAGTATTGTTGTTGTCTGGGCTGAAACATGTTGCAGAACTTGTAGATTGTAGTTTACATTACGCTGAGAATCTGTACCTGGCTTTGACTGGTGACTCAAACGGGACCTGGCAACTTATATTATATACCTACACTTCACGTTTCGCCCTAAATAAAATTCCAACGAATGATTAAATACACATCCATGGTTCTCAAAAATCAAAATTGAGGACTTTTAAGGCATCTGGCTTTTACTGAAACATGTTGCACGCAATTTCGAAATTGTCACTGCAATGATGGTGATCGTCAGAAAATTATCATATTACATGACTGTATTAGAATATATGTATACGCATGGCTAAATTTTCCATTCTATACGACTCACCATCCGATATATAAAAAAGAAGACGGGAACCGATGAAACAGCACATAATGTAGGCCTACTGACAATGAATTTACCGACTATAACATTGCTTCGAGTCGAATTATTTTATCGAATAAATTCCATTCTATAATTGTCTAAAAATCTTTTTGCTTACCTACGAAGGAGTGCACGTATCATCCTCGTCATACTTCAATGGAGGTGGAAGATGGAACATGTCATCACTTAAAAATTCATAACTATGACTATGAGGCCCAAACTATGTTTGTCTGTACCCTCAAATACCCAGCCATCTCTACCAATAGTACCATGCAGGTTCCTTTTCGTTGGGTCTGAAGCAGCGCCATAATACAACTCAATTATCGATGTGCTTGGTTAAGGAATATTTTTTTTTAAACTTCGGTTCATAATTTTCATTTTGAGTGTTCACTTTTGCGTCCTCTTGTCAAGTGGGGACAAAAAATGTATGTGTGTGTAAAAACACTAAAATTTGTTCACATATGGTCTGTCGGCTGTTGGAACCTCCTTAACACTTGCCTTTGAGTTTAGTTTTAACGAGGTTCTAACAGCCAATCGATGCTATGTGCACTTTAGTGCACGGAGTTTTGTTTGATGAGTTATTCATAAAAGAATTGTGTCAAACACATTGATGCATATGTTTGAAATTCACCACCTTTCTCTCAAAGTGTGACCCAGCTGGTTGCAGGGGTTGTCTAGTAAATTATTTTTACAAAATACAAAACTGTTGACATGGACAAATGAACAAATAAGAAATTGTTTTGTTCAATGACATATAATGTTTATTTTATTCAAATCACCATCTCTCTCTCTCTCTCTCTTTGAGACAAGTCATTCAATTTCTTTCATTTCCTTGGATCATACATACTCTCTCTCCCTGTCAGTCAATACCTTCATTATTATTATAGCATTCTCCACCACACCAGTTTATCTAAATTCTGCTTCCATTCTGTGTCTAATGAGGCAAAACCTGTACATTTCCATCCGATGTCAAGGGCATGAATAAAAATTAAGCATAATCTTGTTAAAATAATACATGATTAACAGTTGACTATGAAATAAACACTGCATGCTGAATGACATAGTCGTCAGCTCATTTAAGTTAGCTGAATTTTCTGATTCTTTATGCTAAAAGTAAGATCTGAACTTTTATAATAAAATTAACGTAAAATCAGAAATGAAAACTGGACAGACAACTGCATCCATAAAGAAATCTACCACAACAAATTATTTTCAAATCAAAAGTTTCTAAAACATTATAAATGAATGTAAGACTTTATTACATTTAAAATAGGGTGCAGAGCTGTTTAATTAGAACAGGACTCTGTGACATCACCGCTTTAGTCCTGCCCTATACCATATCCATATCACTATCAGTGCATTACAAGAGATCACTTTCTTGAAGTTAAAATTTACAAAGTGTTAGATGCACTTAACATTCTTAAAAATCTGTTACAGAGGTGAGATACCTTCACGATTTTAACAGGAATGACAGAAAGCACTTTGCTTTGCCATATTTTGGCCTATCTCAATTTTTGTAAAAAGAGGACATAGAATAAAGCAGTACTGGGGTGACAATATGCCATTTTATGCATCTCTAATAATTATGTATTTAGGCTTAGAAAATTGAAAAACTTACTCAAATTATCAGAAATGATGTTGGCACATCATGCATTGTATCAGCATAAAGCCAGATCAATGATAATGATTAAGTGACAATCAACTGGAAGCCTACAAAATCCATATATGATACATGTTTTGTATCAAATGTCAGTGAGTCACTACAATGGAACACTCCAGAATGCGATACAATGGAGTGTAAAATGTACCGATGATATCATAGTACAATCTAGATGCTGACAGAGATATCCAGGTATGTGTCCTACATTTTCTATAGGCCTACAATTATCTGTATGCAGCAGACAAACAAAGTGTGTTCAACATAGAAAATAGATCTATACATTACCAAAGGGATGTAGAAATAATTCTCACAGGCCCCATAAACATATATGAAATGATAACAGATGCATATCAATACTGATGCACATGAATATTCAAAACCATTTGTGAGTGTGTATGAGAAAACCCACAATATGTCGACAAAGCTGATTTTGAGAAAAACGGCTTTGAAGTGAAAATATGGGTCCAACACAAACTTCCAACTTGGCTGTTGTTTAGGGGACCGTGGCATGTTACAAGGTAAACTGTAGATGAGCAGTGAACACTACTCAGTATGATCTCTATAACGGCTTAGTTATTACACTACGGTCTCCTAACAGCAATCAGTCCAATGTTGATGGGTCAATTAGCTATTGCCACTTTTAGGATTAAATGCCGTTTTCTCAAAATCTTGTGTTAGGGGGGTCATTGACTTCAATTTATCAGAAATGTCTTATCTTTTATTATGTGTACAGAACTCAAAATGTCATGTTGCCGACTTATTGTGGGTTTTCTCATGCACACTCACATTTATCAGTAACAATGGGATGATCCATGCCTGACTGACATTCAATGAAATGCTGGAAAACCAAATATCATGGGTCTTAATGTTTTCCATTTCTACAGTAATCACAAGAATTATACTGCTACAACCTGCTCATGATTGGGTTATTCAATAGTAAATAAAATGCAAATTATACATTTCCATCTGTTCACAACTAAATGATGCAATATTCCACAGAAAAGCCAAGAATTGTATACTGTTACATTTGTCCAATTTTCAAAACTACAGTAACCCACCATCAAACTAGCAGAAAAGGAAGACAGAAATTATAGAACATAAATTTAATAAACCTTCTAGTGTCTGGTGTTCCATATTTGGAACTACTAACTTGACGTCTTATGTTCTATATTTGGAACACTTTCCATTTTATCAATAAATAATTTTGTGTTTATTTGTTTGGTTTAGTTTTCTTCCAATATTTTTTTCCTCTGCATTCATTTGACTGTTTGGACTAAGTCTTGTAAGCATAAAAAATGTTTAACATTGGACTCCATGTCTAGACACTAGAGGGTTAACAGTCTCACTTTCTCATGGCCCTATCATAATCAGTAAAATTACATGGACAAGTTTATGCCATTCTGTTAACTGCTCTGTCAACAGATTCTATATCTGGTCAATTTTGAGAGAGGCAAAAATAAAATGTAAGGGACATAGTCATGACATCACTTGTTGTATCTCTCAAATTGCACTGTCTTTATACATGTACTTGTTCACCTGTTATAAATTGGCCCAGTGATAATCAGCATTTACTATATTTACTGGAGAGTTCAGGTTCAAAACCAACCGCAAACTTTTTTTACCACTAGCCTCATTCAAAGAGGTTATAATTTTTAACACCAATAACCTGGGACATGACGAAGAGACCATGAAGTTTTATCCAAAAATAACATACAACATTAAGCGAAGTTTAAATTTACATTAATATCAGTTAACCATGACCCACGGTGGCGGCCAACAGCATTCAACTACGTCCCCCTTGACCAACATTAAAAATCAAAAGATGAGGCATTATTTTCTCCAGAAAATCACATTAACAAATCAAAATTTATTAATTTGTGTGCTCAGCTTCACATATATCATTCTGGAATCCAATGAATCATAAATTTAAAAAAAAATAAATCTAAAAATGTATACTTTTGCTAATATTCGTCACAAACCAGTCATTTCACATAAACTTTCATACCCTGACATAGTCAAAACAGAGATAAATTCCACTGCACTTTTACTTACACAGTGAAAACTGGTCTTACTCAATGTCCTCAGAACCACATCATTTCCTATTTCATCAACACAAAAAGGGTAAAAATGCTATGCTATGCCTGCCATGGCACTACGTTCAAAATAAAGTAAAAGTCAAAGCTGCATTTGATATTTATAACAGGCTAAAACATGTTTGTATAAAAACTGTCATAAAACTAAAGAATAACAGATCAGGTAGGTTTATGTAATGTATCATTAAGAAGACTTTAAGATAAATGTACCTGATACATACGATTTATACTGTATATATTGCATTCACCTCTGAAATGACTTAACATAAAGCAGAAATGTTATCTGCTAGTATAGGTTATAAAACTGTCATAAAACTAAAGAATAACACTTTTAACAGATCAGGCAGATTTGTGTAGGCCTACTGTATCGTTAAGAAGCCTTTAAGATAAATTTATCTGACACATAAGATTTATACTGTACATATTACATTCACCCCTGAAATGACTAACTTTTACATAAAGCAGAAATGTTATCTACTAGTGTAGGTCAAGAGCAAAAAAATACTCAATTATACTGTTTTTCTATATTAAATTCTGATGCCTGGAGCTTGTTTCCACTATGTATGGGCAATCTTTTCCTAAGAAGAATATTGTCCATGCTGATTGGGTAAAAACAATGCAGATCTGAAACGGCACATATATTTGGTCTGCAATAGTTTTCCCATGGCCCCAGAGAGCAAACGTACACACTTGGGATTTTTACATTTCTACATCCAACCACAAGCATCAAAGAAAACTTTGAAAAAGCTGGAAACAAAGTGTGACATGTATATTTGCAGCATAAAGTAAAAATTTATCAGCTGCCAACTAGCAAATTTTGCCTCCTACAGGATTTACAGAAACTAGGTCAATGGCATAGAGATACTATAATTACACTTGAGCCTGCATGAAGTCACATCGTTTGGAACCAAAAGAATCGTGTGCTGGCCATTTTGTGTTGGGCTGGCAACACTGAAAGTCCAATTTAATTAATATTATTTACCCGTTAGGCCACAATATTTTTTTTTTGTTAATTATATCTAGATGGGCCCGATACTTTGATTCTTCCGTGAACATTTCTAAATTTGTCTATCCTTCCAACCTTAACAGGCCCAGTTTATGAGACAATTTCACTTCTGGAGCCTGGATCCACCTGGCAAATCCCAGTTTTATGATATAAATTAATGTGTGTTTGGGCAAAGTTTCAAAGCTCACAAAGAAAGATATTTCACAGATCCAAGACCATGCAGTAATTCTGTCATCTCAATTGTAGAAAGATTTGCTGTGGGAGAAGAAAACTGAAAGTTTGCTTGGCCAATAAAAACAGATATGAACAAATTGAAAAGCAAAGAAACATACAGCCTAGAATTTTCCTCATTACCATCTGAGATAGAACAGGCAATCAAAATTCAAAGATGATGTGGAGAGCAAGCTAGAGGAATAAGGTGCAGTGGCAAGTGAACTTAAGGCATTAAGGAAGCTCTCTTTTCTTCTCAGTGACTGGGCAGCAAATGAGAAAAAATCAAATAAACTCATAAAAGAGTGGACTTCCCACATTTTGCAAACACATGGATCGCAGCCACACAACATTCAAGAATATTTCTGCATAGAACATTGTGCTACTTGCCTTTCACAATTACACACGAAGAGAAATAAAAGATGAAGACCTGGGTGTAGACTTTTGTGGCTCCAAGAATCCTATCGAATTTTTTTAAAAAGTATTCATCAGATGCTTTTGGACCAGTAGGGGCCTATAAAGATTAGGGATGTTTGGCTAGAGGACTGCCACCAGCGAAATGTAAAATCAGATATCTGTAATTACAAAGACAACCATTTTAATGGTCTGTTTAAAGTTGCTGGCCAAGTTTACCACCATCGGCAAGACTTCAAACATGTCCTGGAGAAACACAAAAAACAGAAACCATCGCCAAGCAACCGTCCTGTCAGGTCTCCAGAACAAAAAATTGTGACAACTTCTGAAATGTCTAGGGATGTTTCATTGTAAGGTGACTGATCCCTACTGGAATTTAATCATCAGTGAGAAATTTTCTTATAACAAAATAACCCCCATCATAAAAGAAGGTGCATGAAGTGATGATGAAGCGGAGAGAGAATCCAACAACCATCTTCTCCACATCTCTTCCATCTCTCCATCCTTTCGCAGATGTAGGTGCTGGTGCTGAAGTCATGTCTCAGCTCAAAGCTCACGACAACATTTTCTTCAATCTATAATCTGGTATCGGCAGTAGCACAGGGTTTCACAATAGCCGGCTAGCCATGGATGCACAGCTGAATGACCACCTCTACAGTGAACAGTCATCACAGTGTGAGTTTGGCCCTGCAACCAAACTTGTATGTCACTGTGGTCTGAGAATGTTAGGTGCCAGTCAGAGAGCAAGGCCTAAAGCATCCCTCCATCACCATTCCACTGTCGTCACATTAAAACAAGGCACACTGTGGAGGAATCAATAAATGGTATAAAAGTCTCTTGGTTCCAGTTCAGCGACTTCTCTGAAAGAAAGACCAGAAAGGTGGCCAAGCTAAAAGCACAAACTGAGGGACCTGGCTATCTTGAGGGAATGTCACAGAATGTCGCAGCTACCAGCAACTCAGCAGTACACATCATCATCACTATTGACTTGCAAGAAAATTGTTGCTATGGCTCCACCCGACAATTCTGATGTTGTGACCAAGGATGTGTGGATAGCCACTGCTTTTTTACCATCAAACTTGCTACACAGGTAAGAAACTATTTTAAAATTCTTCTGATAATGGTATGTTATGACAGTTCTTTTTAACAATGTATATTGATGAATATTTTACGTATTATGGATGGTTTTAATTTAGTACAATGAACAAAGTACATGAATTATGAAGATGAAAATACCAGTTCAATTTCAGAACAAACAGAGCAAATAGAGCCATTATATAGATAGATATGTTTTTTGTCGATACACATGCAGTTGGACCGGTGTTATTAATTTATCTTCATTTCAATTATTGTTTTCTTCGGACTCAGTGAGTCATTCTCACACATTGGACTAGTGCTTCATGATCCAGCTCCTGATGCTGATGTAACTGTGGATTTTGGTGCCCCATCAAAGTGCCTGGGCCACTTCAGGTACCCACCAGGCAAAGATATTCAGCAAGTAGAAAGGCACTTTGTCCTATGCAATTGTTACAGTTTCCCCAGCCGCCAATCTATGCTTCTGGATAACAGAAAATGCAGAGGAAATTGACACTGTTATGCCAAGATTTACAAGCTGGCAACTTAGACAGGAGGTAGGTTTTTTTTTGTGTTTTTGATTATGTAATGGTAATCTATATTGTTTGTTTTGCTTATTGCAAGCTGTTTATTTGATTTTGGTGCCGTGAGCATCAGATAGCAAGAGATATACAATCATTATCAAAAGACACATGGGGGCTATTTCAACTATTGCCACTGCAAATTGCGGCATGTGACACCCTGGCACCAGAGAGCCTCACAATGCTAGTTCTTACACTGAAGTAATTTTTCATGTACCCTTTTGGTTTATTGACAAGATTGATGCCAAGCAGCAAGCTCAACTGACAACCGAAGGTATTTCTCTCTTGACAGACTCGCCAGCGACACCCGTCCAGGACAATATGGCAGACGGGTAGGCCAATTGGGGCTGCTGCGATGCGTTACACTTGTGCAGGCCGCAGACTCTAGTGTACTTATAGTATCTGTTTGGCAAACAGTCAACTCCAGATAGTCCATGTCTATTTTACAAAAATAGCAATTACAATTTCTTACAGGAAAAAGTCAAATTCATTAAAACAAACTTGCTTTCACAATAAATTCTTCCATGAAAATAGAATTACATGCACCAAAGTGGTTAAAAAATTCTACACACTCAAACCAGTAAAATTAGGCCTGCTGTGACTATGTCACTTAAGTTAAAACCTTTGGATTCCACACAAAAGGTATCAAATCTTTTCATAATAAGTTATGTAACCAGCAACAGCCAGACTTTTGATCAATGCTTACAGTATGAAAAAAACCTAACTGACTTAGATGGAAATTTCCTTTCCCCCTGAGAGCTTCTGTGATTCTGCTCTCTTTTGGGACAGTTCCTGTTGACCATCAAATAGTCAAGTCTTTTTTCAGAAACTAGAATCTCCTACAGTCCCCACCCCTAACCCTGCTGGCTCAAGTTTCACACTTCCTTTCTCCCTTTTCCTCCCCAGGACAGGCCTGTGAGGATCCCTTGGCGTTTTCTCTCTATGCCCTGTTCTATTCCCAATGGTTTTTGTCACTATCATCCTTTCTTTCTCTCCTTTTTATTTCCCTTCTTTTCTGCTGACACCTAACACCTTCCTACTTGCCTTCTTTTTTCCTTTCACTGGTAGTACACCTGTTGTTGAGTCAACAATAAAATCATGGCAATAATCAAGGGATTCAGCTCCTATCTCATTTCCATTCTTCTTCTTGGATAGAATTAAAAACAATTCAGAAGCCACCTCACTGCCTTGAACTAAAGCCACCAACTCACAACTCATTCAGACCTGGTCTCACAAACATGAATTCATTATTATTATGATGACAACATCTTGCGATACTGTTTGACCTTTGACTTTCTATGCAGTGATTGGGAGGGACTGACTCTAGAACAGAAGAGATGCTTGTTAAATAATTCCTCTCTTATCTTCACAAAGGTACCAGAGTTTTTAATTTCATGTGAACATATAATGTGACATTCTCTTCTGTTTGTATAAGAAAGTTTAAGCATGCATCTAGTATTACATTGTCATCATTCTGTTTCGGGCTGCTCCACCTGTGGTAGTGACCGTCGTAATCTCGTCAATTCCTCTGCTTTGGTGCTGGCATAATGATGATACATCATCTTCACACCCGTCACCACTGACAATCTCAGTCGTAAATTGTATCTGAAAGAATTTTTCTTATTTTTGACTGCTCTTTTGTACCGCACCTCCAAGTCTTTAATCTTCTGGTCCAACAATACAATCTGCTGGCAGGCTCGTTCAAATTTACTTCTGGCTTCATTCATTTTCTCCTCAAGCATCTGGGCATCCATGATTAAAAAGCAATTAACTATAAGTGCTTAACAAATATATGGTTAAAAGCAGTCTATAAAACTTTTGAATAGAGGCACTACTTGTGAAAAAGTTGAACTTCCCTCAAATAGACTGTGTCACCCTTTATGATTTGGAACATCAATGAAGAATTCCCACTGGCCACTTTCAAAGCCAAACATGAAACAACTAGTGACAGATCTCTAGAATGTGTTAATATTTTTCTCAGTCACAGTTCTGGGCAGTAACAAAGTGGATGATGGAATCAATTCTTGATCACCTCTTGCTTCACTTCTTGTATGTGAGCACAGCGGCACTTTTAGTTTTCTCCACCAGTCACTGCAGATGTTACCAAGATCTATCTACTGCTGTTCAAGGATTTCTTCAAACCAGATTCTGCAACAAACAAACAAAAAAATCAGATGTCAACCAGTTTTATACAGGCTGTCAACTGTCACACTTTGCATACCAATACCTGACATTGAGAATGAACTGTCGCAAGTATTAAAATGATGCATCTGGACTCTGAAAACTTTAGAAAACAGGCTAAATTTTTCATGCACCAAGAAGATATATTTCTTTTTATAATTTCTACATAAAAGCACATTCTTGGAAGAGACAGTTGCAAGTTCTTGGTTATCCAAAAACAGACAAACAATAATTTTCAACACAACAGTAGTCATAAAATCTGTACACTTGTCAAAATACAAACTAAAACTTTAAAGGTAGACCTCAGGATACCCGACATTATTGACATCTGGATGAAGAAATTCAACACAAATGGACAATTTCTTGAAGTTCATTCACAATCATAATGTACAGCAATGTAATAGTCAGTGTGACCAGGTCACAAATGCGACCAGCAACTGAAATTGTTTATAACTTCCTCATTACTGTAACCCTCGGCAAGCGGTTTTCTGATTTTTTTTGCGCCATTTACTTTTAAAAAAGACCATTTTGTGAAAGTGACTGTTCCCTAATTATTTTCTGGCCCCTAGGTGTGACTGAAGATTTTCAGCGGAGAGAATAACTTTCTCATAACTCAAGGTAAGTGTACAAGGAGGCACGCTACCAGAACTGATCCTGTTGCCCTCCACTGGCTCTGGTGAGTAGACAATAATTACTCTGATTGCCAGGGAGACAGAAAAGGGCTAAACAGTTGTTTGAAGATAAGCAGGTTTCAAGCCATTGTCCTGAGCAAATAATATGGGTGGCTGTGCTTCAGTCTTGCCAGTGGTCATACTGGGATCTCGTGGTCACAAATGTGTCCTACTCCTTTTATTAGCTTGGGTGTTGCTGCATGCACTGTTGTTCTACAATTGATTGCAGAGGTGTGTCTCTGCAGCATTATTATCCTTGAATGACCTACATTCACACTGACCAATAAAAAATATTGCTATGCCAATCGTAAGTCCAACAACTAGAAGAAAATAAATGTGGTCCCACAGTGCCAATTACTAGTCTATGTCTCGATGTCAAGTAAGCCCAGTAGGGCTGATTTTCAACTACAGTGCAATCCTAATATCTTGACATCAATGGGACTGTCTGACTTGTGTCGAGTAAAGAGAAAGTCGAAATAGCAGATTCATGGTGGAAGAGAAAAAAAAAAGAGGAAGGATATCGAACATCATTATTATGGGAAAAGATTATAATTAATAACGCAATTATGCTCCTTTCTCTTTTACTTATTGGCATGCCGTCATCCGTTCTTCCAATATCATTGTTGTGTGGCAAAGATTTGCCTATATCGGCGTATATAGGACTAGGATTGAGTACCTAGTCTTCTCGGATAAGGACGGAAAAATTTGGAGGGCCCGTGTGCACGTTAAAGATACCTTGGCAGTTGGAAATCGAAAAGAGCAGACCGAACAGGCCACTGCCCGGGTAAAATTAAATAAAATTCATCCCTACCATTCCCTCCCTCATCTCCCCCCCCCCCAGAAAAAAAACAAAAACGCTGACCAGCGCTGCACTGTGGCAACGACGTGCCTGCTCCAGTTGTAACTGGGCTGCAATGGCACAAAGGCAAATTTCCCACACAGGATTAAAGAGTTATAAATACAAATACAAATGCTGCAGCTATACATCATAATTCATTAGCACAGTGTTTTAAGTACTATTTCTTTTTAACCTCGACCTGTTTCTTCAGAAGTGATGATATTGATACCGAAACACACACAGCACAGCAGTTAACCAATAGATCTAGGTCAAGGCCTAACTCAGTAACTGTACCAACGGTGCATGAATTTTTTAAAATTTTTTTAAATTACTCAGTCTGTAGTACTCTGTATTGTAATGCATAGCAATTGGCATTCCATACTCATGTTGCTGAAGCCAAAGGTCATCCTGTGTGTCCACACACCCCCGCTAGCACCGCAAAATTTAAAGAAAGAAAGAGGTCTTATCTGCGGGGAGTTGTGTGGGCATTTTCGGTAGCACAGAAGTAGATGTAGTGCACTTCTTGTGCTTTGGTTGGGGAGAAATACATCGATATGAGAGGAAAGAATGGAAAACACGTCGAGTTGCGGGGAAATATTTAGTAGCATTAAAGAAGGAACAGGTTACCCAGAATGTCTATAAAAGCCATGTAGAGATAAATGGATGGGAGGTCTTCCCCCTGTCCGCGCCACTTACCAAAAAGTTAACAAACATAATATGATTAAGATATAAGCTAAAAAACAAACTGCATTGGAATGGTCAGATGGACCTGGGGACGTGAGGGTCTAGTCAGTTTGTGTCAATGGGCGGTAGTCAGATTGACTAATCAGGCGAAAAGGGGCTGGGGTAGTTGTGTTTTCTTGGCTGGCGTGGACGGGCGGAAGACCTTCCAAATGGATTGGACTGTATACTGGTTGATTCTGAAGCTGTGGAAAGAAATCCGTACATCCTAACCAATTGAACTCTTACAGTTAGACGACCCACTTTTCAACCAGAAAACAATTTAAAGAACCTTTAACTTTGAGTTTCTTTTCATTTTCTGGTTGAAAGGTTAAGGGTAGTGTTGACCAGATTCAGGGCTAGATCTAGGATAGGAGGGACTGGGACAGGTTTAAAAATGAAAGGTTTCTGATTAAGGTGGTATCGAAATGAATGGGAGGGCGGGTCATTTGGAACTCGCTCCGGAGCTGTAAATAGGACAACACTTTCCAAACGTTTTCCCACTGCGCCAGCAGATACAGATGTCGAGTCTAGGTAGATCTAGATCTAGATCTAGATGTAGTTTTTGATCTGGATTGGGTAAGTTTATGAATTATGCGACAAACAGATCACACACAGAAAGTGTACTATAAAGTAGATCTATAATTAGATCTAGATCTAATAGGATCTGTCGCCAAAGATGGGAAATTACTGAATTTATAAAAGGACAATAAGGATTTCAGAGTTAGAATGACCAATAACATTAGCAGAAGACTTACCATGTCCGGTCAAATTCAGAATGAGGTAACTGGGTGACTGGGTTTCTGAAATTTATTTCGTCTATTCCTTGTTTCGCTTCCGTCTTTGTCGTGAATCTGCTAATAAACAAATTTCGCTTACAGTGCGAAATCTTCAGTCTTCGAAAATCACCGAGAAACATGTTAAAAAGTATGATCACTTTACTCTACGAAAAAAAAAAAAGATACCATATTTCTATCACAGCCCTCTGTCATACCATACCAATATTGCAGACTGTCTGGTGCACACACAAAATATGAGAGAAAAAATTGATTAAAAGTCAAGCTTGCATGCCCACACACAAAATGGCGTCTGCACTCATACAGTGTGTCCTTTCTTCGGTCCTCAGGTCCCGTGAATGGGTACAATCTTTGATGAACGTCACCATTTTCGAAGCTTCCAAATATTTTTATCACCTGCTTGTGCTTCGAAAGCATAATGTGACACAGAATATAGTTTTTTTTTATTGTGATTTACATATAAAGGCTTGTGGTAATCTCTTTTATTTTCACTCTCTTCTCATTAAAAAAAAATAATTTCACCATCAGGTGAGCCTCAAATTGAAGTTGCGACATATGCTATCCTAATGAATGTCCGCTGTGTTTGACCGGGTTTGAAAATTTAGTATTGCCTGGATAGGAAGAAGGAACCCCTCTCGTGCCCTTGTGACAAAACGAGTGAGTGAAGTTGGATCTTTTTCAGTACTCTTTATCGGAAACTTCTTCCAGACTTCGTCTTCCTCTACTTTGTCTTCTCTCTCTCTCTCTCTCTCCCTCTCTCTCTCTTCATTCATCCGACCACCCACCCACAATTCCATCCACCCACTGACTATGCATCCATCTACCAAACCATCATTCATCTTTCCTGTCTTTCTCCCCCTATCTTACTCTCTTCCTTTTCTTTCTCGCCCCCCCCCTCTCTGTGTCTCTCTCTGTCCCTCTGTCTGTCTGTCTCCCTCTCTGGTAGTTTCTATCTCGTTGCCTCCATAACTCACTATTCATAAAGGAAACTCTAACACCCCTTCTGCCATACCGCATAATTTGTTGAACAGCGCAGGTACAATGGCATATATCTCATAAAAGCTGAATTTCATCCAAGCTCTATCTCAAATGTTGTAAATCTAGGTAACCTTATGACTCGACTACACGATCTGCGATAAAATCTGGAATTTTGCAGTTTCTCTGAGAACTGCAGCAAAAAAAAAAAAAAAACACTTCTCAAACAAACTTTTCTCTGGGAGAAGTGATACAGTATATGACAGGGACAAACCGCCATTCTTTGACCTTCTAGATGCGGCTCGTGAAAATAGTCGTTATATTGGCTGAGCTCTTATTTCATTACAGTTAATATTTTCGTAGATGTTAGCTAATTAGTTCATTACCGTATTCAATACGTTCAGTACTCTATAGTCAAAACAATCATCAGTCAAGATTTTGAAGACATGACATTTAGTATGTGTACCTTGTGAGTACTGAAACTAATGTAAATTAAGAGTTTAAAAAACTGCTTACATGAGTAAATATTGTTACATACATAATGATATTTCTTAAGGGTTATATAAAACATTTGTAACAAAATATGTATGTAACAGTAAAAATATGTATGTACATTTTGGTCATATCATAGGTGGCTCTCCAACATCTGAAGTTTATAGTATGTAGCTCTTGCTTTAAGCAAGTTTGGCCACCCTTGGTATATGAAGTACTGATTAATTTGTTCTGCAATGAATTTCATGGTTCGTATAGAATAAAAATGAAGGGCCAATTTCCTAATGGCAGTCAGACTTTTTTTTATAAATATATATATAACATAATACATCGATATACCAGACGCCCACGAGGTGCGGCCACTCGCATACCTGTCCGTGGCACCCCACACCACCTGGGATAACACACCGGCTCAAAGCACATATGTGTGTGTGCGTGTGTGTGTGTGCGTGTGTGTGTGCGTGTGCGTGTGTGTGTGTGTGTGTGTGTGTGTGTGTGTGTGTTCGTAAACATACGACTGTCATTTTTCTTCTCTGAATGAACTTTCCAATGACACCAAATGTATGAATCTAGCTTCATCAGAAAGTTTTGTGTGAATTTTCAAAAAGACCCCCAAGGTACAAGAAGTGAGTACACAGATAACAGCCACTGCAAAAGAAGGAAGGTACAGTGGGCATGCGAGAGCCGTGATCCAGTGTTTAGGTCTTTATTTTAGGAGGTTTCGCTACCCTTGGCACCTCACTTTTCTTCTTCTTATTTTTCTTGTGCTTAGAATTTTGCCCGGGCAGCGGCCTTGTTCGGCCTGCTCTTCTCGATTTCCAACTGTCAAGGTATCTTTAACGTGCGCAGCATGCACGCGGGCCCTCCGAATTTTTCATCCTTATCCGAGAAGACTAGGTGCTTGATCAGGAACAGGAAAATGTGAGAAAAATTCCAATCTTCCAACATGCCTGCACCGACTGGGATTCGAAGCCGGTACTTTCGGCATGAGAGGTGAGCACCATGCCTCTAGACCACCGCGTCCCTTACCATGCGGCCTTTGATATAATGTCGGGAAATTATGAACTTTTGGATCCACAAGTTTTCATACTGGCATTTCAAAATGGCCAGTTAACCAAAGTGATCCAATTAATTTGGCACACTAATATAGTCATATACAAAACATGGCTGTGTGTATAGTTTCATTCTTCCCTTTGCTTACTCTGTGAACTGAATTTGCTCTCCAAGGATAGTCTGGTACTGATATAGCAGATAGAATAATTAATAAGAGTCATTTATCAATTTTGGGATGCTTTCCCTTGGCCCAAGGGAAATAATCCATTTAAAATCATCTAAGCTTGGTTACTAGCCATGGCTTGTCTGCCCGTCACCACCGTCATTTACACCCCCCCCCCCCCAAACCCCCCCATTCACAAGTGTTCTGTTCCACTTTTTGCAAAAATTTAATTCCTCATCAATAGACTTCAGTTGACATCAAAGTCTGATATTACATGTATAAGCTTATTAATATTATCTTCTATTAGGGGCAGATTCCCTACATGAAACCGACGTCATTTGGATGATTTCGGTAAGCAGCTGTCTACGTAGGGATGACGTCAATCCTATTTGCAAAATTGACGTGAATCCTTCGTGACGGACTTTCTTAGGGTTGCTGTATATTTGGGACCCTGAAGCTTGAACTGTTATGGGGTCTCTTCACAACCAGCAGCAATAGAGCAATATCCAACATTCACTCATTAAAAAGTGTTACTTCACAGCCCCTCCGTGATTAGGGGCCTTTGAGCTTAAGCTTCATTAGTTTCGTAGTAAATCCCCCACTGTTGCTGGATTTGAGTTTGAGTTTGGGTTTAACGATAACGGCCACTTTTGCACCTCTCGCAGTTTACTAATTATCTCACTTTGGGCTAGCTTTCAGCTCTCATATGCCTACAGCACAGGTAAGATCAAATAAAAATCAGGGGAAAAATCAAAAGGGAAAAAGGCCAACCATACTGTAAAGTATGCCTATATGAATTTTGTAAATATGATAAAAGCATTATGTCAACTCTTTGTGTGCCAGACACCGGTATGTCGGTTTCTTCCGCTGGTCACGTTTGTGCCAATCTCTGATGTCTCGGTGCACAAGAATGCTGGGCTAGTTTGTTTCGGGAACAAGAAAAGTCGTCTTCCTATTAACAAATGTTGCTGTAGTTAGTCTTCGTTCATCTCCCCCACTATTTTCTTCCCGTATCGGCAAACATGGAAAAATTCATGACACACAAGAGTTAAATCAACTTGCAGAGTTCGACCTCTTTCAGAAATGACACGATGCGCTGCGGGGTTCACATCGGGAAATAATTTATTCATGGATCCGCAGACATAATGCCTTCTTCGGACGTGCACGAAATCCACACGTTCTGTTAAAATGTGTCTGGTTGGGCAGCTGAGAACTCCACAAACATAACAAGTTACAGTGTGGCAATTATTCAGGCCATTTTTTAAAAAATTGAGACAATTGATAGACACTGGTTAATGTTACAAACTACAGTATGTCTGGTGGGAAGAGCCAGTTACTAAAAAAAACAACAACAACCTAACAGAGAATCTGATGGGTCACTAGTCACTAAAATCAAAGCATCAATCTCATCATGACGTGATAACTATATCGTCTGCACAATTATTAATTCATAACATTATCCTTGGGGAATGTGCTCAATAAGCGGGCCTTATGTATACTGGCCGTTAGCCCTAAATTTGTTTATAATTTCACTATTGTAAGAATGGACTTCTTTGCAAGTAACCTCTTTATTAATATTCTACGGATTTTATGCCTTTTCATTGTTTGCAAATATAAGGGGGGAACAAATTTTGTCTGTACCATGATGATACAATATTTCGTGGGTTGCTTCCTCTGACTATCATTATTATATTTTCATTTCCCACAACATGACTATAATACAGGACGTACAAGTAATATCCATCAACACTGAGTTTTCAGCAACATGTTTCTTTTCTTTTGGACTTTGCACCTGTTGTTTAGTAGTGAATTGCAAAGGTATGCACTGTCAACTGTATATCATGTCTTTCTGCTGTTTGTGTCCAAATATTAAACAGGAAATATTCTGTCTGACACTCTTCGTAGCCAGTGGTGTATACAATAACAGTGACAATCTTCAGTTTGACAGTGGGTAAGTATAACTTCTATTTCACCTGGGAGGAATTCCGTACATCCTGACCATCCAGTCAAGATACCTAGAAACGTAAAACTAACCTGGTCCTTAAGTTGAATTGGATGGTGACACTGACGGGTAAAATTGTCTTTCTGTAGAGGTTTCCAAAATCACATACCGAAAAAACCGCCATTACGTTAACTCGTTCACTGCTACAGGTTTTGCCCGCGGTATGCTGAAAAAAGAATTTAAAATGCATGAACTTACAGCTGACATGGTTTTCGAGGGCTAAAGGTGGTGCTATGGCAAGCCCGGTCACACACAGCCAGTTGCTGCCAGCAAAATGTACACCCAAGAAATAGTGGCAACAGCTGACTGTGTATGACCGGGCTTAGTGGCATGATAGGGTCTTCCCGGATTTACTAAGAAAACGAGTATTTTCTCAGTCTGGATATTCCGGGTGACACGACCTGCGTGTTGTCGCCGACAGGCCATCTGCTGTGTAAGAGGCCCGATACCTCATTCAGCAAAAATTCGCATACAGAAGCACCCGAAAAATACCAAAATAACACACACGTAATTTTTTTTCCGCGTAAGCCCTAAAGGTTTCCTCGTTTATCTGAAGCAGGCGGTCTATCGGATTTCCTCCTAATCTGATATTTAACGACCTTAGTTCTTGTTTGTTCCAATTCCGCTTCTCGCACAACTGAGGAACTTGGCACGTTAAATGGAAACGGATAAGCGGTGAGACGCAATACAATTATGTAGAGGAAAGTTGGCAAAAGAAAAACAACGTTGTATATATGTACATATATTTGCAGAGCCCTACAGGTGTGCACAGACAGACACAAGAAAATGCTACAAATAGAACATCAATAAAAAAAAAAAAAAAAAAAACTGTTACCAAATGAGGTACAGCATTATAGAATGAGAAGCCCCCCCCCCCCCCAACCCCATTTGTTTGTTGGAATAGTAAATTTTGTTGAGCTGCTGTAGCATACAGTGGAGTCCATGTAAACCGAACTCTGGTAATTTGAATTTCTGCTAAATCGAGGTGATTTTGAAATGAGTTTTTCGCCCTTCTTTATCTCTATTAAACATTTACTGCTAATTCGAGTTCAAACCACCCCAATTCTGGTAATTCGAACTGATCGTGCCCGCTCATCCTCAATGTAACTTCTGACTCCCAGCTCGGTGGCCGTAAAAACTAATTTATGCCAACACGCTGACACGGGACTGTTCAACAACTCTTTACTCTTAGCAGCAATAGAGGGGGAAGGTAGAGGTGCCAACAATGATGCAATAGGTAGGCTGCAGAGCCTTCCTCTTACGTGTCTGTCCGACCAAGCGAGAAGAATGCCCGGGACGGTGGCAGTGGTACGGATGGGGCCCCGGCACGCAGCGTGATTCTGCCCCAATAACCAAGTGATCTCAGCCAATAACGCGCGTACGTGAGATGGTGCTCGCATTATGTCTAGTAAATTTATCGATTGCTGGCGTAACCACAACAGGTACAGCCAAGACACAGTGTACTGTATAACATAAATCACACACAGTAAAACCACGAGCCTCACAGTGTGTCCATTATACTCATGTAGATATACAGCATCACATTGCTGTATTAAACGTAAAAATTATGGTAAGGCCTGGATGAAAAAAGACCTCACTTACATGTAATTCCTAGCATTTCGGTACTGCA
Source organism: Onchidella celtica (assembly GCA_963931925.1). Lineage (NCBI taxonomy): Eukaryota > Metazoa > Mollusca > Gastropoda > Systellommatophora > Onchidiidae > Onchidella > Onchidella celtica. Next base: position 32,973,072 of record OZ007577.1, read on the forward strand.
AATACGCCGCTGCCGTGTTTATACATTAGCCACATTACCCTCGATGGGGAGGGGCCGAGGACGAGTACGGCATTGTTACACTGCGTAATAGTAATTCCACACCACTGATAGCAAGGTTGGACAACGAAGTAGGCCTACGGTCTTGCATTTGAACATCATACACGGGAGAATATCTTTTTCGATTGATGTCGTCACACACAATACATACGGTCAAGATAAAGACAGATAACAGAGTTCGCTGACCAGAACAGTTCAACCAGGCCTAAGCCATTCAATGTGGCTTTTTTGTTTTACCGCTGCGGTACGGTCACTTCTAAAGAAAAAATAATCGAAAGATCTCATGACTCATACAGGTTACTATGCTGTTTTTTCTTGTGTGTGTATGTTGGGGGGGGGGGTGGGTTTCTGCAACCAGGCATGGTATGGGGCAAACAGCATGACAGTGAACTGTAATCCAATTCCCGACGACTTCGAATTATGCGGGCTCCACTTATTCATTGAATCTTACAGTAAATTGCCATGCCTACGACTGCCAAGCAGAACCCAGTCGTACGCAGCAAAGGCTTAAATGCATTTGTTCCAGCAACAGCGCGTATATTTAATGGTTTATGTAGTTACTGTATGGTAGTCTAAAAAAAAAAAAAAAACCAATCAACCCGAAATGTAATCTGGCTAGCAAATAAGAGCAAATCAAACAAGTTACAAAATTCAAATATCTAGGGTATTTTGATAACATCAGATGGTTGAAGCATTAGTGAAATAAGGAAAGGAATAATTAATAATGGCCAAAGATTCATTCCAAAAAAATGAGACCAATATTAATGAACAGAAATATATCAACGACCACTAAAATCAGAATCTTGAAAACAATGTGTGGTCAGTGATTTTATACGGATGTGAATGTTGGACAATGAACAAAGAAATAGAGAGGAAACTAGAAGCAGCGGAAATTTGGTTTATTAGAAGAATATTGAGATTATCATGGATGGAGAAAAAATCAAATGAGTCAGTCTTGAGAGACTCTAATCTGAAAAGATCATTAATTTAGACAATAAGACAGAGGCAACTGAAATTTCTAGGACGCGGTACACGTCTGTCGCCTCAGGGGCCTCGAACGTCTAGCAGTCACGGGGAAGATCGAAGGCAGGAAAAGCAGTGGAAGACAGAGAAAAACTTTCACTGAAAGTCTTAATTCATGGACAACAAATAAACGTCACAACAACAACTCCTTCTTGAGGTTGACTGATGACAGATCCGAGTGGAGAACCATGATCGCCAATGTCTGTTCCAGACAGGACAACTGATGACGATGATGTAGTTATTGTAAAACATTACCAAACAGTACCATTACGTAGTGATGTTAAAACATGACATATTTACTTACAGGATGTGGCTGGAACAAGTGCATATTCCCATCTCTCTTTTTACGTGTACACGTACCGGTATCTCTCTCTCTCTCTCTCTCTCTCTCTCTGTAAACTGTGTGAGTGTGTGAGAGAGAGAGGGAGAGAAATAAATGTAATTATGGTGATCAGGGCTTGAAAGAGACGATGCACAGAAGGTTGAAAATACCTCCATTAGCTAGAGAAAGAAAAACGAAACCAACAAAAAAAAAAAACCCCGGACATAGGCCTACAGGCAACCCGACTGCATTGTTTTGTGTTGTGATTATGTCTGTGTAATTTATCATAACAGGCTCTCGAGTTCATGTCATTGTGCTCTCTCACAAGTTGGCAAAGCGGACATGAATGCAATGGTAGTGCATGTTGTTGCATAATAATACTCTTATGTATAATGAGTCACTGGCTGGCCTTATCAGGAAACCGCTTAAGTGCAAGGGATGAGGTTTTTACAGCAGAGGAAAATAATGAAAAGAAAAAAAACCAGCATTGCTTGAGAGATAATCCTTAAATCCTAAAATACATTTTTAGCCATAGATATTTGAAATGTGTCTGATGCGCTCCCTGGTAATCAATAAACAGATAAATGAATTAATAAATGAAGAAACAAAACGATACCATATAACAATCCTCCATGACGTTCATAGAATATTTGGCAAAGGACAGTTCTGAGAATACACTTACGGGGTTTCACGAGTGGGCGAGGGAATTTTTGACGACACTTTGTGCACACTGTATTCGCACCAGATTAGAGAATATGTATTTACACGCTGGTTGAACATTGTCACCAGTCAAGGTCTTGTTGTCATTAAAAGCAATGTGACAAAACGTTTGGTGTTTAATTGTAACGTGTTCAATGTCAGTGAGGTAAGTTTTATTTTCATTGAACAATAAGATTTATGGTTCATTCATAATTCAAATTTTGATATTTGATTTTGACAATGCAGTTATTTAAATGTTGATAATTCATTTGTCAGACATCCTCTTACTAAAACTTTCATTTGACCAGCTGAGTTGATAAAAATGAATGGATAAACTACATATTATGAGTTCCCTGCTGAAATATATTGGAGATTTGATAACTTATTTCAGTATTTCTCAGACTGTCTCTCGTAGGTAAGACTTTTTAATTTTTGACAGCATCTTCAATCAGATTTGTTAGTTGCCAGCGAATTCCATAGGCAGTTGCAGTGTTACTGTTGACTTTTCTTCCAAAATTCTTCAGTTCGACGTGTTAGTTGCTTGGGAATTTCATAGACTGTTTCAGTGTTGACTTTTTCTCCCAAATGCTTTTTAAAATATAATGTCTCAACTGCATATGAATTTCATAGGCTATTTCAGTATTATTGCTGACTTTTCTTCCAGAATGCTTCAGTGCGATGATTGTGTTAGTGTCTTGCAAATTTCACAGACTGTTTCAGTGATGCTGCTGACTTTTTTTTCCAAAATACTTCAGTGCCTTGTGTTAGTTTCTTGCCAATTTCATAGACTGTTTCAGTGTTGACCTTTCCTCGAAAATGTAAAGCAATGGACTTTGGACTCAACAACTTTTCTCTCTAACGCTGATAATGAAAAATAAGTAAAGAAATAAATAAAACTTTATTGTATAGATATCTAGTCTATTTGTTTCCTCAATAAAATTGTTTATTGATGAAACAAATAGACTATACAACGAATACTAGAGGTAATGTACATAAAATGGCATAGTGAACAACTAAAACGATATTAATTAGTAAAAGCCAGTGGAGGTAAAAATTACTTGCACACTAGTTGCACACTATGTCATTTTATGTGAATTAGTTATTGTATAGTCTGTTTGTTTCCTCGATAAAAATTATAATAATGAAAAATCGGCACGTGATTTGTGTAGGGGGTTTGTGGACTTGTCTGTAATCAGACATTGATTTAAGGCTTTCATTATGTGATTTAAGAGCATATCAAGCGTAAAGTATTTGGTGGGGGGGGGGGGGGAGGCTGGTTTAACCAGCCTGGCTTTTGAAGCAGGTTCTTTATAACTTTGAAATGTTGATGGTTGTATATGACAGGCAGTCCGGGGAGTGCGTGCGTGTGTGTGTTTGTATGTGTAAAAGGGAGGGGATGTGAGGTGTGGAAATATTTTGGTGGGGTGTGGAACTTCATAATGGGGTGTAGGGATTTTTCACAGAGAACTTCATTTCATAGTGTATTTTGACTGAAAAGACAAAATGTTGTTTGTTTATGTCGTATTGGAGGGTTTCCTTGTCTAAACTGGCATTAAAACACCCAACTTAAACAAATGCACTACTTTTACGGGTTACGGGCAATACGCGTTCCTGGTCGCTCATGGTGGGTGGCATATTCTGTTCTGAAAATAAGAGTAAGAGGGGCAGGCAACAAAAAAAGATTGCGAAACAGCGTTCTAAATTGTACCGCCAAGTTGTCGTAACATTTTACCAAGGGCCCAACATTATTTCTTAAAAAGCGGGAGGCGATGAGAGTCGCAGCAGGACGAGATGGAAAAAGATAGCTGAGAGAAAAAAAAAAAAAGCAAGGTCGCACAATCTATTTAGGGATCTCCCCCCCCCCCCCCGGCAGGTGAACAGATATGGGGGGGGGGGGGGAAGAAAAAAAAGTGAGGCCCTGCAAATTACCAGCCATGTAGTGTTTTTTTCTTTCTTTCTTTTTTTTAATCAACTATTGTCTGACATTTCCGACGTTTGAGTTTGATAACAGCCACTTGCGCCTGTCACTGATTTTTTTCCCGTTATCTTACTTTGGGTTAGTTTCCAGCTTTCGGATGCTTATAAACAAGCTCAAACGAAAGTGAAATTAAAAATCCAACGGGATAAGGCGCATAATATTGTAAAAGTATGTCCATACATCTGTAATATGAATGTTGTAAATATGATAAAGAAAATCTGTTAAATCAAATTGGGGCATTCCGTAAAGTAATATACCCTGAATTTTAGTGATTTTTACCATCTCCCCTCCCCCCCCCCCCTCCTTTTTCTAAGATTTTCATAAGCTTAGCCCTACCCTTTCCCTCTTGTACAAGCTTGAGGCCCTCAAAATGTTGACTGTCCAAAGTAAGGCTTTGGTATTTCTGAAACTTTAAAAATAGTATCTTGCACCGACTGTTTGAATAATATTTCGAAAGAGGGTTGGCCTATATTTAAGTTTTCATGTAATCCTACACCTGTCTTTGTTGAAAGAAAAATATATAAAGCAAATTTCTTACTTCTTTATCGAAGCTGAACTTGAAAGGCGTATGTATGTAGGCGTTACAGAGCCCCCCCCCCCCATCTCCCCACCCCTTTTCCCCTACCGCATGTATCCTTTTCATAGGCTATGGGAAATTCCTAGGCATACATGATTATTTTTGTCCCCTTATCTGATTTGCATTTAGCATTATTTAAAAAGAAAAAACAAGAAGAAAAGCAAGGTTAATCTGATTGTATTACCTTCACTGGACATTCTTTGTCACTTTGTCATTGCATGGGTGGAAGTTATTTTTTCAATCCTTCCAGAAGGAGGGCATCAACGATAACGTTTTCAGCTTCACCCGTATTTTCTGCACCCTTCAAGTTTGCAAAGGTTCTGAGGTCTTGTTGTAGGGCGACCCACTGCCCTTAGCATTATTATACCTGGGTTTTCAGTTTCAACAGTTTGATTTGACAGAAACTATGACCCTCATGCTGTGTTTTCATGTGTACGACAAAAAGGAAACGGCGACGGAAACGTCAAAAATCAATTCAGTGATAAAACAGAAATTACTAGTGTTTTTCCGGTGTGCGGAAACGGCGTACCCCTGCAAAAATGAAAATATTCCTTCTATTTCACCACTTGAAGGGTTTTTGACGTTTCTGTTTGCCGTTTCAGCTTCCGAACACATGAAAACCTAGCTTCAGGTTTGCAAAATTACACCCGAGACGCCGTGGAAAATTATATCCGAGACAGTGCAAAAAATTTCATTATACCCCAGACACAGTGAAACATGTTGCCAGAAACACGGTGCAAAATTATACCCGACGCACAGTTTGGCAAAATTATACCCGAGACACAACACAGAATTATACCCGAGACCCACCGCAAAATTATATCCGAGTCAATGTAAAATTTATACCCGAGACAATGTAAAGTTATACCCGAGTCAATGCAAAATTATACCCGAGTCAATGCAAAATTATACCCGAGTCAATGTAAAATTATACCCGACAGAGTGGAAAATTGTTCCCGAGACGCAGTTTTGCAAAGTTATACCCGAGACACAGTGCAAAATTATGCCCGGGATCCAGCGCAAAAATTTACCCGACACACAGTCTGTACTCTGTCGGATTATACTGACGGAAGCAGACTGTTAATATAGAAAACTGCCCTCGTGGGCCATTTAAAAGATCAATTTTGCCAGATAATACATTTATATTTAAAGAAGAAGATGAGACTGAGATGGGGGGTGGGGTGGGGGTGGGGAGAGAGAAGAGTGAGAGAGAAGGAGAGAGAAGAGAGAAAGAGGGGGAAAGAGAGAGAGAGAGAGAAGAGTGAGAGAGAAGGAGAGAGAAGAGAGAAAGAGGGGGAAAGAGAGAGAGAGAGAGAGAGAGAGAAGAGTGAGAGAGAAGGAGAGAGAAGAGAGAAAGAGGGGGAAAGAGAGAGAGAGAGAGAGAGAAGAGTGAGAGAGAAGGAGAGAGAAGAGAGAAAGAGGGGGAAAGAGAGAGAGAGAGAGAGAGAAGAGTGAGAGAGAAGGAGAGAGAAGAGAGAAAGAGGGGGAAAGAGAGAGAGAGAGAGAGAGAGAGAGAAGAGTGAGAGAGAAGGAGAGAGAAGAGAGAAAGAGGGGGAAAGAGAGAGAGAGAGAGAGAAGGAGAGAGAAGAGAGAAAGAGGGGGAAAGAGAGAGAGAGAGAGAGAGAGAGAGAGAGAGAAGAGAGAGAGAGACACACTGAGAAGACCTTTTAGTCACAAGACATTTCGTCATTCCAAGTCAACTAATTATCACATGCAGTCTGATTTCCGCTTTCTATCTATCATCACGTGCAAAGGTTACATTTTTAATGTTCTCCAGAGAAAAAAAAAAGGGAAGATTACTCACACAACCGTTGGAAAGCAAGCTTTGTTATCGAACATGAACTCGGTGGGTGTGATCCGGCCCTCCAATAGAATCTGAGGAGGAATTCAAAGACTGAAACACTTCTTGGATAGCAGTTCTCAATCTCTGAAGATTTTCTGAAGTCTCCTTCTCCCTAGAGTTTATTCATTCATTTATATGTTTGTTTGTTTGTTTAGTTATTTATTAATTTATTAATTGTGTAGTCGCCCGACAAAATGAGGCACCTCGTGCATGTTGGTGGTATGGAGACATTGGTATCACCAAGTAGGTTATTCAAAGTCCTTTCGTTTGGTTAAAAAAAAATAATATTCTAATTTAATTAGTAGAGAAGATATATGGCCTATCAAAGACAGGAAGTGATACAACCACAGTTTTGAGAAAAACGCTTCTAAAGTTTCAGCTTTTCATCAAAATTATTGATGGTGACTCAATTCAAAGTCAATTTTGAGGCATTTACGGTACCTTTCTCAAACATGATTATCATTTGGAAAAGGAATAGTAAAGAGGTTAAACTTTTCAAAAATACTGAAAAGGCAAAATCGATCAAATTGACCCTATGATGCCTTTTAAGGATTTTCTCGAATCTGGTAGTGCCGAGGTGTGCCTCATTTTGCTGGGCGGCGACACAATTTACTAGTTGAGTTGTAAAAGAAATGAACACCAGATTATACCATCTAACCAGTGGCAGTTTTGGCAAAATGGATAAGACGCCTGCACAAAAAAAAACTGGAACTGGTTCAAACCCAAAGAAAAGCCTGGCGACATTTAAAAATAAAAAAAAATGTGGGTGGCGAACACCGAGAGTCGTGAACTGGGTGTGGCCGGGGGTTCTAGAAGATGTCAGAAAGCTAAAGGCCGAAACATCTTAGAATCCACTCTTCCTCTGAAGATCGCCATCTGCCTCGCTCCACCTGAGGAGTTTCTTACCACCGGCACTGTCCGGGAGAAATATTTTTACTTCCAGTTTTGGGTGGTTATCAGGGATCTGCTTCACCTTGCCTGTTCCTTTAGGTTTATTTGTTGTTGTTGCTGTTGTTGTTTGTGTTAGAAATGTCATTCTGCACTCCATTTGCGTGTATATGCCTGACGCACCCCGTCAGATCCTCATGAAATGGCAATAATTTGCTCGCGGGTCAGGTGTTTGATAGTGGACACATAGCAGGAAGTGATAACGTCATGTGTTCATGGAAAAGAATGGATTGCAGGAGAAATTAGCCACCCAGTGCAAATTCAAACAATACTTCCCCACTATTTTAAGTCTCTAAATCTAAAAAAGAGCGGCAAAAGCCATTAGTCCAAATTATCTTTGTACAAAAATTCAGTAACATACGTTGCCAAATAAAGCAGGCTTGATTAAAATTTGTGTAGGCCTGCGAGGTTTTTTATTATGCTAGATATATCTATTTATTTATTTTTTTATTTATTTATGAACAAATGGACCATGGGGTATATCACAAGAAAGCATACGATTGATCTACTTTATTACAAAAAGTAACGCAAGTTTTTTGTCACGTGACAGAACAAGTCACATCATGAGATAACTCAATGGCGTAACAAACTGGATAGGAGATCCGTCTGTTGTGTGACAAAGGAGCTGTCTGTGCCAGATTTTTGTCACGAGACAACCATTATGATATTATAATTATCAATACAAACTTAAAATTATGTCAGTGTTCTAAAGATAAAATAATAGTATCCGCCAGGGACGATATTGTTGTGGTATCCGGGTGATATGAGAGATTTTAGCATAATAGTTGTTTTCCGTCCTGTGTCAACTGAGTGCATACTGCTTGATTTCTCCCTCTGAAAGTTGAACAATGACCAGCGATAAGGTTGTATTTTGCAAATCGGTACATTAGCAATAAAAACCTACATTCGGAAAAAAAAATCCCAACCTTTCAAACAAATACATAAATTAATGAACAAAATAAACAAAACGTAAAACAGGAACATTCAAATAATCTGCAATACAAACGTTTTCGGTTCGTACGAACTTACAGCAGGTCTGTGATGCCATAGCTTTTATTTGTACCTGTATTATATTCGCTCTCTGCCTCTCTCTTCCTCTGTCTCCTTCCCTCTCTCTTTCTCTCTTCCCCTCTCACTGTCAATCTCTCTCTCTCTCTCTCTGGCTTTCAGTTTTTCTCTCTTATTCTCTCCCCTCTCCCTCTCTTGTTCTCTCTCTTTCTTTCTTTTTCTCTCTCTCTTATCCCTCTGTCTCTCTCTCTCTCTCTCTCTCTAACTCGCTTGTCCCCGCCTCTCATCCAATCATCACACGGGACACAAATGACATTCTCAGCAGGTCAGGGACAAACCACTGTCGTCGAGCCATCCTCGCTTCCGTTTTAATCGACACAAACGGAAAAAAACGTCATCTATACCGTGTCTGTATGTCTACCCCTTCTCCTAATTCTCTTTTTTTCCTGTCCCCAGCTTTTAGAAATATAGGACAATCAAGGGACTTGAAAA